>VDFB02000003.1:483907124-483953469 GCA_007258455.2 Sequoia sempervirens | reverse complement strand
ATTGCATACATGTTCATGGGGGTGCAAATACAACACCCTAACTTCTCTGTAACATGACTTTGCTTCTTTTTTGGTGGAGAGGATAGATGAAGGACTGTCGAAGCTGCAAAATGGTGATACTGGTATTCAATTCTTTTGGTATTCCATGTTGATGCATATGTTCTTGTTTAGGAATGCTGATTTCTTTGCTAAGAAGATGAACTTAAGACAATCAATTATTGGAGAAAGATTGCCAGTATAGATATGAGCTACAGATTTGTCCTATAATAAGGAAATTACCAGTTATGTGCAATTTGATAATTGTTTTGCTGCAAGATTGAGGGCTAGATTGATGGTAAATATACCTAGGATCCCTTAGGAAGTGCATGATTTCCTTAGGCTGAAGGAGAGGAAACCAGAATTGAGGGTTTTACATAACTAGGGTGACATTATCCCATATCTAGTAAGCATTGTCCTGAGAATATATGGATTTTAAGGAACCCCTCACATACTGCCATACAATGTGCCACCAAGACTAGGGTTTGCAGAAGTTATGTGGCAGATGGGGTGTATTCATGAAGATAACTTAATTGGAAAGGGGAAGGGAACATTATTCCCTGATTATACAATAGTGTCTGACTTTACATTTTCAAAGGGAGGTTGGACACATTTTGACAAATTCTTTGTTGATTACCATTTGAGATTTGGTCTAAGGCGACAACATGATCCTGAAGGTTTCTTTGCTCTTTTTAGACAAAGAATAAAAGGTGGAAAATTTGCACGTGAGTTCAATTTCCCTGAGGACCTGATCAGGAATGAATTTGATTTAAATAGATAGGAATTGAACAAGGAAAGGTGGATAGCTTATAGTAAGCTACTGGATATTATGCATGAAATGGATTTGACGTATGATACATTGATGGAATTCACTCCATACCACAAGAGAATTGATTTTTTAATGAAGAATTTCAAGGAGATAATGGACACCTTGACAACCAAAAAGATAAATTTAAGGCTAAGTCCGGATATGCCAATTGAAACAAGGCTAGTATGTCAGCCTACAGAAAGGCGGCCCATCTATATGAGGAAAAGGGATACTGGCAGTGATGAGGAAGAAGTAGACAGAAAAGGGAAGAAAATAATGAAGGTGCCTTCATCAACTAGGCCTAAAATCCAAAGCACTACCGCCAAAAATCATTGAATTAAAAATCTTCACCGCATACGCCCCCATCACCACCACACTGAGCCAAGCCCTAAGAGGCAAAGAACTGATCACGTACCTGAGGATCTCACAGATGAAATTATTGTTACTGATCAAGACATGCAGGTTGGTATGTCATCCCCTCCTAGGTCAGCTGAATTGGTTCTATCCAATTTGGATATGAAGGGTAAGAGTGTGTAGGATGCAAGAATGGAGGCTTGCAAGGAGTTCTTAGATGACAATGCATTTGTAAAGACTCTTGTATTCTTGCAATTGGCATGGAGGATGAAATTTGAGGAATATCAAAATAAATGCAAGGAGAGAAGAGAACGAAGGCCTGACAGGTCAGATCAAGAGAATGATGAAGAAGTGAAAGTTTAACTAATGGAAGAGTTGAAAAACATCACTCCTGAAGAAGGAAGACAACTAGTGAATCAAGCCGTGTTTTGATTTTTCCCGAATGAGACATCACATATGCTGGCTTTTAGTGCCATTATGAAGTCCAAGAATCCTTTTCAGGATTCTGAAGAAGAAGTTAAGGCAACATTACAAAACTCTGCCTTCAGTGAAGAATATGAGACCTTGGTAATTTGGGCATTGGCTCCACAAGGAAGAAAGCTAGACATTGCTGATATTAATCCAAATTTCAAAGGAGGATTAATAATAAAGAGGGCTTCAGAGACTACAACAACCGAAGCCACTAGTTTAACTGTGAATGTGGCCAAGTTGGCCCAAAAGACTGCTGAAAGGGAGGAGGCTAAAAGAAAGAGCCTAATGGAGAAGTATAACATTTTAATTGAAGAATATAGTAAAATGAAACAGAGGAATGTTGAGCTGCAAACTGAAGTAGAAAGGTTTAAGTATAGACATACTGGGGAAACATCCATTGCTCCAGAACCAAGCATATCACCTCCCACATCGCGTTCAATGTCTCCCCGCTTCTCCAAATGTTTTTACACTCAGGGGGTCTCCCCATTCAAAAATCCTCGCCTACCCTCCTCTAGAACAAGTTGATGAAGAAACAAAGTGCTATGTTGATCCAACAAAGAGGCAACTCATGCAGAAAATTAATCAATTACAGACATCACTAAGTTTAAAAGAGGAGGGTTTTCTTAAAAAAAAAAGAAATTGTTACTCTTGTTTTGGAGCATTTAAATGAAAAGGTGGATAATAAATTTCCCTCTATACATTCTTTGTATTCTTTGCTATTTGAAGCAATAAATAATATTGATAGTGATCAGGGGATAGTGATTTCAATAATTCAAAATTGGATCCCTAGGGAAAATAATCTAGATGTTATGAATAAAGCCTCAAGTTTTGATGTAAATAACAGGCCCCAATCATTGAAGCCTACTTATATATTAGTTAAATCATTGCAAGGTTTTCAGACCTTACCAAATGATCTAAGTAGGAAGATTAGGGAATTGGTAAAGAAATTCAATGATTGGGGTAACACACTGTTACCTGATATAACTGATGAGTAGGGGGAAATCAGAACACTCCAACAATGGCAGGATCAAGCAAGTAAAGTCATCAATAATCAAATTAAAATAATTTGTGATGACTCAGATGATGATTTTTTGGTAGATTGTATGGATAAGATTATTGGTACCGACTCATTTTTAGAATCTTTTGAAAGAGATGCTAATTAGGTAGCGGTAAAGTATTTTCCTTATAGTACAAAGGTAAAAGAGGTGATTAATTTTTATTGGCCAACTGACGAAGAATACCAAAGGTGGGTGGCTAAGTATTTGAATGATGATGAGTAAAAAGAGTGGGCTACCGACAAGTGGCAAATCAGATGCTGCGGTTACAACATTTCTAGTTTTGTATGGATGACTTTTTTAGTGTGGGTTTCACGTGGTTTTTTGTTATTGCATCAACCTTCCTCTGTTGACATGATGAACAAGAATATGCTCCAAGATGATTGCTGTTGTGACGATTTTTGAACAAGAATATTTTTCAAGGTGGTGGCTATTGTAACAAATTTTGGAATATCACCAGGTGCTCCAATTGACTGGTGATAGGTGTACTTTCTGGCCCGGTGCTTGTTTGCTCCTTCATTTCTATGAGAAAGATTTCAAGGCCGTGGCAACGAAGTTAGCAAGTTAGATAATTTTGTCGAAAGTCGAGGTGAAGTCACAGAGCCAATTGTAAAGTTTGGATGGTTTTAGAGAAAATGCAATTTAGGTTTCCTTTGGAGTCATTATGCAAATCAGGTTTTGAGTTCATAGAGATTTAATGTTGTATAACAGTACTAGCATTTGAGTTGAAATGAAAATTTGAGCTCATGTCTCTCCATTGTACATGCATATCTAAACTTTCAATGAAATAACTAAGGGTTGTTTTATCCATCTCAATCGTTGTGGTGTGTATGATTCTATTTTATCTTTAATTCAAGGAATTAATCAAAATGCTTGAATGGGATTATAGGCAGATATGTGTCGTATAAGGATTTGATAAGTAGTCCTGGGTTAGAATGCACACTGATGAAATTGTAATGCAATATTGTCAAGGATCTTATATGTGATGTATTAAATCTATTATAAACCTCTAGATGCTTATGAATTTGACTCTTGCAATGGATATATGGCATTGATCTAAGTTATAATTATTCGTGTAGTTTAGTATTTGTTTGTCTTTGCATAGAGCTTGCTACAAATTGAAAATCATTGACAATCTTATACAATGGATTGTGTTTAGTTATCTCACACTCTAGATAGTTGATATTGTCTATGAACAACCAATTATAGTTGATATTATCTTTATTGTGTAGAGCTATTAAGGAGATCATCTGCTATTGTTAATGTTGCTTATAATAATGGTGCAAAGGTTGTAAACACATTATGATCACCCTTCCGTGTCTTACAAAGCTCGGCGTACGAGGCTTTTAAAGTCCTCGGCCGGGCTTGGTCTAGGTCCTTTGAGTCGCCTTCACTGGAATTGGCAATTCCATAGGTATATTGAATACAAACCTAGTTACATTGTGTAAAAAGAACCAACATACACGCCAACCACTCCTAAAACTGACTTTTTAATCTTTTATGATCACATGAAACATAAAACACACTAATTTCAAGGTTGTTAACATCACTATTGAAATGTTTTTAATTTTTGACCCTTCTTCAAACATTAAAAAGTACATCATTAAATTAATTATGTAATGGCATAAAAATTAAAAAAACATCATGAATTAATTATGTAACCACATATGTCAAATATAATTCTATCAAGAAATTAATATCAAATAGATAATATAATGAAGTAACTTATACATTTCAATGTCATTGATCTTCTTCTTCATCCAACTCTTTGTCCGTATCATCTGATCTAGATTCACATTGTAAGGATTGGTCATATCATCATGGTCATCGAGCATCGCTTTGATAATGTCAATATCCACATGGATGTCATCTTCATGAACATTAACTCCTACATCATCATCATCTAGTTCCTCCTCTTCGACATCTTCGTTAGGGACATCATCAACTAACCGTTGATCTTGATCATCAACTACATCATCTTCTAGTTCTTCAGTATCTTCCTCTTCCACCACATTATAATTTACTAACCTTCCTCTTGATCATTTCTAACAACAATGACCAACCCGTTCGGGCTCGAACTCCTAAGTAAAAATACCCGCCACATTGGCTTGGAAGAACATAGGGCCTATTTCCACCACTCGACCAACCTTTGTATTAACCATGGTAAATCCATTATCTTGTTTAATAATACCTTTCAAGATACTTTCATTCAATCGTGTCTCCTGCACTATATAGTATCTATGAACAAAATTAATCTAAAGGACTTAAAGTCACACTCAAGTATATCATCCGTAATCCCATATAGTATCAATTTTCTGAGACTTCTGGATGTATGTTGCTTCTAGATGAAACATTAGTCACCTGAAAGACTGCAATTATACCAGAATCACAAGTTTTTTTCATGTCATTTAACATTTTGATTCAAAATTTATGACCATTTCACCACATAGCCTTGTGGTGTTTCACCTGCAATATGTCAAACATGTAAAATTATTGCAATATCGTCAATTGATAAACATATTTATTCTTGGCTGAATATATGCAAAGAAAAAAATCTCAAGATATATATACATCAATATACTTGAAAATAATTAAATAATATGGGTGATTAATATATTTATACATACACTGCTATCTTTAAACCATATGCTAAATCAATTTCCTTTGTGTAACATTGAAATCTCCACACGATGAGCTTCTTTAACAAATGAAGCCACACCTTCCCATGTTAATGTGCGACCAGATTGTTGACATCGCTCAATCCATACCATCATCCAATCAAGATTGTTTGCGACGTACAAATGTAGTGCATCCCACTCTCGACCAACTGTACCAAAATAAATTCAAATTCACAATCGACGTATAATTAGTTAAATACCACAGTACACGACCTTAATTTATAATTGATGTATATTGAAGATTAAAAATTAAATAAGTACAATATATATAAAAACCATATGTAAAATGCATTCCAATTAATCTCCATGACCATCTTATAATTACCTCACTTTCCTCAATCTACCTTTCCCCAACAGGTACTCCCCTTCGAATTTGTTAATGGAGTTGGAATCCCAAATGCAATCTAAATGGATCTTTGCTGCAAACTTAGGAATATATTCACTAATGTACACCATGGTCTCGGGTATACCATATATCCCTCCACCATAGAACCCTTAGGATGTGCTCTTTGTCTAACCAAAGCCTCAAAATTTCAAGTGCCTCTCAACCATCCACATTGACCTTGTGTGTATAGGTCCACACACCACCTCCCTCAACTTGGTGTATGAGGTAGTGTGTTCTTGTGCATTGAAAATGTTGAAGGTAGACACCTTTTTGCATTTCACATATTAGACGAGAAATTTTCTTCCAATAATTTATATCTTCTTTTTATGGAATTCTTTTAGATGATAGCCATCTGCCGCGATTCAAGGTGCAAATATATTAATGAGATTTAACAAAAATATACAGTATATTACATAAAAAGTAAAAAGAATGGAAATTATAAGATGTATACAATGAATTGAAAAAATCTCGCTACTTACCTCATGTATTTTCCAAGATCATATATAACTTGCTTGACATTGTTATCAAAGTTGTCTGGGAGAGATAGAGGTAGAACGTACTGCAACAATTATAAAATGATCTTTTCATTATTTTTCCAAAAGTAGTAAACACAATACACTAAAAAGTACATGCATTATACAAGTGTATATAATATACCATAATAATTACCTTAATGAAGGTATTCCAATCATGTGTTTTCATCCCTGACTCAAATTCACCTTTCATATTATATTTTTATGTTCGCAACAAACTCGGTGGGAAATCAAATTTTTGTCCGACTTCTTTTTATAGCATTGCTTTGTCAGCTTCTATTAATAAATAACCAAGGAAGAACACTTATATTAATTTGGTCTCCATCAATATTTAATGGAATTATACTTTTTCATTGCATGATTGGCTTCCCGACGTCACCACAAATTTTGACAATTTTTTCTTTTGTCATGCCTTCCATCCAATATTTTCCATAAAAGTTTCTATTATATTCTTCTGATATGCATTGTATCAAATAAATGCACAATTTGTAGCTGCTCATAGTAGGGCAACCTACTAAATTGTTTGGGATAAATTTTCAGTCCCTGTGGAAGCCAGCCATTAATGCCTTGATGACCTTCATGAAGTATATAAGTTAAACAAATTAACAACCACAATCATTTTTAATTACAACATGAGTAAAAACAACACAATATAAATATATAAAGTCAAAACATATCATATATGATAGATAAACAATTTGATCCGATGTATAGCCTTCATGATTAATTCTATTATATTCCAACCTCCATAGGCGAAAGGTGACATTCTTCGTGGTTTTGATGTAGTCTCCTCTTTCCCATTGAAAGAGATGCTTTGAGTAGTTCGATACTTATGATTTCTATGGAGGAGGTGTCATACTCATCAAACACCTACTTTCCTAAACTTGTTGAATGATGAGATTTCATCTTTGGACCACAAATTGGACATACAAATTTTCCCTTTGTTTGAAGACCTGCAAGATGATATATAATTGGATTAAATATGTCAATTTTTATAATTATATATAATGAATAGATTATTTTAAAAACATTCATGATATTTACTTCATCAAATTAAATATTGTTAAAGTGCAGTCGAACGTTATAACATACCACAAAAATGTGCTAGCCCTGGGGCATCATGAATTGTCCATATAAGCATTGCATGGAATTGAAATTGTATTTGTCCTATTGGTTTGGAGACGTCATACATAGTGACACCATTCCATAACTTTAGTAACTCGTCGATAAGAGGCTTGGTATATACATTCATATCTTTAAGTTGGTACTTACCTAGTTGAATGAACATAAACATTACATAATTATTATAACCATTTTACTGCAATATATATAAATTAATGCACATGACTATTGAATGAAAAAAATATAAGTCATTATATAACAAATAAGACAAATGAGATGCTACTACGTTAACGAAAATTGATGTAAACAAATACCTGGAACAATCATTGAAAACATTATGTGCTCCCTCTTTATTGACATCCATGGATGAATATTATTGTTGATAACAAAAACATGTGACACTGAGTAAATAGATCTCAGCTCTCCAAATGGATTGACACCGTCCACTTTCAATGAAAACCTGAGATTACAAGGTTATTCTTTAAAGTGTGGCCATTTTTCCTCCATGTCCCTAAATGTAGAACCATTTGCAGGCATTCGAAGAATGTCATCTCCACTTCTATTCCGTGCATGGTAATCCATCAATTGCGCTAAGCTTTCGCACCTAAATAATCGTTACATACGTAGAATAATGAGAATATAATGAAGAACCTTGTGAGACACCTTTTTTGTTAGTTGATTTGTTTGATATCTACTGATATGACATTTTGGACATTCTATTGTAAATTCCTATTGTTTATGATATTTAATATGATCATTGGGACATGCATCTATTGCTTGATACTCCATTCTGATATCTTTCATAATGGAACATAAATATTGATATGAGCAAGGTAAAATATTTGATGGTGGTAACAAAAATTCACCAATCAATCTACAACAAATTTTTTTTGCTCATATAAAGAATATTAATGGTACATATTTCATCCTTTATTTACTAGTGATGAACTAACAACAATTAAAATAGATGAAAAAAGATGACATATATAACATACCTTAACATCCGTGAGATTGCTATGTTTGATAAACCATTCATAACGTTCAAGTTCAATAGCAACAATACAACAGAGAGAAGAGTTGTTTCAAAGCCTTCATAAAGGGGCTCGTATGCCTTGTCAAGTACAGGTAAATCATGAACATCATCAAAGTCATCTTGATCATCATGATCAGCTCTGCCACTAAATGTGGCATGGATCAATGTATTCATACCATCATCTTCAACTGTGTTTTCTGGTGCATAATCATCTTCTTCCATAGGATCATTAACTTCATCTTTGATATTCACAGCTCCATGTTCGTCCGCTTGCAAAACCACATTCTCTGGGCTGTGATAATCCATACCATCTACCCTAGGGCACTCCACCTTTATAATAATGATAGACACAAATAAACCATGATCATGATCAAGTGATTATATATATATATGAAATGTTAAAACAATATAAACATTTACAAATTCAATCAATATAAACAGATATAATGAACAACTTACCAATGGACGATAATCATGCCCTCCTTCAACATGACCATGCTGCCTACAATATTTCGTAGCTGTTGTGATTAAAAGTCATCTCGTCTTTAAGCCCTTGCAATTATTACAAGGACAATAACATTTCCCATCACCCTTTCTTTTCAATCTAGCCCATAATCTATCAAGTGTCTCTTCATTTTGTTCTGGACTAATATTATCTGACATGATTTTTCTTTACCAAGCTTGACTATTTAGATCTTCAAAAAATATCAAACTCACACTCCAATAATTTTTATTCATAGACAGTAACATAATCTAATAATTCTGATATTTTACACCAAAAAAATTTGGCATGCAACCACCCCTGCAAAAGAGAAGATAGTCTGAAGTTAATGACCCCAAAAAACACTTTACAATACTAATTCCAAAACTTATTAAATTCTGATTTTACTATGATTTCCAACTGTTAAGACTCCTAAAATCAGAATATTGAACTTGATCACAAAATTCCTACAACAATGGAGGTAGCGAGCTAGTAAGAGCAAGTAACCCATTCCTAAGGAGCAACAAGTCAGAATCATCATTGCTAATGTCAATACGGATTTATCCTTTTAGTTAAAGATGCAATGTGTCACTTCTTATGATGAGCTTATCCCTAGGGCCCTCAACATTGAGAGAGCCCTAATAAAAAACAACAGAAGCATTGGTAAGAGCATGATTAGGGTACAAACCCTAGGCCTCCGTAGAAACATAAACAATAACTATAGCGGATTAGTGAGGTTGCAATACTAGAAAGATTGAGACATTGTAGGTAATAACAAAATCTTGCAATCTAAAGATTGTAGCCAATAACAAGTACACTATGTAGCTTAGTGACATTTGTAAATGCAATCTATGGTAAGAAGAATGACAGTCACTTGAGATGTGATGTAAAAAAGGCTAAGCAGTGACAAGATAATAAAGCTCAAACCTTGCATAGTAAAGTGAGATTTTAACAGTGAGTTTCCTTACCCCCTTGCTGAACTTAAGGGTTTTTCAAATGCTTTTGGTAGTGTTAGACAAGGCAAATGCAATCAGGAATGACTGTCCAAATGAAGTAATAGTGGTAATCATAAGTTCAATGTTTCTTCTTAGCCATTAATATTGTATAATGGAGGTAGTGGATTGCATGTTTGAGCAGTTTGAGACTCACCAAAGATGGGAGAATAGTGAATAATACCTTGTGGACTGTGAAGTAGTGTCAATAAGGTTGAAGGATCTTAAGAACTACAATACCATGAAACAATGAGTCCCCTGTAGTAAGTAAGCAGTCTATAGGGCATAGTTTGATTTTATAGAAGGATGTTGATGAAAGGAATCTTCAAGTGATAGTGAGTGAGCTGTTTGAGATTGTAGCTGGGGTGCAATACCCAGTCTTAAAGGAAGTTAGCAAAGTAGTAAATGTGCAAGAAAATTGAATCGTACACAACAAAAAATTCACAATGTTATCTTCCATAATGCCTTGAGTTTGAAGACAAAAATCTCATTGTATCTTCATGATGAAAGTGGTGACCTTAATGGTCAATCACTGGCAACCATGATTTTAAAGAATGCTATTGTGCTTATGGAGGTAACATTTTAAGCAAGGAAATGAGTGGTGGTTTGGAACAATGACAGGTATGAAGGACTTGCTTTATATGCATACTATGCAGTCTAGCTTAAGACAATGTTCTTAGAAGAGATTGAAAGTGGATTATGGAACTCAAGGGTTACCATGAAAAGGATTAAAGCAAAGACTGAGATCTATTTAAAAGCCATGGTCATGAAGATATTAAAGATGTCACATGCAAAACCCTAGTAGCTGGAGTAATGAATACAATACCAAAGAGGATAGTGTGCTGGGGCAGATTTAAGAGATCTTCACATTATCTAATTACAGGGAAATATATCATTTATTTATTTTTTTAATTAAAAGAAATCATTCTAAACCCTATATAGGATACATTGATACTTCAAAAGCCTCTGAAGGAATTTGAGATTATGCAAATATATGTCAAGTAACATTCATAAGGTTTAAAAAATCTTGATCACTCTCTAGAATAGCCCATTAAACATGGGTTGTGCTTGAATGCACTACATAATTGATATAACACAACACTTTGCATATCAACCAGAGTTATAGGCTCTTTATTGGAGCTAGAGGTAATCACTCTTCGATCATGCTATAATTACATCCTATCCTATTAAACTTGAGACAACCTAAATGCACCCAATGATGATTGACACCTACATTATACAACCTGAATTAACTACATTATATGAGTGCCTCCATTTCTATCACAACATAGACACATTAAACTTGGGTCACACATGAATGCATCCTGTATTTTCTATAGCACAACTATGCCACATGACCAATAGAGTTATGGATCACATAATTATAGTCACAAGAATCTGTTCCTCGGTTGTGATCTTATGGTGATTCCACACAAAAAAATTGGACATGAAATTCTCAAAACCCTTAACCTCTAAAAATAAAATCTGATGAGATGTTGCTTTAAAATATGATTTTCAAACCTGGAACTACAAATCTAACTTCACAACTGAATTATGCAAAAAGACAATGACTACCCTCAACCTGGTGATATCTTCTTGATTTTTTTTCTGATTTTTCCCAAGAAAATCGTCCTTAGTTCTCCACAAATTGTCTCAAGTAGAGAAAAACACTATCACAATAAATCAGGCGCGAATTCACTTTTCTTTATGTCGGCCACAATTTGATTTTTTTTAATTTTTCATGTTTGTCGAAAATTCAACGAAAATGATAGCCGATATTTCGATGAACCCTAGGTTCGCCAAAATTTTGACGAACATCGGGGATAAACTTTTAAAAAATTGGAAATTACACATTAAATTTTACAAGCACTCGACGAACATCAAATTTTACATATTTCGTCAGACAGTTTCATTGGATTTTGCAGTCAAATGTATTAGTGCTAAGTCGTGAATGTCAAACTTACTGACCATGAATTTCTTATTGTAACTATGAAAAAAATGATTTTGATACACTTGTAGATGGTTCAGGGAGTTTTTCCTTCTTTCCTCTAGCATCTTTAGCTCATGTAGGTGCAACTGTCTATACTCCTCATCATCAGTTAAACCCTTCAGGGAGAGTCGTATGGAAGGAATTTCAACCTCGATGGGAAAATGGCCTCAACTCCAAAGACTAGGGAAAATGGAGTGGCTCCTGTGGGTGTACGAATGCTGGTGCGGTAAGCCCATAAAGTAGGGTTGAGTTGAATATGCCAATCATGACCAACATCATTGACAGTATTTTTAAGGATTTTAACAATGGTTTTATTTGACGCCTTAGCTTGACCGTTTCCTTGTGGGTAATACAAAGATGAAAAATTGTGTTGGATGTGAAATTGCTCACATAACTCACGAATGTCTTGGTTTTTAAACGGACATCTATTGTCAGTGATGATGGATTGTGGAAGGCCATACCAGAAAATGATGTATTAAAGAATGAATTTGGATATTTGTTTGTCGGTTATGTATGTCAAAGGGATGGCTTCGATCCATTTCGTAAAATACTCAGTGGCAGTGATGATGAATTTGTGGCCATTGGACAAGGTAGGATGGATCTTACCCATGAGGTCGAGTCCCCACTGAGTGAAGGGCCAAGGAGAGGTGATCGACCGAAGTTCTTGTGCTAGAGTGTGGATCAAATCACTGTGAACCTAGAATTGGTGACAAGTCCTGACATATTCTAGTGCATCTTTTTCAATGGTTGGCCAGTAGTACCCAAGTCTTGTTATCTTCTTGGCCAGAGTAGGACCACTCGAATGAGACCCACATATACCCTCATGTACTTCACGTAAGGTTGTACATGCTTTGTTAGTGTCGATACATCTAAGGAGGGTGTCGTCAAAGCTACAATAGTAAAGGGTGTCACTGACAATGGCATATCTTGCAGCTTTTTAGATAAAGGAATTCCTCTAGTTATTAGATAGGTTAGGTGGAAGGGTTTGAGACTTAAGGTAGTTATGGATGTCTTGATACTAGGGAGAGTCAGGACCAATGAGTTCACAGACCATTTCTAACTTCGGAATGTCATAAGCGGGGACCAACAATTGTTCTATTAGGAATTTTGGCTGAGGCATATTGCTTGGAATGTTGAGGAGAGAGCCTATCATATCCATGGCATCTGTCACTTTGTTCTGTGTTCTCAGAACTTGTTCAAAAGTTACCATATGAAAGTACATTTGGAAATTGTGAACCATTCGTTTGTAGGGCATCAACTTCTCATCTTTTGTGTCATAGTCATCATTAACTTGGTTGATGATTAACTGAGAATCCCCATAGACATATAATGCTCTGATTTTCCATTTTATTGCCATTCTAAGTCCTGTAACCAGAGCCTCATATTCTGCCACATTATTTGTGCATGTGAAAGCTACATGGAAAGACTTAGGAATGGAGTCTCCTTGAGGGGTGATGAACAAGATTCTTGCCCCCGAGCCATGATTAGTGTGGGATCCGTCAAAGTAGAGTCTCCAAGGTGACTTATGTTCCATATGGAATATCAATTCATTTGGAAAATCTACCACTAATGGGTGATCACTTTGTAAAGGTACGTCCGCCAGTTGGTCTGCTATGATTTTTCCTTTTATTGCCTTTCTTTCTACATATTGAATATCATATTCACTTAGAATCATGACCCATTTTGCTAGATGTCTTGTTAATGCTGTCCAACTTAACAAATATTTGAGGGGGTCAATCTTTGCTACTAGTTGTGTCTGATGACTTAACATATAATGTCTTAGCTTCTGTGCTACAAAGACCATGACTAGACAAGACCGTTCAATTGATGTGTAGTTCAATTCATACCCGACCAATGTCTGATTGATGTAATATATAGCTCTTTCTTTTTCTTCTTGGTTGTTCTACGCTAGTAATGCTCCTAGTACTGAAGTAGTGGCAGAGATGTATAATATCAAAGGCTTTCCTTGAATGGGAGGCATAAGGATTGGTGGTGTCAATAGGTAGTCTTTTATTTGCTGAAAGGCTTCTTGGAATTTATCTATCCACACAAAGGGGATACCTTTGTGCATAAGATATTGGAATGGTTGGCATTTATTGGCCAATTGGACTATGAAGTGCCGAATAGATTATACCCTTCCTTGTAGGGTTCTGAGTTCACCGATTCCTCTGGGCAGAGGAATGTCTATGATGGATTTTACTTTTGCTAGATTGACCTCAATGCCTCTTCGAGAAACTATGTATCCCAAGAGTTTACCTTATGTTACACCAAAGACACATTTATTAGGATTCAGTTGGACTTTGTATTCTTCTAGTCTTTTGAAAATTGTGTCTAACACCTTCAGATGATCCTTTCTTGTTACTGATTTAGCCAAAAGGCCATCTACATAATCTTCCATTATTTTATGCATCATGTCATGAAAGATTGTGGTCATAGCCCTTTGATATGTGGCGCCTACATTTTAAAGACCAAATGGCATGACATTCCAATAGTATGTACCCCAAGGGCAAGTGAATGCTGTTTTATGCTGGTCTTTGGGGGAAATACGAATCTGATTATAACTTGAGAAACCGTCCATGAGTGACAACATCTCATATCCTGCTGTGAGGTCAACTATGATATCAATATTTGGTAAAGGAAAGTCATCTTTCACGCATGCATTATTTAGGTCTCTAAAATCTGTACAGACGTGGATCATCCCATTTGGATTTGGTACTGGAACCAAGATAGATATCCATTTAGCATAATAAATAGGCCGTATGAACCCAGTGTCTAGAAGTTTCTTCAACTCAGCCTTGACCAATAGAGCGACCTGAGGATGCATTTTGTGTAACTTCTGTTTAACTGGTTTGGCATTAGGCAATAGTGGCAGATGGTGCAGAACCAATTTTGGGTTTAATCCTGGCATGTCAGCATAGGACCATGTGAAGTTGATTTTACGTTCAATAGAGAATTTGTGAAATTCTGGTCTCTCTTCTTTAGTCAAGGATGCAACAAAGAGGACCATTTTGGGATCTTCTACTATTGATATGTTGTCTTCTATGGTGTCCTCTATGAGCATAGCTGTTTTCTCTTGTGTTACAGGAAGAAAGTATAGTCCTCCATCTTGGGGCACCTCAAAGAGGTTTTCACCCACAAATACGTCATTTGTTTTTACTTTTTTGTTGTCAGAAGGTCCCTTTCAATTTTCACCTAAAGACGTTTCATTTTTTATTTTATTTTTATTTTTAATTTTGCAACTAGAGGAAAAAGCAGTCTCGCCAAAGTAGGCTACACAATCTAGGTCAATGGAGAATCTTTCCTTGTGATCACCACCGGGTATTCCTTCATGTAATCCCATAAATTCTGCAATTTCCTCATCATTCTAAAATGTGTCCAGGATTGGCGGGCCTTGTTGGTCCCAATCGACTAGTTGAGGATAAACTAGGGAAATGCCATCATTAGTGTTGGTGATTTGAGGGGAGGATGAGGAAAGCATGCAGATGGATTCAATGATATTGTAGATGAAATTATCATCATCCAATTCCACATCAGACTCTATCCAATATTTCCCTTCACTTGTCTCATATTTGTTGTCAAAATAAGGGGTGAAGAACTCACAGTCATGATTGTCAATGTCATTTGGTAATTTAGAGGGGTTGGACTAATGGGATTCAGATGGTGGGACTTTGACTATTTGGTGCCCGATCGATTTTAAATGTTTGCCAAAATTTTTGTTCAATAGTGATCTCCCCCATTTCGACAAACAAATCATCAAGGCAACAGTCACTTAAGGATCTTTGAGAGCCAAATTCCCACTCTTGGGAGTTAGTTTTGGTGAAGGTTTCCTTAGTGGTCTCAACACTTTCCGAAGCATGCACATGTTCACTCGAAAGCCCAGTGGTACATCGATCATCATTGTCAGGCAATCCATACCCTAATCCAAGATACTTTAGTATTTTAAAAGATTCTATGGGCTCTATTCGTCCAATTTTATTTCTGCCTAGGCCACTAGTGACATCGTAGCCCTTAGCCTTCATTATGTCATGTCCCTTGCCATATTTCTTAATTGGTAATGGGGGTAGATCTGCCATTTCCTTATTGAGCCATCCTATAATATCGACTATGTCCTCGTTACTTATGTCTCCCCATTTGATGAAAACTATTTTTTGTGGAACTTTGAAAATTTCTTTGGGTTCCATTCTAAAACATGGCTGACCATAGATCTTCGGAGACTTGGGTATTGTTGTTATGCTATATGCTGTATGTAGTTTGAATTCTCCACAACGTAGGTCTTGGATCTTGATAGTGGTATCAGCCTTAGGGTTTGTGGAAGATGGTGGGGTAGTGGAAGATGTGGATGGAATGGTTGTGGAAGATGATGCAAGTGTGGATGGATCAATGTATTTAGAAGAAGAGGAGTCAGGAGCTTCTTGGTTGATGGGCACCCAGTTTGCAGAAATACCCCTTAGGTTGGTACAATATTGAAAAAGGTTGGTGTCTCCATATATGGTGATTTCTATGCTGTCAAATGGGAATTTTAAGCATTGGTGATATGTGGATGGAACGAATTTTAAGGCATGAATCCATGGGTGGCCATGCAAGATGTTGTAAGGTAATTCTAGATCTAGGACCTGACAAGTTGTATCCACAATGACTAGTCCTACTCTGATAGGAAGAGAAATAACGCCTCGTGAAGAGTGTTCTTCATCATCATATGCTTTTATGACTATACTCTTTGCAGGGTCCACACATGCGTTAGAAAATCCTAGAGCCTTAACCAATTTCAAGGAGCATATGTTCAATCCTGCTCCCCCGTCTACTAAAACTCTTCTGACCTTGTGCTTATGGACAAAATTTTCAATGTGTAATGCATCGTTATGGTTAGTCTTGGGTGAAGAGTAGTCTTGATCAGAAAAGGTGACATGGTGAGGTGTAGTGAGGTATCCCACCATGGTCTCAAATTGGTCAACATCAATATCCTTAGGGACTGATGACTCTTGCAAGGTTTTATCTAGTATAGCCTTATGCATGGGAGAGATGCAAAGAATCTCAAGTATAGAAATTTGCATGGGAGTTTTGCCAAGCTGGTCGATAAGGTTAAACTGAATCTTGGGTTTCCATTGCTTTGTGGTCGAGGTGGGTTGTGATTGTTTAGGAGATGGACCAGGTATGGTGATTTTAGGTTGCCTAGTAGGAGGTAGACCAACTATAGTGACCTTGCCACTTCAAGTAGTAGCATTGCATTGGGGTGCTCTCTTAACTATGATGGTATTGACACATTCATTGTTAGTTTGGATATTGTTTATAGTGGTTCCACCAGAATAGTCATAATTGGCGCAGGCGAAATTGGCTTGATTATTGTTTATCTTTGGGACTGACGTGGAAGCATTATTAGAACCATGGTCTTGCAATGGGTTCTTATGAATGGTATGATTTGAATTAGAGGAAAATTGTGGTCTACCTACCTCAATGATATGATTCTCGATAAGGTCTTGTACCAGATTTTTTAGTTGTCGATAGGTAGAAGTTTTATGTCCTTTTGCCCGATGATAATCACAAAATGCATTATCGTCCCACCATGTTGGTTTGAACTGTATTGGGTCATATGGTTTTGGTTCTTGAAGTGTGATGACACCATTCTAAAGGCATTTCTTGAGGACTTCCTCAATGGGCTCACCCAAAGGAGTGTATGTGTGACCCCTAGGGAATTGTCTCATCTGATGGTATCATCCTTGATTATTTTGGCTACTTTGGTTGTTTGGGGGGACATTGGTGGGGGGGAGTTAGTATCGTCATTGGCTTTTTTTGTGGTTGAACCCCTTTTAGAGCAAGTACAAGGCCCATAGTGTTTGCAGCCTTGGTGTCCACAACATCGTTGTTGGTAACATGTTTATTTTTGACCCAGTACTTATTTTTGTCAGTGGGAGGATTTTCATTTGTGTTTTTAGGACTGTATCGCAGCTCTCCCTTTGCAATACGAGCTTTCTCAATTTGGACACCTTTTTCAACTAGGTCTGTGAAGGTTGTGCAACAATGTACTTGTAATGCATATTTTAAGGGTCCTAGAAGTGTTTGAATGAACATGTCCACCTTTTCCTTTTTGGGTATGTTGATGTGACACCAACTAGCTAGACTTCTCCATTTTTGAAAGAATGGGATGAATGTTTCACTGGAATCCTCTTGCATGAGATTGCATAAGCTAGTAATAGAGGTGTCCATGTCAAAGGTTGTACATGTAATTTTTTTATGAATTTTTGTTTAAGCTTATCCCATGTTTGGATATCATTTTGAGTGGAGAACCATTCAAGGGTAGGACCTGCTAGACTTTTAGAAAAAATTCTCATCAAGTACATTTTTCATAGGCGATGTCCATACAGTTGGTTGTAAATTCGCGGACATGTTTGATGGGGTTTTTCTTTCTTGTGTACTTGGTCAAATTATGTGACATATATCTCAGAGGAAATGGTGGCATGTATAAGTTCATGTCAAAGGGATATACAGATAGATCATATGACACTTCTGATTTCTTGCTAGATATTTGTATATTTTCTATACTCTTCTCTAGACCCATTAGTTTTGCTTGTAAGGCATCAATTACAGGGTCATTTGTGGTCCCATACATTGGATTGATTGGTACGCCATAGGTCTCCATTTTTTGTGCATGGATGTTTGTGTATTGTTGGGGGATGGGTTGTTGTGACATGTGTGATGTGTTGTGATTTACGTGTTGTTGGTATTGAAAGTTTGGATTGGGGGTATGTTGGTGAGTATGAATATGGGATGAGTATGTTGGGATGTGTCCCCTAGCTATTTGGGTCAATATTTGGGGAATATGGTGACCATGAACATTTTGATGTGTGAATGATGCCATGGGCTGTGTTTTTTGACTACCTTGTCCAAATTGTTGGGTTTGTACAAGGAGAATGTTCGTATTTTGTCCTTGGGAGGTGATGGAATTTGATTGTGTTGACGTGTTAACATTTTGTTGTTTTCCTTGAATAAAGATACATCGTTTACCTCCACCCAAAGGATTTTGTGAGATACCAATGAGAGGATATGACGAAGGTGTACTCATGGTACTAGATGTAGTTGTCAATGGAGGATTTGAGTGGCTTGATTATGCCACCATGGAATTTACCATAGTGATAAAGAGAGGATTGGAATAAATTTCAACACTGCCAAGGACCCAAAGGTGGTTCCAGCTGATTGTGATGGTGTTATGGATATTGTGGGCACTGTGACAGATTGTGATCCTCCAATGGATGTAGCGTTTATTGAATTGGAGTTTCTTGGAATGTTGGAGGTAGCGCTCATGGTCATGAAATTTTGTGAGGTAGCATCAAAAAATGTATTGCTTGTGGTGTTTGGATGTTGACCACTATTTGATATGTTATGCGCATTGTGGACATTAGGGCCAGGAGATGTTGATATCAACGTGTTAATGTCAAACCCATGAGGTAATTTATCTCCTTGACTTAAGAGTATGGCAAAATATCTATCTCTGTCATATAGGACCATTTGTTCCATGAATTGGGAGGCCTCTGGATCTTGTGCTGCTACCTCTAGATTTTCTTCAAGTATTTGTCCATATTCATCCTTCCATAAAAATGGTTCAAAGGTACTGTTTGATGAGGATGGTATGGTTGTGAGAGGTTGATTATTCATGTTGCTAAATGGGTCGTCAAAAGTCCAATTTAGGTCATACATGTGATTGTTGACATTGGAAGTGGAGTCTTGTCCAAAGTTTTCCATTTGTCATTTCTGTCTTTGGAGTCTAGTTTCCAACATAAAATGAGATCTCTCAAATGAAAATGATGAGAATGACAACTAAATGCAAGGATGATGCTAGCCTATGTGTTCTTTTTGTTTTTGGATTTTCGATAAAGGATGACAATGCAATACTGTGTTTTCTAAAGCAAATGCCAACTAGGATGACTAAGTGATGATGACGTTTGTCTAAGGAAATGATTGATGTAAGATGACAAGGTTGTCAAAGCCAAAATGTTGAATGAGGACTAAGATGATAATGTTGACTAAGGACTTAATATGATATGCAAGGTCGAGGTTCAAAATGACGACTAGGATGAATAATATTTTTGTATTTTTGGGAATAAAGTATGAAAGGTATAAAATAGAATGCAATTTGGAGAAAAGGATACCTAAACACTTCTAAGCTCAGTCTTTGTTTTTAATTTTGGTTACTAAAGGACTTGTTGAAAATAACAAAATGACAAGGTCAAGATGACTAGTGAGTTTTCCTAACTGGACTATTGAGTTGGAAACACTCACAAAAGGGACAATGACTAAAAAAGAGAATGATGATTAAGTCCAAGATAACCTAGTTTCGAAAGGAAGGACATTGCAAGTTGTGTTGAGATTAACCTAATCCAAAGTATGCAAGGATGAAAACCTAGGGTCAAGCTAATGCCTAATGTATGCAACTAAAATTTGAAAGATGAAGCTTATGGTTATGAATGAAAACTAATGGTTGAAATTTTTTGAGCAATTTCAAGGTTGGTTTCTAATAGAATCCCCTTGGAAACAATGTATGAAAAAAGGATGACAGAGCTTAGAATCATATTTGACTTTGTATTAGGGTTTTACTTTTGATAGGAAAATGCATCGTTTGAGACCTCATATGCACACAGTATCTCGAATGTGGTTCAATTTAAGCGAATGCGGCTTTGGGAATGACAAATACAACTAATTTTTGCAAATGCAGTTCTATGAGGTTCACATGCACCGTGACACATACAAATGGGATGTTTTCAGTGGAAAATGCAGTTTAATAGGTTGAATGTGTTGCAAAATTTGGCAAATGCGTTGCGATAGAGTGACACAAAATATTAAAAGGTCAAATTCTTGATGTTTGTGGGCAAAAACCTAAATTGTTGAAAGGTTGATGATTTGTTTCCTGAGGTTTGGGTGTTGTTTTTTTGTTTAAGTAACCAACAAACACTTGGAAAGCACAATGTTTTGGTGTATGCAAATGCACATGAGAAAAGTATGATCCTAATAGGCCAATAGGCCAAGGGTTTGTATACTTGATATAGCCCACTGATATACCATAGATTGGTGCTAAACACCTTTCCTTTTTGAGAGCGGATAGCTTAGAAATTTGGTGGCATTGGCTCCCCTCCATGACTCATTAATGTCATTCAAGAACACTAAATTTGGATTCTTGGGTCATCACTTCCCAAGAACTGCTATCTCTAATCAAGGGGATCAGTAGTGAGTGTCTTCGGGCACGATACTATACCCTACACTATATCAAGCAACAACTAAAAAATGGTTGGCTTCTAAAACAATAGGTGTTTAGTAAGGGAATTCCATTCATAGGGCATGATCCATGTGGAGAGAGTCCCCTTTCAGACCCATCTCATTGAAACCATACACGTGATTCTTGGGCTTTCCCCAAGAATCCACTTTTATATATCAGCTGGAAGTCCCTCGGGTTTAGGGTGCTATCGGTCTGAGTCGTCCTAGGGTGAGTACTTTTTCCCACCAGAACAGGCCCAAGTTCTAGAGTCAGTAACCATTTCTCTTACACCTAGGATCATCTAAAAGCGCAAGGGGAGAGGATACTTTGATTACTAAGTCTTAAGGGTGTATAACATATAAAATGGGTCTAGTTTTCTGATCACCAAATTTTCACAAGGTGAGAGCATAATCACCTACCATTTGAAAACACAATCAAACAAAGTAGAAAAACATGTTCATTTTATGTGCACCAAAAATAAATGTGTACTAATCTAAAAAAAATGCAAGCACAATGTTTGGAAGTGAGTCTTCGACACTTGAACCTGCAAAACCGCAAATTAGGAGTTTTATCCACCAGTCTTGGACCCACGAAATGTAACCACCACACGCTGTAAACTAAGATTAGTAACACAAAAAACTATGCTAGGTAGAATGCAGAAGAAAAACTAGAATGCAAAGCAAAAAAGAACAGAAAAAAGAAAAACCCGAATGTGAAATTTGAAAAGAAATTTTACTAGGTGAATGTGTCGCTCTGTGTTGCAAATGTGTCTTGGTACTGTCAAATATGGATTTTTATACTATGTATGCTGCTTATTAGAGAATTTGCATTGTTTAAGTCCTCAAATGTGTCGCGACACATCAGATGCAGCGCAATAAAAGATGAATGCGGTGTTTCGTACTTGTACCGGTTAAAAAAATAGAAAACCAAAACCATATGAAAACTACAAAAAAAAAAAACGTTGGGTTCACCAATGTATCTACGGGTAAATTTCAGGTATGTTAGATTATCAAATCAATAAATCATATGAAACCCAAAGAACCTATCAAGAACAATGAAAACTAAAAATAAGAACAATTATAATTGTCGTTCGTAGGAGTTTCCATAATTCACCTTGATAGTACCTTCTAACTTGTTGATGGTTGCCCTTAGATCGAATGTGTGAGCAATTTGAAAATAAAGACTAAGTCCTACACAAGCTTTGAAGGATTTAAATAAAGACTATGTCTATGCCTATGGCAAAATGACTCTAAAATGCCAGATAACTCTAAGCATTAATGCATCAGAATAACAAAATTCATGTCTAATCTACATATGTGAGCAAAATAGCATTTTATAGAAAATGGAATTTTGAATGGATGGACGAGATTGACTTTCGACAAAAACCTAAAATCAGAGGATAATATTTAATCTGATAATCCCTAATCAGGGTTAGGGAAAAATGATTAAATGAGTGGTCAAGATGTCATTTGAGAAATAATATCGTTGGGGGAAAATAGATGAGATAATTAATTAGAAAATAAAGATTCTCGAAAATCAAGAAGATAAAGACTGCCTAATTTGTGATATTCGAAAAATCATGAACTAAAGATCAGATTTGGAAAATCAATAATTTGCTCAATTACTTGATTTTTGGAAGAAAGTTACCATTTTGAATTAAATTAATTCAAAATATGGATTTTGTGAGATAATAAATAATCGATTTTCAGATTATTTACTAAAATGAACTATTAGTTAAGAATGTGATATCATTTTATATAATTTCATTTATTTAAAATGAGGGAAATGTTAAATTTGGAAATTAAATAATTAAAGATAATTATTTAATTTAGAAGATATGATTAATGATTAAATAAATTAATAAACTCATTTAATCATGAGAATTAGTGACATATTAAATAAATAAATAAAATTTATTTATTTAATAATTAGGAAGAAATAAATGAGGAAAGGTAATTAAATAAATTAAGAAATTTATTTAATTAGGGGAAGACTTAGACAATTAATGATGTATTTAATAAATAAATAAAATTTATTTATTTAATAATCATGAATAATACAATAGACACGAATTAATTAAACAATTGTAAATTATTTAATTAATAGTCAAATGTGGACCAAAGACATAATTAAATGTCATAATTATGCTAGTACGAAAGTGGTAAAAATAGAGCTTGCAGGCCTATATCATTTTTAAGTGTCTACAAAGTCAACTATACAAGTGTAGGTGTCAGAAGAAAAATATCTGAATGTTAACAACAAATTGAGTGAAGAACAACAATTGTTATTGGAAAACTTATTGAGGACCCACCAACATGCATTTGTGTGGGACTATCATGAGATGAAGGGATTGGAACCTAATATTTGCACTCATAAAGTTTACATTAGAGATGATTGCACCCCACTGAGGTAGCCATAAAGAAGAATTAACCCTGCACTGAGAGAAATTGTAAAAGGAGAATTGCAGAAATTGCTAGATATAGGATTTATCTACCTCATTTCAGATAGCCAGTGGGTGTCTCCATTAGTGACTATGCCTAAAAAAAGATGGAAATGGTGAGTTGTGTTGATTATAGGGAACTTAATGCTTCCACCAAGGACCATTTTCCCTTACCTTTCATAGATCAAGTTTTGGACTCACTTGTAGGAAAGCAATACTTTTCTTTTCTAGATGGATTCAATGGCTACAACCAGATCCAAATTGCAGCAAAGGACCAGGAGAAGACCAATTTTACCTATCTATGGGGGACCTATGCTTACTCAGTACTCCCATTTGGCTTATGCAATGCACCTACAACTTTTCAAAGGGAAGTCATTAGCACATTTTTAGTCATTTCTCATGATTGCATGGAAATTTATATGGATGATTTTACTACCTATGGTGATGATTTCAATGAAGCATTGGAGAATCTCAAGAAATTCCTACAAAGATGTGAAGATTGCAGTCTCTCTTTAAACAGTGAAAAGTGCTTCATGATGATGCATGAAGGTGTAGTTCTTGGAGACTACATCTCTCACAAAGGAATTCAAGTAGACCCTGCAAAGATTGAGGTGATCACAATTTTTTCCACACTTGCAAAATAGAAGGATGTTAGGAGTTTCTCAGGCCATACAGGATATTATAGGTGTTTCATCAAGGATTTTAGAAAAATAGTAGCACCATTGTATACTCTTCTCACTAAAGATGTTGAATTCTAGTGGACTGAAGGTTGTGACAAGGCATTTTCTAATATGAAGACAACTTTAACTCATGCTCCTATACTCAAAGGACCTAATTGGGAGCTTTCTTTTCACATCCATATAGATGCATCAAACTATGCTATAGGATCAGTCTTAAGACAAAAAGGAGCTATTGAAAATGCCCTTTATTTTGTCAACAAAAATTTGCAAGGAGCTAAATTCAACTATATCGTGACAAAAAAAGAAATGTTGTAGTGATCTATGCCATGAACAAATTTAGACATTACATAACAGGTTACCAAATATTTTTGCACATTGATCATGCAACCATTAGAGATCTCATAAATAAACCTCTGATCTCTGGTAGGCTAGCAAGATGGTTATTGTTGATGTAGGAGTTTGAAATAACCATTGTGGATAAATCAGGGAAGGCCAATGTTGTTGTAGATTTTATTTGAAGGTTGAATACATCAAGGGATAATTAGGCCATAGATGACTCTTTTCTTGATGAGCATCTATTCTCCATTAGTGTACAAACACCCTGGTATGTTGAAATAACTAACTATCTGGTCATAGGTAGAGTTCCTCCTCACTTCTCTCCAAAAGAGAGAAGGGCACTCATTGAAAAATATTTTCCTTTCTCATGGATTGCTATTTGTTTGTTTTATACTAGACCAGACCATGCCATGAGATGTATGAGAGAAGATGAGACATATGACATTTTTCATTCCTGCCACAATGAACCATGTGGAGGATATTTTGTAGCCAAGAGGACAGAAATGAGGATCTTGAACACATGATATTACTGGACAACACTCCACAAGGATGCAAGAAGGTATATAAGAAAATGTGATCGATGCTAGAGGATGGGTAGACCAACCAAATATGATGAGATGCCACTTTTCCATCAGGTAGTAATCACTCCATTTGACAAATGGGGACTAGATTTTTTTGGACCCATTGATCCTCCATCAAATGGTAAGTCACATATCTTAATTTGCATTGATTATGTAACTAAGTGGGTAGAAGTTAAGGCCATGAAACATGCAAGAGATAATAAGGTTGCTAAATTTCTTTATGAGGAGATTTTCACAAAGTATGGAGTTCCAAGAGAGATAGTGATTGATCAAGGGACTTAATTCACATCAACACTTGTTGCAACACTAGTTAATGAGTACAACATAAGACACAAGAAGTATACTCCTTATCACCCCCAGACCAATGGCCAAGTTGAGGTGACCAATAGAGAAATTGAAGCTATTCTAACCAAAATAGTAGCTATCCACATGAAGGATTGGAAAAAAAGATTACTAGAAGCTATTTGGGCCTATAAAATTACTTGGACAATTACATGCTTCACTCCTTTTGAGTTGCTATATGGAAAAATAGCCATGATGCCCATTGAATTTGAACATAAGACTCTTAGGACTATAGTAGACTTGGGAATGGATATCTCTGAGGTATAAAGAGAAAGAATCCTGCTGCTGAATGCTTTGGATGAGATGAGAAGAGCAACCTTGCATCACACAAACGTAGTGCATAATCAGAGAATTAGGTGGCATGATAAATTTATTAAGGACAAAAAATTACAACCAAGAGACTGCGCCTTGCTTTATGATTCCAGATATTAGGACAGTGCTAGAAAATTGTAGACAAGGTGGTTAGGACCATATGAGGTTGCTGAGGTCTTTCCAAATGGCATTGTTCAACTCACTACTATTGACCTAGTCAAATTCAAGTTGCTTGTCAATGGTTATTTCCTTAGATTGTATCACAAGCCAACTTCTAAGGAGGAGTTCCTATAGAAATTTACTCAACATGCTGCACTCGAGCTTCCTGTAACCGAAGGAAGTGAACCTAGTGTCCCTCCTTTTGGCTAATTAAGGTATGTACTTGTCATAATAAAGACTTCCAATTTTGTGGAAGTCCATTTCTTCACCCATCCACCCATCCATCTCCACCTTTCCCTCTCTTCCATTACATCACTTCATTCCACTCCACCTCATTCCACCTCATTTTCATTATTTGCTCAACTTATTTCCTAAAAAGACGAACGATACTGTAGACATCCAAATTTGACCACTTCCATATGGTCAAATTCATCTCCTTATCCATCCCTTTAACTCTTACACCTCATCCTCTTAGTCAGTATTAATTAAATCACTTATTTAATTAATATTTCATGGTCTGCCTAAGGTCCCTAAAGTATTTAATTTAACAATTAAATTTTTACCTTACACCTTTTCCTCTCTAAATTAAATATATATATTGATTTATTTAATTTAGTCATTTGACATTTTTGAATAAAATCAATTTTAAATTCTTCCTTTTTTCTCTCTCCTTGTCACATCCTCCTACATTTGACACTTGCTTCTAATCTCTCATTAATTATCCTAATCAGGTATTTGCACAACCTTAATCAAAAGTCATTAGCCACATTTAGCACCCCTTTTTAGTCAACCTTTTCATTTACCTTTCTTAGCATTGACCCTCTTTCCCATGTGAATTTTTAATTCACATTTATTTATCCTAGGCTCCTCTCTTCCCCATGTGAATTTTTAATTCACTTTTATTTCTCCTAGAATCCCTTTTTTCCATGCATCCTCTAGAATATTTGACTTGTCACATCAAGTCACATGTGAACAAGTGCTTCCTTTTTTGGAACCTTTTCTTGTCCATGGGATTATTCCAAGCATGTGAATTTTTAATTCGCATTTATTCACCCAAGATTATTCTCATCCCCCAATGTACTTCCAAGGTACATGTCCTTCTTACACATGATGTACCTCCCTTCCACCTCACTTCCACATCATTTTATCCTTGGCCATCTCACATTCCACATGTCAAGATGTGAGGGCTTGTAAGTTCTCAACTCACCATAGCCCTACATTTTGACCTTGGTGGCTCAATCTCAACCATTGAATTCTCTAGAAAATTCAAATTTCCCTATAAATACCCCATCTTCTAATGCATTTGAACACTTAGTCATATTTACACCTACATGCTATCATTTTAAACACTCAACTCACAAGAATTTCCTTTTACTTAGCCAAGCCATTTTAGCCATTAGCATTTACATCCCATCATATAGTCAATCTTGCATTTAGTAATATCAATAGCCATCCAAGGAGCACACAAGTACTCAAAATCAAGGGCCAACCAAAAGATTTCAACTACAAAGAGATGGTATAATCATTTGCAATCTTCTTTCATCTTATTTCTCTGTGTTAACAATTTCTTAGGCTAATCTTGCGGTGTCCTTTGTGTTTTTCCTTATTTCATTATAGTTTTTTTGCATCTTTAGAACATAATAAACATTTAGGATCATAGGTAATTTCTCCACAATATTTGTAACAAATGCTCCACACATTCAAGTATGTGTGTATTAATTGCTATATCTTGATTGTCTTTAGTGCATTCATTTAATTGTTGTACGTTAATATCGATGTTCACCATAACATTCCATTATTCCCTTCCCCTGTCAAATCATCATCTCGCATGTGAGGACACATGCCCAAATTTAGGTTGGGGGGGAGGAAAAAGATATGAATACTTTTCCCACGTGTCAGTCCATGCTGGTCTACGTCAACAAAATTTAAATTGAGCCGATTTGAAATATGAGTGAGAGGACAGCTCACATGTGTGAGGTGATACCGACTACCACCTCCATTTCTCTCCATCATATCTTTCCTTTATTACTCCTTCCTTGCTATTATTGACCCTATCACAATCTCAAGCTGCAAATAAAAGGTAAAAAGGGAAAATTCAGTCGACATTGGCATTAGAAATTTAGCAAGTGTTACAAGAAGGTGAAATTGGTTTTCAAATGAGAATTGTAGGAAGGAAACAACATAGTGATTTTTTTATTGTAGACAATGGGAGGGGGGTTAATTCAAAATGAACCCACGGTGCATGATGTATTACTATAGGATGCACCTTGCCTAGCTGAATTCAAAAACTGTGGGTGGTTAGACTACTTCCTGAAGCTAGATGGTTTTGATGAAGGAATTGCACTAGAATTCGCCCATACATTGTCTGAAGGGAAGGCCACGGTAAAAGGGCTAGAAGTATTGGCAACTGAGGAAAGGATTGCAAAAGTTATAGGGTTTCTTGTCGACAATGAAAATTACCCTGCTTCTAGAGATGCTAGATCAGCTAGGGCTGAATTTACAGAACCAAGCGACCCTCCGTTGAGCATAGATAAACAAGGTGCAAAGAGAACCTCTCTTCCCGAGCCATGGAAGAAGATATCTATTTACGTCATAAGATACATCACTTGTGAAGGTCACTTGTCGAATCTACATTCCGTGCACTTCAAACTTTTAAATCACATGAGGCACGAGAGGAGGATGAATGTGCCAAACGTGTTATGCAACCTTCTTTCAATCATGGCGACCAAGAATCAAAAAGGTAGGGACAATTTCGTTTCCCACCATTGTCTGATTAAATTGTTAGTTGAGAAGTCTCTGCATGATATGTCTGAAATGACCTGGGAAGAATTCATAAAAATTGGTCAAATTAGACTTGAAAACTTGCAACTTAGGGTTTTACCTCAACCTCATAGGTCTAGCAGGAGATTGAGCATGATCGAAGCCACTCTTGGTGCTTCAACCTCTGGCGTAGGCCCTAGTGTAAACCCTCCTGCAACAGAAGAAACCATATAAATTATCTCTTTTGGTATAGAGCACTTAAACAAAGAAAGTTCTCCTCCAGATTATGATGATGATGTTCCACTTGGCATCCTAATGAAAACTAGGGCACATAAGAGAGAGGCAAAAAATGAGAAAAGGAGCTAAAACACAACCGATAGAAAAAGAAGTACCAAGCTCTAGGAAGCGAAAGGCTGACATTGTTCATCCTACAGCCAAAGAAAAACATGAGAGCCCTCCTAGACAATCAAGACCTTCCAGGCTAGCCTTTGGTATGCCTCCGCAGAAAAGCCCTAAGTCTAGAGAAATATTACATGGGAACACAAAAGCTCCAATGGGGAAGGTGAATGTCGAGGAAGAGGATATATTTAAGATGACAACCAACATAACATTGGAGGATCTTGCTAACATTGCAGAACAAGTCGAAAATAAAGGGTATGAGGAAAATCAAGATTTCTTGCAACAAGAGATCCTACAACAACAACAAGAATTGGGAAAACAATTAGTTCCCCTGTAGTCAAAACTGACGGGACAACCTGAATCCTTGTAGTTAGTACTATATGAAGAGCAAGCCTCAGTGCCAAGAAAAATACTGGTAGGAATACATAACCCCCCTAATTTTTCAATGCACATGGTAGCTATCCATTTATGGAAAGAGATGCAAAGAAGAGAAGATGAATGGAAAGAAGAGAAACACATGTTGAAGAAGGAAATTGAAAAGAAAGACGAGGAGATTGAAGAAAAGGATGCATAAATTTCCACCTTGAAAAAGAATGCAGATGATATGGCAGCCTTGGTACTACAAATTTTAGAGTGTAGGACCCCTCCAAGGGTCTATGCTTTGCATTTGAAGGAGAAATATCTTTCTTTTGAGCTGGAAATAATTGTCTCAGGTTTGAACCCTTCTATTGAGACTCCTATTCAAATTTTTAATGCTTATCGAATAGCTTCCCCTAAAATGAAGAATTTGTTGTGTGAGTTTTATTTGCATAATTATGGTGTGACTCAAGACCATGATTGGAATCCACTACTGTATGTTGGGGATGCCTAATTAATGGCATTTATGTCTTGGGTAAAAAATGAGATCACTTGGGGACAACAATATGGGGCTTATAAGAAAATGGAATCCAACATCCCTCTAGTCATCAGGGCTAAATCAAGGAATCCAAGGGAAATTTATAGGGAATGGCACAAAATTATTTTCAGACCTAGCTATGGTAATAGGATTATGTCTTGGATAGAAGCAGTCTACAGTGAATATGAGGTGAAGGTAAAGGAAAAAGAGGAAACTATGAAGAGATATCTCTCACAAAGATGGAACAACCTAATTGATGAGCTAAAATAGGCTGAGCCTCATTCCATCTAGAAGTATGCTGAAGCACTCAAAAGAATTGACAAATATATATAGATTGGAAGAAGAAAGGGACAATTCTGGCTTCCCTTGACTTTTGAGCCACCTATTCTGATGTGGCTTGTACCAAAATTTAGGTTTTACCACTATGATATTGCTACAAAGAGACAACGATGTAGCAGATTGGACAGATTGGGAGGATTCTATTGGGACCTTGATTCACGCACAACAAACACTGATGTAGGACAATTGTTAGTTGCAAATTTTAGAGTATTGACCAAGTAAAAGAACAAACCTTCCCCTGTTGGAGGACCGACCAAACCTTAGGTTGGGGGGAGTGATGAGTCTATTTTATGGTATGATTTTGGTTAGAATTTATGATATGTTTGCTAAAGTTATCATGGACCTTGATGTTAAGTGTTGATATTTTTTATGATATTTCCTCAAACTATAGACATTGGGCCTAATCTTATTTCTGCAAATCTTTAATGACATTGGCATGTTATATGGACTATCTATATTAATTTTGCATGTGGCTAATGAATTTTCTTTAAGGTAGTTATAAATATGTGATTATTGTGCATGCTAACATTGCCATGCAAACATAATTTGAGGATACTAAATTGAGAAAGACACCGCCAATTGGGCATGCACCATAACATCCAATGAGGGAATCATTCGAAGGTCAAAGGAGGTCAATGGTAGGAGATTCCCCATGCAAATTTAATGTAAGAACCTTGTAGTGAACTTTAATGTTGTTGAGAAAATATTGGCATTACTGATGTGCTAAATCTATGGGCACATCTGACCAGATTCCATGTGTGTGTAACCGCCTCTCCATTTTCTCTGCTTTCCCTAAAGTGGTGTCCTCCCAATTTGTGGAGTTGACCACATTGCTTAGTTGGTAGTATAAATAAGGATCAGATGCTCCTTCTCAAGAGGTTGCATGATCTGATATTGTACTCACATTCTTAAGTTTTCAGCAATACAATTATGCTACTCTTTTGTACTCATGAATTCCAACAAATAAAATGAAGTTCTAAGTTTGAGTATTTGAGTTTACATTAGTTTTAGAGGATACTCATCCAAGGGGGCCCACTTGGTGAGAAATATGTCCTTTAGCTTAGTTTAGAAGATTTATTACTTTATGTTTAGTAATTAGTTAAGAATCTAGCATTGACTGTTCCTACAACCACTAGAATTCCATTATGTGACTGTTCCTATAGCCAAAGCAGACATAGTAGTTTCATGTTTTTTTGCTCATATTTTTTATTTTTTTCATGCATTTCAGCTTAGTATAGTTGTTGGTTGATGTTCAGTATTTATATTATTCCTTTCCAAGCAATTTACTTTCAACATTGTGTCTTTCTTAGCTGTAGAATGAAAATGGCTACTTTGAGTTCCTAGTGCACATATTGTGCTGACCCATTTCAAGTTCACATTCTTGGGTTGAAAATTTAAATGCACCTTCATGATGATTGAATAACTATTAATTTTAGATGTCTAGTCTCTGAATCACAGCTGTGAGAGCTTAGTTAAATCATTGTAGGAGGCCAATAGCCTCTGCGAAATTTGTTAGCTGCTAGCACACTTGATGCTTGAAGGTGAAGGATATGGATTTGTGATCAACAAAGACTTCATATCCTTTATAACTGGGTTGTCGACGGATGATCACAAGTTTTTTAAGGAAAGGAAGAGCAATGATGATGCTATGGACCAATTCTTCAAAGATAATGAATAATAGAAGTTGATAAAGATGCCTTCATGGGGTTATGAACGGGCATCCTTGAAGCGTATTTGGGTTGAAGTGGCGGAAGTCTATATGTGACATGGGTTACATGTTTCTTGTCTGTTCTTTCTCCTGTTATCTATGGAAGTTTCGGTTTATGCACATTTGAAGAATCTTAGGGCCCCTGTGCTTCATGAGGGGCTCATATTTCTCATTATGGAGCATGTGAGAGCCCATACTCTTGCCAAATCCATTAAAGGAAAGGAGAAGGCCATAAGTGAGGAGTCATTTTCATTTGGCTTAGAGACTAGTGCTGATGGTGAAACAAAATGGCATGAAGAGGAGGAGAACTAATTGGGGGGCTCCTTGTCACTCGTGGCTACCCCAACTAAAAAAAGATAGAAGTGGATTTTAAAGAAGAAGGGTCCTTATAAGAAGCTTGTAATGCAAAAGTTGGGATCCCATGGGTCCATTTTTGTGGGAGATGACACAAATATTCTCTCTAATGGTTTTCAATGTCTGTCTAAGGAGAATTTTAATGGTCAGGGCTTTGTTGCATCTAGTTGGTAGGAGGATGACTTGTTTGTCGAGACTAGGGTTAATGAGGTTAAGGAGCTTTTGCAAAGGGCTTCTAGATGGATCACAAAGCTGAAGAAGCAAGATTTGAAAGGTGGTAGGAAGGGTAAGAAGGATTCTTCGATTAAGGGGAAGGGTGTGGTGGACAATGTTGTGGAGATTAATGACTACATTGTTCGTTAGTTGTCCCTTGGTGGGAAGGATGTTGGGTATCCTAACAGTGAGGAGATGTCGGTTGAGAGGAATAATCCAAACCTTTGAAAGCTCGCGCTGTTGAAGGTTAATCCTCTTTCTGAGGATTTTTCTTATTTGGATAATGACAATACTTCTATGTTTGAGCTATTGGATATGGCTTGTTTGGGTGGGATGTGCACCTTTAAACTAGAAAAATGGGTGTTGTAGGAATTTAATAAGGTAAATATTAAGATTAGGGGTTTAAAGGAGAACAAAATAAACTAGCTGAAGGGATCTTCTCAAGACATTCTGATTGAAAGGATGGTTGATTTAGAGTGCTCTTTTTTTGACTTTAAAACCTAGTGTGAGCAATGACTTGGTGAAATGGAGGGAAGGATTAAGGAAACAAATGAAGATATAATGAAATTATTGTAGGTTATTCATAGTTCGGTTAAGAATAGTGCATAGTCCCTGAAGGTGTTGTTTGGAAAGATTAGTCAGCTTAGGGAGGATCAACTGCATTTTGCAGATATGATTGAGAAGGACCATGCTTCCAAGGGTAAAGGGAAGAAGAACACCAAAGAAGAGGTCAAAGGACCATGTATCAGATCTAGAGGAAACCTTAGGAAGACATTTAAAGAGGAAAAACAATAATTAATGGACATGGTTAACCTGCACTACAACCAAGATATCGAGGTGGCCAACACCTTGAAAAATATGAAATAGTTTTTTGTTTCTTTTGTTTTTTCTATTTATGTTTCTTTGCTATTGGGTTGCTTCTTTTTGGTTATTGCTTTTGCTTCAATGTCTATCTCTCTTAGTAGAATTTTCATCTAAAGTGATGTAAAGGGTTTCAAGTCCCTTCAAAAATTATTTTTCCATTAAAATCAAAACAATATTTGTAGCAACAACTTGCCATAATGCCAAATATAGCCATAACAACCCCAACACAACCAAGACCACATCAATTATTGAATCAACCTACAAAAAACCCTAACAATGAGGTTGTTCAATAGACTTGCACTAATGAATCCATCTAGTACCCAACCTATGGGGTTGAGGTAAGTGATGTACACCTTTTTTCAGGAAGGATGCTTGCTAGACCATCATCTCCTCATATCACCTAACTCATAGATGAGGATGCAATCATATAAACCATTGAAAATTTAATAAGGCAACTTGGACAAGGTAAGAATCATCAAACCATTATAAATAGGGAACCACCATTTCCAAAGAGACTAACCACACAACAATCCCATTCTAAACTTGAATTCAAGCCATTAAAGAATTTTTGTGTAAAGATACCCTTGATTCAAACCATTAAAGAAGTACCAATATACACAAAAACTGTAAGAAAATTGTGCCTTAAAAATACAAGTAGAAAAGGAAAGACCCCTAGACTGTCCATGTTTTAGGACAACTGGATGACATCATGCTAGGGAACATAGTTGTCCCAAAATATGCAGACACTGGGAGTCCTATTATAGATGTAAAAATTAATGACACACTTATCAAGAACAATCTGATTGACTTATGGGAAACCATCAATATAATGACAAGAAAAACAATGCAATAACTTCAACTGATGTATCTCTGACCTACACCTACTGTTCTATAAGTAGAAAATAGGTCAACTGTCAAACTAGAGAGTACTATTGAGGATTTGGTTATCACATTGGATTCATGGGAATATCCAAAAAAATTTATGGTTTTGCATCCCAAAACCAACCTTCTAGGATATCCCTTAATCTTAGGAAGACCACGGCTAGCTACTACAAATGTAATTATTGGATGTAGGTCTAGTAACATGATAATTTCCAATGGGAATGTGACCAAAAAATTGGTCCTCTACCCACTTGCACAACTACATGTAGACTTGGAACAAACTATATGGCCAACCTTTGAAGAAGATGAACAATACTCTCTACAAACACTTGCAACTATAGAGCATAGCCCAATGATTGAAATCTAGTATGAAGATGCAATCCTTGCCCAAAATATGCAATAATCTTATGGTAGGGACCCACAACAACACTACTATCAAACATGCTTATACTTCCCTTTACACAATTTCATACCTACAAATTCCTCTGAGTCCACATACCAACTTATCCATACACTACTTCCCTACATTTGCAATCTACATTTCTTAGGGCTGGGTGTTGCTTCTATCATGAATTCTATCTTAACCATGGAAATCACACTAGGCATAACACACAATGTCAATAAACAATTGACAGTTCCCCATCAATCTACATTATAGGGAGCTAAATGCATCTGTAAGGAAGGATCCCATATTAGACAGTCAATGGGTTTCCCCATTAGTGATTTTACTAAAAAAATAAGGTAAATGGAGAGTATGTGTAGAATATAGGGAGCTAATTGAAACCACAAGGAAGGATCACTTTCCTCTTACTTTTATTGATCAATTATTGGATTCACTAGAAGGGAAAAAATACATTTCCTTCCTAGATGGGTTTAGTGGATACAACCAGATAAAGATAGCTCCAAAATACCAAGACAAAAGTAGCTTTACTTGTCCATGGGGTACATATTATTATTTAATATTACCATAAATAAAAATATGTCAAGAGTTTCCTTGACCATGTAGGGTATTATAAGAGGTTTATCAAATATTTTAGTAAAATAACAACCCCTGTTTGTTCTTTTATCTACAGAAATTGAATTTGACTAGACCACTGCCTGATAGGAAGCTTTTGAAGCCCTCAAAACAACTCTCAAAAAGACCCTTGTTATGAGAGGATCTATTCCTTTCCATATACATACAAATGCTTCTAATTTTGCTACAGGTGTTGTTCTAGGATAGAAAGAAGGAAATTTGGAATATGCAATTTACTACATCAGTAAAAGTCTTTAGCCTGTTAAGCTCAACTACATTGTTACTAAGAAAGAAATGTTGGCAAAGGTATATGCCATCAAAAAATTTAGACACTATATCAATGGATATTATGTCTTTGTGCATACATACCACACAACAATAATATACTTGATGAAAAAACTAGTGGTTAGGGGAAGAACTATTAGATGGTTATTGTTACTGTAGGAAATTGATATAACTATTATGGATAAACCAGGGAAAGAAAATATAGTGGCTAATAAGCTTCAAATAAAATCAACAGAAGTAGTAGATGATTCCTTTCTATATGAACACTTGTTTTCCCTCTTTGTGCAATTACTTGGTTGTAGGAAGAGCACCCCGACATCTCTCACCTAGAGAAAGATGCCATTTGGTAGAATACAACTTCCCTTATTCTTGGGTGGTTGGTTATCTCTTTTATATAGGGCCAAATAACATAATGAGAAGATGCATAAGGGAGGAGGAAGTATATGATATTCTTAAGGCTTGTCATGATGTTCCTTGTGGAGGTCACTTTGTAATGAAGAGAATAACTCTAAAGATCTTAACCACTAGTTACTGTTGGCTTGCACTTCATAAAGATGTAGTCAAATACATAAGTAGGTGTGAAAAATACTAGAAGATGGGTAGACCTACTAGGAGTGATGAAATGCCTCTCCAACCACAATTGGTCATTGCACTATTTGAAAAATGGGGATTGGATTTCATTGGGCCAATAGCTCCCACATCCAACAATAACAAATATATTCTAGTTTATACTGACTATCTAACAAAATAGCTGGAGGTTAAAGAACTACAGTTTTCCAGAGATGACAATGTTTCCAATTTATTTTATGAAGAAATCTTCACCAGGTATGACATGCCTAGGGAGATATTCATAGACCAAAGACCCCAATTTACTTATGGTTTGATTACAAAGTTAGTAAAGGAATATGAAATCAGACAAAAAAAGTCAACTCCCTACCATCCATAGGCTAGTGGACAAGTAGAAGTCACAAACATGGAGATAGAATCCATTATGAAAAAAATAGTTCAATTGCATCAGGACTAGGAAATAGGATTACCTAAAGTTTTATGGACATATAGGACAACTTGGAAGACCACAAAAAGGTTCACACCATATGAATTGGTGTATGGGAAGAAGACTACCCTTCCAATTGAATTTGAGCATAAAACACTCTGAACAATAGAAGAACTTGGAATGGAACTATCTGATGCTCATAAGGAAAGATTACACAATCTCAACACTTTGGATGAAATAAGGATGGAAGCAATCCATTATACAAATATTGTACAAAAGCAAAGGATCAGATGGCATGACCAATTTATTAAAACCAAGGAATTTAATGAAGGAGACTAAGCATTGCTTTATGATTCACGATATAAAGACCACAAAATAAAACTACAAACATGGTGGCTTGGCCCTTATATAATTAAGCACATTTTTTAGAATGAAGCGATCCAACTAACTACCATAGATTCAACTTGATTCTCTTTAATCATCAATTGAAACTGACTAAAGCTTTATAAAAATCCATTACATAAGAAAGAGTTTCTACATAGATTCGTAGATGAGTCAACCAACTCATCTAATAATGTGTAATAGGTATACACTCTCTCAATAAAATCTCACATGCACACACATGTACTATGTACCATCAACAACAATTATTTTCAGATGTGCACAACAACTTCATAGGACCTATAGCAACAACCTTGAGGTGTTTCAAAAAGGAATTTTTTCTACTACTACCCATATCACTTATCTCTAGTTCACTCCCACTATAACTACAACCACTATTACTTGTCGTTACATATTAATTTTATCATCTCAACATGCAACAACTCTACTCAGCCACACATCCCATACATCCTTTCCATCATTAATAATCTCATACTCATTGCAACTTTCCTTTTGAATATTATGCCATCAATCCAATTAACTCTAAATATGACACATATTCTTGCAATACTTCCATTTAATTATATCATTTCAAATTCTATGCCAAGTAGTTGTATGACAATGCTCAACTCACCTCGTGTGCACCAAATTTCCATCACGACACACTTTCAGGTACTTTTCTTATTATTAACTTTGATTAACATTCAATCCTGCTAATTTTATCTAGAATTCACAATCATGCACACATTTAATTAATATCATATCAAATATCTCCAATGCTTTGCAATCCATCTTCTCCACCATTTTCGTACCCTACCATTTGAGAAAAATAGCAAACTTAAGTTGGGGGGAGAAAAAATAATTTAGTTATCTTTTCCAAATTTCATTTGTCAAAAAAAAAAAAAAACTTTCATACAAGCCTCAATTATTTTCATAGGCCATAAGAATTTGTAGAAACAGAGGTGGTAGCATTCAAAAAGCAACAAGCATACTAAGCACTAAGTAGACTAACAAATATTTTGAAGAAAAAATTACTTAATAGAGGATACAAAATTGCAAAATGGGAGGCAACATTATTAGAAGAGAACCAACAACACATAATATAGTATTGGAAGACCATCAATATCTACCAATCTTTTGAAAAGTTGGGTGGTTATACTATTTCCTCTATCTAATAGAATACAATGAAGTCATGTCACAAAAATCCACCAACACATTGCATAATGATGAGGCTACAATTAGAGGGTTAAGAGTAGATGCCTTAGAAGCAAAAATAGTAGAAGTTTTTGGGTTTCCAAGGATAGGAGAAGAATTTCCAAGAAGAGTTGATGTAATCACAACAAGGAATGATTTCACACGACCAAGAGAGAATTTGGACTCCTCTACACAAGGTACAAAAATACTTTTCTTTCCATGGTTATGGGCTTCTATTGACTCTTATATAGTTAAGTATTTAACCTATGATGGTAGGTACTTCCTTTTATATATAGTGCGTTTTAAACTTCTAAGCCACCTATGCTATAAAAGGTTGGTGAATGTTCTCAAATTCATGTATAATTTATTAAAGATGATGTCTACTAAATAAAAAAGGAAAAGGAATAAATCTACTTTATTAAATAATTTTTTAGTCACCTTGTTAATCAAAACAAGTTTCAGAATTCAATTTCCCAATATACCTTGGGAATACATTTTAGCTTGCAACAACATTAATGATATTCTTGTGAGGCTCGAGGTAGAGGAAATTAAACAGGGGACAAGAGGTGAATGATCCTTCTATGACTACAAAAGGGAAACATGCACCCTCTTCACTCATTACATCACCTGCCCACAATATTGGTGAGAAAATAGAGCCAAAGGTGCAAGAGTTACAACTCACAACCTCTTGGAAGAATCTCATAGCATAAGAGAAATCCTAAACCCTTGACTCTACCAAAATCCATTCTAAGCCTAAGAAACATAAAAGAAAAAGTGCAGTCTCCACATCTACACTTAAAAAGGGGTAGAAGAGGTTAGTATAATCCAAAAGGAGGTCACACCATCTCAAGAAGAAGGGCCCTACAAAGGGGAAGACTAAGCCTAAAAAATAAAGGCTTGTTGTAGTAGATTCTAAAATAGACTCACACAAAGAAAATGTGCCTAGTGATTAGGAACAATCCAAAACATTGAAATATATGTATCTAAGCAACAACTCAAAATTTGACTCTAAAGACTTGTTTACAACTAGGAAAAAAGCATAGACCTCAAAATAGCATAGCCTTTGAAGAAGGATTTTCTTCACCTACTAAGGCTGACGAAGAGATATTCTTAGAAAAAGAAGAATTATTCTTAAAAGGGAAAAATGAGAGTAAGGAATTGCAAGAATCCCTACAAAGGATAAAATAATTGGAAGAACAAATCAAGGGATATCATTAGAGGGAGAATGAACTGGATAGTAGGATTTAGGAATTGGAGAAAAGGCTACATGCCTTTGAACAACAAGGGCTAGGTTTGGAGAAATTGCAATAGTTGGCTATTTTTGAAATCAATAAGAGAACTCCACAACCTATGAACCAAAATGCACCCCCAAGAATGCCTAGAACCCCTACTGTGGTTACCCTCAATATTGAGTTGTGGAATAAAATAAAGGAGTTTTCTTAGTTACCAAAGAACTGGGATAAAGAAAAATTAGAATTGATATCAACCCACACTAGAGAAACTAAAGGGAAGGATGCAAAGATTAGGAAATTAAAAGTAAAAATGGAAGAGAGGCTGAAAAAATAGTCCAACTCATGAGATGTAGACTAGTTGCTAGGGTTTTCACCCTATATTTGCAAGACAAATTTTTAAGTTTTTCATTTAGTCAACTAATCAATGACCTAGTTTCACTTCCCTCATCTACATTATTTTTGGAAGCATATCAACAGGAAACTCTAGATATGCAAGACCAATTGTGTGAGTTTTACTTGCATAACCTGGCCATTCCTTATGACTCTACTAGGAACCCACTTATGTTTGTGGTAGATGTTCAAATCAGGGCAATGGCCTCATTTATTAGGAAATAAAATCAAAGGGGACATTTGTAGAGAGACTACAATGAAAGTGAGAACTCATTTCCCTTTCTTATTAGAGTAGAGGTAGAAAATCCTTTAAGGATGGTAGAAGAATAGATTGAATTAGTAGAGAGAAGGTGGGTAGAGAAAAAGATTTTGGAATGCAGGGAGAAGGATATAAAAGTTTTCAATAACTAGCAATAGGAATAGGGAGAGAAGCAGTTAAGTTCTCTCAGGATAGATGGAAGAAATTAACACTAGAGCTAAATATTAAGGAGCCCCATTCAGTCTTCAACTACTTGGAAACAATAAAAAGAGATCACAAATACATTACTGCTTCCCGTGAATATAATATCACTTGGTTTCCCTTTAATTTCCATCCTCAACTTCTCTTGTTTCCAATTTCACATTACAATACAATCAAAGATCCTAAGTTGCTCGATGACAAGCTATAAGCCAAGTTTGGGGATGATGAGCCCTAAAAATTTCTAGTTCCTCACTTTAGTTTCATTCTTTTCATCTCATTTTTGCTAAGTTTCAAAGACATTTCTAAACGTTTCTATATACTTTAAGTATTTAAAAAGAATTGAAGATAATATGTTATATTAATGAATGAATATGTGATCTTTGAATGTCTATGGGATTTAGTAGAATTTGATGATTAATTATGGTTGTTAATAATGAAAAAATACATTTGAAATAAGACTAACCCCATGCAGTAAAGAGCCATCCAACCTATAAAAAAAGTATTCGTAACCCACAATAGAAAGATGTCGGTTCAACATAGCTAGAGGAGGTGACGAACTTTAGCACATGTGTATTTCTAGAAGATGATGCAAGAAATGGTCTAAGGATTTGAACATGAATATCCATGTGTCATCCCACCCCTTCAATAAATTGTGGAGGAAGAAGAGGCCTATTCTAATAGGGGATATCAATTAATAATAATTGGTGTAGAGTCCTTATCAAACTTTTACACTCTTGCTTCCACTTTACTTTTATTTGTTAAATTAAAAGTTGTTCCTCTTCCTATGTTTTTGGAAGAGTTGATAGTTTCTCATAGTTTGTTTACAATTTTTGAATAAGAGGACTCTTATAGACCTTGTATATAGGGATACTCTTGTGAGAGACTGATTAGCTAGATTTTTGCATGAAATAGATTGAATATTAGATTTGTTATATTATGTTATAAAGCTTTGTGTATGTTTGGATTACAATAAAGAATGATAATTCAGTGGCATGATTTTGCTAAGTTACTATTTAAAAGGAGACATTGTGGATTGCAAGAACTCAAGCAAGGGACACTTGAGGTACTACAAAATCCATGCTAGCTTAGATGATTAGTTAGATTGTGAATTATAATCTCTAAATTGTAGTTTCCAGTTTACTTTACGTTGAGTGCTATATTGTAATTTCTAAGTTGAAGTTTCTAATTTATATTATGCTGAATGCTATTAAGTGATTAGTTGAAATAGATCACGCTGCAACATAGAGAGTCACTAGTTATAGTATGTGAAAAGATAAGCACCTGTAGCAATTACTAAAGTCACTCACAATAATTAGTATTTTCATACCCTATTTTCTAAATAGAAATTATTTCAAGTTAGGAAGATTTTAGATGAATTTACTCTTGTTCAATTACTTATCATCAATCGATTAAGAAAGTCTAGGATTCTCAATTGCATATATAGTGCCAACATCATCTCAAGATTATGATTCCCTGATTGATAATTTAATGAATCCCCCTTTTTAACAATGAACTACTTAAGGTCATGGAATGTATTGATTGGTTAAAATTAGAAGGTCAGAGAACATACATTGGAAGCCAAGAGTGCATTAGCTATTACTACACTTTGGAATCAATGATATTAACACCTCAATTTTTTCTACCTCTCTCAACTGGCTCGAGAGAAATTGGTAGATGGAATTCCTAACATTTAGAATTAGATATAGTATATGTGCAAGGATTGTCAGGTTGGAAAGGAACATAAAACACCATTTGATGATGGATAAGCTTGGAGAGCCAAGAGAGTCTTATAGTTGGTTAATCTAGATATTTGTGGACCAATGAACATGACACCAGTCATGTGGTGCATGTATTTTCTTTTGTTTGTGGACAATTTTAATAGAAAATAGTATATTTTTTGAAATTAAAATATAAGGTGTTTAATTAATTCAAAAAAATTAAAGTATTAGTAGAAAAAGAGTTAGTTTCTTACATCACCACTCTTAAATATGATAATGGATGAAAATTCCATTTCAAAGAATTCAATTTTTTTTTTTCTAAACACATCAAAAGACATTTTACCACACCCTACACTCCATAGTGGAATGGGGTAGTTGAGAGGCATATCCATACTATCACAAAGATAACCTGATGCATAGTGGAGAACAAGAGTGTTCCCAAGATGTTTTGGGCCGAGGCAACATATAATATTTATTTTCTAAACAAGTCTCCCACATAGGTGGTGAACCATAAGACATCAGAGGAAGCATGGTGTTCGAGAAAACTGAAAGATAGTTATCTTAAGGTATTTGGTTCCATTGCATATTCCTAGATTCTAGATGAAAGGAGACACAAATTAGATCCTAAGAGTAAGAAATTGATGCTTATAGGATATAATGATAATCATAAGCCATACAAGTTGATTAATGTTGGCATTGACCACTTGAATTTCAATAGATGTTTTGTGATTGATGAGGAAGCAAGGTCATTCTAGAAACCTCTCGAGTTTTAGATTATTGAAGATCACCCTATTATGGCTAAGGATTTAGATATTCAACTTCAAGAAGCTCCACCTGAATGGGGGATTTAAAGCATGTGGATATAGACCTAGTTTTTATTGATGATAACTTGGATTAGAATCTAGGTGACATAAGACCACTTGAATTTCAATAGAGATTTTGTGATTGATGAAAAAGAAGGATCTTTATAGAAACCTTCAAAGTTCTATGTTATTTAAGATCACTCTATTATGGCTAAGTATTCATGTGTTCAACTTTAAGATGCTCTACTTGAAGGGGGGATTTAGAGCATGAGGAAATAGACCTAGATTTTATTAATAATAACTTGGATTAGAATCTAGGTTACACAAATACAAGTATCCCAAGTCATGATGACAATGTTTATTTGTATGTGGAGACTTTTAAGAGGAGACCAAAGTGGAGAAAAATCACAATTGGATATGTTTGGCTAAGTGAAATGATAGAGGTGGAGAAATCCAAACATAGTCAAATTTTCTCTCATGGATGTTATTTAGGGAGTGTATGAGCCATAAGTGTTTATTTGAGGGGAAAGGAAAATTGGGATGTGAAAAGGCCATGAAAACTAAACATGAGAGTTTTATGAAGAATGAGAATTGAGATCTTTCAAATATTCCACTAGGGAAGAAACCCATTGGCTCTAAATTGGTGTATAAGGTCAGGTGTAGGACACATGGTACATTAGAAAAATATAAAGCTTGATTGGTTGCTAAATGGTTCTCATAGAGAGAGGGAATTTACTATGAGGAAACCTTTGCCCCTACAACAAATATGAGCACAATTTGGTTAGTTCTAGCTATGTTAGCTCAATTTGGTTAGACAATCCATCAAATAGACATGAAGAGTGTCTTACTTAATGGGGATTTAGAGGAAGAAGTGTACATATCACAACTGGATAGGGGATTTAGGTAGCAAGGAATGGCCATCTTGTATGCCAACTAAAGAAAAATATATATGGCTTGAAGTAGGCACTTAGGGAATGATATATAAAAAAGTCACAGGTATTTGGTTAATCAAAGATTCTAGTGGAGTTCTTTGGACCCAAATTTGTACATAAAAAATTGGTAGTGTATTCATGTAGATGCCATCATTATAATATAGAATGAGGCAAAAAAATTTGAAAAAATTAAATTAGATATGACTACAAATTTTGACATGAGTGATCTAGGCCTCTCATATTATTACCCAGGGGTAGAAGATTGACAAAGTGGTGGAAAATGTTTTGTTTTACAAGCCAAATATTCTATAGAAATTTTCTCAAAAAATTTAGAATGGAAAATTACAAAATATCATCAACACCTATGGAGAAAGGGAATTTTTTTTAGCGAAAATTGAATCTCAAATAGTTAATGAGTTAGCTTACATGTAATTGGTGGGGAGATTAATATATCTTACAACCACTATACTTGATTTGAGATATTCTATGATTTTATTTTCTAGATTCATGTCAATACCCACAGTAGAGCATTGGACTATAGTAAAGAGCGGGTTAAGATAAGTGAAAGGAACACTTGACTTTGGTATTTTGTATAGAAGAAACAAAAATCATAGGTTGGTTGGGTTTATAGATTTAGATTGGGTAAGTTCTGTAGATGATACAAATTCACTTTTGGTTATGTTTTAAACCTTGGCATAGGTGCAGTCACATGGAACAACAAGAAACAATAGGAATTAGCTCTATCCTCAATAGAAGAAAAATATTAGGAAATAGTAAAAGCAACATGTAAAGAAGTATGGCTTAGAAGGATGCTTTCAAACATGAAGATGCCTCAAACAAATCCTTCACCCTTATTCTATGACAATCAACGTGTGCTTAAATTTTCCAATAATTCACTCTTCCATGAATGTACTAAACATGTGGAACTACATTGTCGCTTCATCAAAAAACTTGTACAAGGTGAATTGGTTGTGTTGTAGTATTGTCCTTCATAATATCAATCAAATTGTAGACATCCTTCCCAAGCCTTTAGGTCCCAAAAAATTTATGAAATTTTAAGATAAGTTTGGTGTAGTTAGTAGATTGACCATTAAAGGAGGGTATTAAAGCTTTATTACATTGTAATGGTAAACTAGCTTTTAGAATTGGAATATAATAAATTCATGTTGAATTTAGGTTATTTCTTTTCAATTTTTAGGTTAAGTTTTTCTTTTTTAAGGGTTTGTAATATTGTACAAGGATGCTTTTGCTCCTTATTTTAGTCTTGATTATTAATTAAGTATCTTGGAAATGATTCTATGTTTGATTTTTGTAATACTCATAACATACCTACTTTTTTGCAAATAATTATTCATGAAAAATACACATATTATTTCCATTAGAGTAACAAAGTAGTGTAAAAAAAAAAAGGTTTCAAAGAGTGTGACAATGCCACATTGGGGTTTTGTCATTCCCAATTAGGAATTATTTTGACTTGGTTCAAGCATCTCCCTCTCCTGATCCCATAGCATTGTTGGTGGGTTGTGGGGGAATTCTTTATCATATTCTAGCTATGTATTTTATGTATCATATGACATTTTTGGCTAGACATTCTTTTTCATCACACGAGGTGACTATGGTTGTGGTACTAGTTGAGGAATCCCTCATTTCTCCATGACTTGAGGATTTAGATAATAGTGTGTTGTGGAAAATTTTTAAAAGAAGGAAGTGATGTCTAATTAATTCCATTTCATAATTCTATTGCTAGTTTAAGGATGTGTAGATTTGTAAGATGTGGTTAGACATAGTGTATGTTGGTGCTGGTTATTCTCTTGACAACTTGATTGCTATTATGTTGTTGAATAATTTTTTGGCAGTTGTTTCTTTGCTCTTGTAAAAGGTTTCAAGTCCTTACAAAACCTAATATTTTTGGTTTTTTTGGTGGTTTTGTTATTTTTGTGTGGTAGCTACTGTTATGGGGAAACTTGGCTATAATTGTGTTGTTTGAATTTTGTGCCAATTGACATGTTGCCTTTGTAAAAAGTTTTCAAGTCTTGTCAAAACCTATTTTTAGTCCTTAAAAAAAATATAAATAGGGGTTAAATTAATTAGGTTGAAGAATTAACTATTGTTTCTGTGTAAATGAAAAATATGCATGCAAATGAACTAACTAAATTAACCCATTTACTCACAATTAGATGTAATACTCATAATAATCAAGAATTAACAAATATAAATGGAAAAAAACTAAGATCTCACCAAAATTACCCCTTTTGAACCATGCAATTGTGGTATTGCTCAAGGATTATGGATGTGAATGCTCTTGCTAGCAACATAAGGTTGCATAAGAGGTGATATGATAAAATGGCTAGGGGTAGTCTCCAATTTATAAATTTTTGGGGAAAACAATGGATGGATGAGATTAAAAGATGACATCAATGGCTCATAATGGTCGAGAGCCATTGAAATATGAGAGAAGGAAAAGTGTCATCATTTGGTTGGAGGTGATGATGGAGAGG
>VDFB02000003.1:483890051-483907024 GCA_007258455.2 Sequoia sempervirens | reverse complement strand
AGGTATTATTCACTATTCTCCCATCTTTGGTGAGTCTCAAAACACTGTTCAAATATGCAATCCACTACCTCCATTATACAATATTAATGGCTAAGAAGGAACATTGAACTTATGATTACCACTATTACTTCATTTGGACAGTCATTCCCTGATTGCATTTGCCTTGTCTAACACTACCAAAAGCATTTGAAAAACCCTTAAGGTCAGCAAGGGGGTAAGGAAACTCACTGTTAAAATCTACACTTTACTATGCAAGGTTTGAACTTTATTATCTTGTCACTACTTAGCCTTTTTTTGACTGTCACATCTCAAGTGACTGTCATTCTTCTTACCATAGATTGCATTTACAAATGTCACTAAGCTACATAGTGTACTTGTTATTGGCTACAATCTTTAGATTGCAAGATTTTGTTATTACCTACAATGTCTCAATCTTTCTAGTATTGCAACCTCACTAATCCACTATAGTTATTGTTTATGTTTCTATGAAGGCCTAGGGTTTGTACCCTAATCATGCTCTTACCAATGCTTATGTTGTTTTTTATTAGGGCTCTCTCAATGTTGAGGGCCCTAGGGATAAGCTTGTCGTAAGAAGTGACACATTGCATCTTTAACTAAAAGGATAAATCTGTATTGACATTAGCAATGATGATTCTGACTTGTTGCTCCTTAGGAATGGGTCATTTGCTCTTACTAACTCGCTACCTCCATTGTTGTAGGAATTTTGTGATCAAGTTCAATATTCTGATTTTAGGAGTCTTAACAGTTGGAAATCATAGTAAAATCATAATTTAATAACTTTTAGAATTATTATTGTAAAGTGTTTTTTGGGGTCATTAACTTCAGACTATCTTCTCTTTTGCAGTGGTGGTTGCATATTTTTTTGGTGTAAAATATCAGAATTATTAGATTATGTTACCTGTCTATGAATAAAAATTATTGGAGTGTGAGTTTGATATTTTTTGAAGATCTAAATAGTCAAGCTTGGTAAAGAAAAATTATGTCAGATAATATTAGTCCTGAACAAAATGAAGAGACACTTGATAGATTATGGGCTAAATTGAAAAGAAAGGGTGATGGGAAATGTTATTGTCTTTGTAATAATTGCAAGGGCTTAAAGATGAGATGACTTTTAATCACAACAGCTAAGAAACATTGTAAGCAGCATGGTCACATTGAAGGGGGCATGATTATCGTCCATTGGTAAGTTGTTCATTATATTTGTTTATATTGTTTTAACATTTTATATATATATAATCACTTGATCATGATCATGGTTTATTTGTGTCTATCATTATTATAAAGGTGGGGTGCCCTAGGGCAGATGGTATGGATTATCACAGCCCAAAGAATGTGGTTTTGCAAGCGGACGAACATGGAGCTGTGAATATCGAAGATGAAGTTAATGATCCTATGGAAGAAGATGATTATGCACCAAAAAACACATTTGAAGATGATGGTATGAATACATTGATCCATGCCACATTTAGTGGCAGAGCTGATCATGATGATCAAGATGACTTTGATGATGTTCATGATTTACCTGTACTTAATAAGGCATACGAGCCCCTTTATGAAGGCTCTGAAACAACTCTTCTCTCTATTGTATTGTTGCTATTGAACTTGAAGGTTATGAATGGTTTATCAAACATAGCAATCTCATGGATGTTAAGGTATGTTATATATGTCATCTTTTTTCATCTATTTTAATTGTTGTTAGTTCATCACTAGTAAATAAAGGATGAAATATGTACCATTAATATTCTTTATATGAGCAAAAAAAAATTGTTGTAGATTGATTGGTGAATTTTTGTTACCACCATCAAATATTTTACCTCGCTCATATCAATATTTATGTGCCATTATGAAAGATATCAGAATGGAGTATCAAACAATAGATGCATGTCCCAATGATCATATTAAATATCATAAATAATAGGAATTTGCAATAGAATGTCCAAAATGTCATATCAGTAGATATCAAACAAATCAACTAACAAAAAAGGTGTCTCACAAGGTTCTTCGTTATATTCCCATTATTCTATGTATGCAACGATTATTTAGGTGCGAAAGCTTAGCGCAATTGATGGATTACCATGCACGGAATAGAAGTGGAGATGACATTCTTCGAATGCTTGCAGATGGTTCTACATTTAGGGACATGGAGGAAAAATGGCCACACTTTAAAGAATAACCTTGTAATCTTAGGTTTTCATTGGGAGTGGACGGTGTCAATCCATTTGGAGAGCTGAGATCTATTTACTCAGTGTCGCATGTTTTTGTTATCAACAATAACATTCATCCATGGATGTCAATAAAGAGGGAGCGCATAATGTTGTCAATGATTGTTCCAGGTATTTGTTTACATCAATTTTCTTTAACATAGTAGCATCTCATTTGTCTTATTTGTTGCATAATGACTTATATTTTTTTCATTCAATAGTCATGTACATTAATTTATATATATTGCAGTAAAATGGTTATAATAATTATGTAATATTTATGTTCATTCAACTAGGTAAGTACCAACTTAAAGATATGAATGTATATATCGATCCTCTTATCGACGAGTTACTAAAGTTATGGAATGGCGTCACTATGTATGATGTCTCCAAACCAATAGGACAAATACAATTTTAATTCCATGCAATGCTTATATGGACAATTCATGATGCCCCAGGGCTAGCACATTTTTGTGGTATGTTATAACATTCGACTACACTTTAACAATATTTAATTTGATGAAGTAAATATCATGAATGTTTTTAAAATAATCTATTCATTATATATAATTATAAAAATTGACATATTTAATCCAATTATATATCATCTTGCAGGTCTTCAAACAAAGGAAAAATTTGCATGTCCAATTTGTGGTCCAAAGATGAAATCTCATCATTCAATAAGTTTAGGAAAGTAGGTGTTTGATGAGTATAGGAACTTCCTCCATAGAAATCATAAGTATCGAACTACTGAAAAACATCTTTTCAATGGGAAAGAGGAAACTACATCAAAACCACGAAGAATGTCACCTCGCCTATGGAAGTTGGAATATAATAGAATTAATCTTCAAGGTTATACGTCAGATCAAATTGTTTATCTATCATATATGATATGTTTTGAATTGATATTTTTATATTGTGTTGTGTTTACTCATGTTGTAATTGACAATGATTGTCGTTAATTTGTTTAACTTATATGCTTCATGAAGGTCGTCAAGGCATTAATGGTCGGCTTCCACAGGGACTGAAAAGTTATCCTAGATAATTTAGTAGGTTGCCCTACTATGAGCAGCTACAAATTGTACATTTATTTGATACAATGCATATCAGAAAGAATATAATAGAAACGTTATGGAAAATATTGGATGGAAGGCATGACAAAGAAAAAATTGTCAAAATTTGTAGTGACATTCAGGAAGCCAATCATGCAATGAAAAATGTAATTCAATTAAATAGTAATGGAGACCAAATTAATATAAGTGCTCTTCCTTGGTTATTAATAGAGCAGCAAAGCAATGCTATAAAAGAAGTCATACAAAAAAAATGATTTCCCATAGGATTTGTTGTGAACATAAAAAATATAATAACAAAGAAAGGTGAATTTGGGTCAGGGATGAAAACACATGATTGGAATACCTTCATTAAGGTAATTATTCTAGTATATTATATACACTTGTATAATGCATGTACTTTTCATTGTACTGTGTTTACTACTTTTGGAAAAATAATGAAAAGATCATTTTATAATTGTTGCAGTACGTTCTACCTCTATCTCTCCCAGACAACTTTGATAGCAATGTCAAGAAAGTTATATATGATCTTGGAAAATACATGAGGTAAGTAGTGATATTTTTTCAATTCATTGTATACATCTTATAATTTCCATTTTTTTTACTTGTTATGTAATATTCTATATATTTTTGTTAAATATCGTTAATATATTTGCACCTTGAATCACTTGTAGATGGCTATCATCTAAAGAAACTATAAAGAAGATATAAATTATTGGAAGAGAAAAATTTCGCCTAATGTGAAATGAAAAAGTGTTCACCTTCAACATTTTTCAATGCACAAGAACACTACCTCATACACCTCAAGTTGAGGAGATTGAATTGTGTGGACCTATACACACAAGGTCAATGTGGATGGTTGAGAGGCACTTAAAATTTTTCAAGGCTTGGGTTAGACAAAGAGCACATCCTAAGGGTTCTATGGTGGAGGGATATATGGTATACTGCACTACGGTGTACATTAGTGAATATCTTCCTAAGTTTGCAGCAAAGATCCATGTAGATTGCATTTGGGATTCCAACTCCATTAACAAATTTGAAGGGGAGTACCTTATGGGGAAAGGTAGATTGAGGAAAGTGAGAGGTAATTATAAGATGGTCATGAAGATTAATTGGAATAAATTTTACATATGGTTTTATATATATTGTACTTATTTAGTTTTTAATCTTCAATATACATCAATTATAAATTAAGGTCGTATACTGTGGTATTTAACTAATTATATGTCATTTGTCAATTTCATTTTTTTTGGTACAACTAGTCGAGAGTGGGATGCACTACATTTGTATGTCGCCAACAATCTTGATTGGATGACGGTATGGATTGAAGGATGTCAACAATCTGGTCGCGCATTAACATGGGAAGGTGTGGCTTCATTGGTTAAAGAAGCTCATCGTAATGGAGATTCAAATGTTACACAAAGGGAAATTGATTTAGCATATGGTTTAAGAGATAAAATGTATGTATAAATATATTAATCACCCATATTATTTAATTATTTTCAAGTATATTGATGTATATATATCTTGAGATTATTTTCTTTGCTTACATTCGCCAAGAATAAATATGTTTATCAACCTACTCCATATTGCAATAATTTTTACATGTTTGACATATTATAGTGAAACACCACAAGGTGCAATGGTCATAAATTTTGAATCAAAATGTTGGATGACATGAAGAAAACTTGTGATTCTGGTATAACTGCAGTCTTTCAGGTGACTAATGTTTCATCTAGAAGCAACATACATCCAGAAGTCTCAGAAAATTGATACTATGGGATTCTGCATGATATACTTGAGTGTGACTTTAAGTCCTTTAGATTAATTTTGTTCATCATCCTATGGTACAGGCTACGATTGAATGAAAATTATCTTGAGAGAATTATTATTAAACAAGATAATAGATTTACCATGGTTAATACAAGGTTGATCGAGCGAGCTGGAAATGAGTCTTATGTTCTTCCAAGCCAATGTGAGCAGGTATTTTACTCAGAGGTTCCAAGTGAACCGGGATGGTCATTTGTTGTTAGAAATGATCAAAGAGGAAGGTCAGTAAAGTATAATGTGGTGGAAGAAGAAGATACCAAAGAACTAGAAGATGATGTAGATGATGTCCCTGATGAAGATGTCGAAGAGGAGGAACTAGACGATGATGATGTAGGAGTTAATGTTCATGAAGATGACATCTGTGTGGATGATGACATTATCGAAACTGATATCGATGACCATGATGATGATATGACCAATCCTTACAATGTCAAATCTAAATCGGATGATACAGACAAAGAGTTGGATGAAGAAGAAGATCAATGACATTGAAATGTATAAGTTATGCAATTATATTATCTATTTGATATTAATTTCTTGATAGAATTATATTTGACTTATGTGGTTACATAATTAATTCATGATGTTTTTAATTTTTATGCCATTACTTAATTAATTTAATGATGTACTTTTAATGTTTGAAATGTCAAAAAATTAAAACATTTCAATAGTGATGTTAACAACCTTGAAATTAGTGTGTTTTATGTTTCATGATCATAAAAGATTAAAAAGTTAGTTATAGAGGTGGTTTTTCAGTGGTTGACGTGTATGTTGGTTATTTTTACAATGTAACCACGTTTGTCTTCTAATATACCTATGGAATTGCCAATTCCAATTGAAGGCAGCTCAAAGGACCTAGACCAACTGACGAGGACTTTAAAAGCCTCGTACACTTCGGGCTTTGCAAGACCTGGAAGGGTGATCCCTTAATGTGTTTACAACCTTTGCACCATTATTATAAACAACATTAACAATAGCAGATGATCTCACTTAATAGCTCAACACAATAAGATAATATCAACTAGAATTGGTTGTTCATAGACAATATCAACTATCTAGAGTGTGAGATAACTAAACACAATCCATTGTATAAGATTGTCAATGATTTTCAATTTGTAGCAAGCTCTATGCAAAGACAAACAAATACTAAACTACACGAATAATTATAACTTAGATCAATGCCATATATCCATTGCAAGAGTCAAATTCATAAGCATCTAGAGGTTTATAATAGATTTAATACATCACATATAAGATCCTTGACAATATTGCATTACAATTTCATCAGTGTGCATTCTAACCCAGGACTACTTATCAAATCCTTATACAGCACATATCCGCCTATAATCCCATTCAAGCATTTTGATTAATTCCTTGAATTAAATCTAAAATAGAATCATACACACCACAATAGTGAGATAGATAAAACAACCCTTAGTTATTTCATTGAAAGTTCAGATATACATGTACAATGGAGAGACATGAGCTCGAATTTTTATTTCAAATCAAATGCTAGTACTGTTATATAACATTAAATCTCTATGAACTCAAAACCTGTTACATAATGACTCAAAACCTAAATTGCATTTCTCTAAAACCATCAAACTCTACAATTCACTCTACAACTTCACCTCGACTCGACAAAAATTATCTAACTTGCTAACTTGTACTTTTGGCCTTGAAATCTTTCTCGTAGAAAATGAAGGAGCAAACAAGCACCGGGCCAGAAAGTACACCTATCACCAGTCAATTGGAGCACCTGGTCATATTCCAAAAAAATTTACAATAGCCACCACCTTGAAAAATATTCTTGTTCAAAAATCATCACAACAGCAATCATCTTAGAGCATATTCTTGTTCATCATGTCGGCAGAGGAAGGTTGATGCAATAACAAAAAACCACATGAAGCCCACACCAAGAAAGTCATCCATACAAAACTAGAAATGTTGTAACCGCAGCATCTGATTTTCCACTTGTCAGTAGCCCACTCTTTTTACTCATCATCATTCAAATACTTAGCCACCCACCTTTGGTATTCTTCATCAGTTGGCCAGTAAAAATTAATCACCTCTTTTACCTTTGTACTATAAGGAAAATACTTTACCGCTACCTGATTAGCATCTCTTTCAAAAGATTCTAAAAATGAGTCAGTACTAATAATCTTATCCATACAATCTACCAAAAAATCATCATCTGAGTCATCACAAATTATTTTAATTTGATTATTTAGGACTTTACTTGCTTGATCCTTTCATTGTTGGAGTGTTCTGATTTCCCCCTGCTCATTAGTTATATCAGGTAACAGTGTGTTACCCCAATCATTGAATTTCTTTACCAATTCCCTAATCTTCTTTACCAATTTCTTTGCTATTTTGAATTATTGAAATCACTATCCCCTAATCCCTATCAATATTATTTTTTGCTTCAAATAGCAAAGAATACAAAGAATGTATAGAGGGAAATTTATTATCCACCTTTTCATTTAAATGCTCCAAAACAAGAGTAACAATTTCTTCTTTTTTTAAGAAAATCCTCCTCTTTTAAACTTAGTGATGTTTGTAATTGATTAATTTTTTGCATGATTTGCCTCTTTGTTGGATCAACAGAGCACTCTGTTTCTTCATCAACTTGTTCTAGAGGAGGGGTAAGAGCAGGATTTTGAATGGGAGACCCTAGTGTAGAAATATTTGGAGAAGCAGAAGGCATTGAACCTGATGTGGAAGGTGATGTACTGGTTCCTGGAGCATTGGATGTTTCCCCAGTATGTCTATACTTGAACCTTTCTACTTCAGTTTGCAGCTCAACATTCCTCTGTTGCATTTTACTATATTCTTCAATTAAAATTTTATACTTCTCCATTAGGCTCTTTCTTTCAACCTCCTCCCTTTCAGCAGTCTTTTGGGACAACTTGGCCACATTCATAGTTAAACTAGTGGCTTTGGTTGTTGTAGTCTCTAAAGCCCTCTTTATTATTAATCCTCCTTTGAAATTTGGATTAATATCAGCAATGTCTAGCTTTCTTCCTTGTGGAGCCAATGCCCAAATTGCCAAGGTCTCATATTCTTCACTAAAGGCAGAGTTTTGTAATGTTTCCTTAACTTCTTCAGAATCCTGAAAAGGATTCTTGGACTTCATAATGGCATTGAAAGCCACTGCATCTGTGATGTCTCATTCAGGAAAAATCAAAACACCAGCCTGATTCACTAGTTGTCTTCCTTCTTTAGAAGTGATGTTTTTGAACTCTTCCATTAGTTCAGCTTTCACTTCTTCATCATTCTCCTGATCTGACCTGCCAGGCCTTAGTTCTCTTCTCTCTTTGCATTTATTTTGATATTCCTCAAATTTCATCCTCCATGCCAATTTTAAGAATACAGGAGTCTTTACAAATGCATTGTCATCTAAGAACTCCTTGCAAGCCTTCATTCTTGCATCCTACACACTCTTACCCTTCATATCCAAATTGGATTGAACCAATTCAACTGACCTAGGAGGGGATGGCATACCAACCTGCATGTCTTGATCAGTAACAATAATTTCATCTATGAGATCCTCCAGTAGGTGATCAGTTCTTTGCCTCTTAGGGCTTGGCTTAGGTGGTGGTGATGGGGGACTATGCTCTGGTGAAGATTTTAATTCAATGATTTTGATAGCCCCAAGTACTTTGAATTTTAGGCCTAGTTGTGAAGGCGCCTTCATTATTTTCTTCCCTTTTCTGTCTACTTCTTCCTCATCACTGGTAGTATCCCTTTTCCTCCTATAGATGGGACGCCTTTCTGTAGGTTGACATACTGGCCTTGTTTCAATTGGCATATCCAGACTTAGCCTTAAATTTATCTTTTTGGTTGTCAAGGTGTCCATTATCTCCTTGAAATTCTTCATTAAAAAATCAATTCTCTTGTGGTATGGAGTGAATTCCATCAATGTATCATACGTCAAATCCATTTCATGCATAATATCCAGTAGCTTACTATAAGCTATCCACCTTTCCTTGTTCAATTCCTATCTATTTAAATCAAATTCATTCCTGATCAGGTCCTCAGGGAAATTGAACTCACGTGCAAATTTTCCACCTTTTATTCTTTGTCTAAAAAGAGCAAAGAAACCTTCAGGATCATGTTGTCGCCTTAGACCAAATCTCAAATGGTAATCAACAAAGAATTTGTCAAAATGTGTCCAACCTCCCTTTGAAAATGTAAAGTCAGACACTATTGTATAATCAGGGAATAATGTTCCCTTCCCCTTTCCAATTAAGTTATCTTCATGAATACACCCCATCTGCCACATAACTTCTGCAAACCCTAGTCTTGGTGGCACATTGTATGGCAGTATGTGAGGGGTTCCTTAAAATCCATATATTCTCAGGACAATGCTTACTAGATATGGGATAATGTCACCCTAGTTATGTAAAACCCTCAATTCTGGTTTCCTCTCCTTCAGCCTAAGGAAATCATGCACTTCCTAAGGGATCCTAGGTATATTTACCATCAATCTAGCCCTCAATCTTGCAGCAAAACAATTATCAAATTGCACATAACTGGTAATTTCCTTATTATAGGACAAATCTGTAGCTCATATCTATACTGGCAATCTTTCTCCAATAATTGATTGTCTTAAGTTCATCTTCTTAGCAAAGAAATCAGCATTCCTAAACAAGAACATATGCATCAACATGGAATACCAAAAGAATTGAATACCAGTATCACCATTTTGCAGCTTCGACAGTCCTTCATCTATCCTCTCCACCAAAAAAGAAGCAAAGTCATGTTACAGAGAAGTTAGGGTGTTGTATTTGCACCCCCATGAACATGTATGCAATCGGCATTACTGCACTAGGGCTGAAACCCAAAATTTGACATAGTGAATAGAAAGTAGCCAGGAAAGGCTTTCCAAAACAATTCAATCTGAAGGGTTCCTAGTCACTAGGGTTGATGTGATATTGTGAACCCCCTGCCTTAACTAGATGAGGTGGAAGCAACTTAACCCTAAAAAGAGATTTCAATTTTGTATACTCCTGTTTCATTTCTTCAAGATTAATAGGAACCAAGTCATCACTTGGCTCACTCAAATCAAAAGTTTGTTGAATAACATATCTGTTAATTTATAATAGAACCCCTCCATCATTATCTCTAATTAGCCATGTGATAGGGTCATATCTTTTGGCCACTACTCTAAAAAAGTCCACATCAAGGAACACATTTGGAACAAACAGCTTTCCCATGTCGTACATCCATCCATTTGAAAAAGGATGAGGCAAATTCCTTTGTCCATATCATAATCTGAACATTTCTAAGCCTGTGAGTGGAACCCTAGTATCAGCAATGTTGGAATTATTACACACCAACCCCTCCCTTAGGATTTTCCCTCACATCAACACCAAACCTTTCCTTCTCTCATTTGTTGATAATAGAAATTGATCTAGGAAATCATCGTATAAGTTTCTTTTCAAATACTCAATCTGGCCAGAGTGCTGCTTGGTTGGTGCCATTTTAGACAAACTAGGGCCTCACTACAATGTTACACTTCAAGTGGCTATGACTAAGCAGAGATAGAAAATTACAGAGTAAAAATATTGCAATTCCTCATAATTTATGATTAAAAAATAGCCCTAACAAAATATTTTAATGAACTCAGTGACAAGCATAGAAGACCCCCCTTCCAAAATTTAGGTGCAGAATGATTGGGAAACAGAGAAAATTAACTCACAGCTTTTTCTGCACAAACTCCAATTTTTGGCTGCAGCTGCTTGCAATTTCACCTTTGGCTCTAAAACTATTTTCACGAAATACTTGGATGATTTGTAATACAAATGAGATGAGTAAATTGATTTTATTTCAATCAAATCATGCCAGTAGATGTCTCATCCACCATTAAAGCCCACTTGCAGGCCACATGAAGGGCTCCAACCATAATTTGATACATATTTAAATTTGAGTCGTTGATCCTTCAGTTTGATCAAATCATCGACAGCCATCTTCAAAATAGGCTAACATAATTGCCAACACGGCAATAAAGGGGCCCACTATGTCATATGCCACAAAAGAATGCCATGTGGCGGTTGCCCATGATATCGTAATGCTTTGATTTACCATTGTGGGATGGCGGGCACCGTTGATCTTTTTACCATAAATCATGCTCCTTCAAAAATGGCCGTCGTCCTTCCCTTTAACTGTCGAGCAACTTTTCCCTTAAAATCATAACATCTACGTTGAAATAAAACACGTGCATCTTACAAGCGCATTAGTAATCCACCCCGTAATACATTTAAAACCAGCGAACGCTTTCTTCACTCCTTAGGCTTCATTGGATGAGACACGTGGCAAGCACCTGTGACATCACGATCCCAAAATTCCTAATCACGGGATGGCAGGCACCATCAATCTTGAAGAGATAGCTCATCAATGGTCACACAGATTTCATCCTTTAGGAAGGGCACGTGGCACCGCCCGTGATATCGTGATCCCTGTAATCCCTGATCGCGGGATAGCGGGCATCATTGATCTCATTCCTTTAACACAGTTGCCAGCCATGTTGTTAACCTTCAAGCAGCTTTCCTAGGGAGATTATAACATATCCGTCGATTTAGAACATGTGTGTCTCAAGAACACTTTAGTAATCGGCCCCTTAATACATTTAAAGTTGGCTATTGTTTCCTTTACTCTTTAGGCTTCATCAGATGAGACACGTGGCGCCTACCCATGACTTCGCAATCAACCCAAGCACCATCGCGGGATGGTGAGGAACAGCTCAGATCAAATGGTAGTTGGTCAGTGATAGCTCAAATTTGATCCCCCGGATAGGACACGTGGCATCCACCCATGATTTCGTGATCCTTCAATTCCCAATCATGGGATGGCGAGCACCGTTGATATCTGCAGGAAATAGATCAATGGCAACACTAAATCAACCCTTGCAAAATAAAACATTCATTAAAAGGAGAAGTGGGCATTACTAGGCAGACGACAAATAAAAAAATTATATTTATAGAAGAAATAAAATAAATTTACAATTTGTTTTATAATTTCACTTTAACTTTAAATGTATGTTCACTCATTAAGTTGTATTTTTTACAATCACATTTTTATTTTAGATGTTTGTTTATAAAATATAAAGATGCATTAAAATATATTAGAAATATTTTCTTTATATTATATAGCATTCATAACATTAAATTAACATAGAATAATTTCACAATATCCTTAACCAATCAAGAAAAATTTAATCATTACTATGCAACATTATTCTCACATCAAACTAACAAATAAATATTGAAAACAAATTTATCTTTTATATTATAACATTCATTCAAACCTTTTATACACAATAATATCAACTTGATTATAAAAACACATTAAATTTTATAAGCAGCAAATTTTTAACAATTTAATATAATTAAGAAAAATTAAATAAGAATTATAGATAAATTTATGAAATATTGATTTACTTATCAAAAAAATGATAAATTTACTTATTATAGATAAATTTACTTACCAATCTATTTTAACCATCAAGAAAAAATTAATCATTAGTGATTGCAACATTATTGGCACATGTTTTAAACTGACAAATAAACATTGAAAACACATTTATTTTTTATATTATATCATTCATAACTGAAACCTTTTTATACACAATGTCAAGTTAACTCTAAATTTTATAGAGTTTAGAATTAGTATATCTCTCATATATCAACATAGGTAAATTTGAAAATATTTTAAATTATATAATTTTAAAAAAAAATTGAATGAATTTATAGAAGATTATTTTTATTAAAGTGATAGAATCTAATCCCAATACTAACGTGGAATTATAAGTCTACCATAACCCCAACCACGGAAACTAACACTAATTAACTTCAGAGCCCTAACTCTAATTTATATCCAACCCTAAACATAACTATGATTCTAAAACTAACATTAATGAAACCCTAATTGAACCATAACCCTAACCCTAATACTAACCCTTGCCCCAATTGAACCCTAACACTAACCCCAAGCTCTATCATAGAACCTTAATCTTTACCCCAACCCCAACCCTAATCCTAATTGAATCCTATACCTAATTTTAATTAAAGTCTAACCCTATTTGAACATTAAACTTAATTGAACTCATGTTTAGGTTAGGGTTCAATTAAGGTTAGGGTTAATTATGGTTATGATTAGGGTCAAAATTCAAATAGGATTATGGTTGGAGTTTAATTAAGGTTGCTATTCACTTAGGGTTAAGGTTCAATTAGTATTCAATTTGGGTTAGGGATCAATTAGGGTTATAATTCAATAAGGGTTTAATTAAGGTGAGGGTTAAGGTTAGTCTTAAATTAGGGCTAGGATTGGAGTTAGGGTTCAATTAAGGTAAGGGATATTGTCTATTTTAGGGTTAGGGTTCAATTAGAGTTCTCTAGGGTTTTGATACAATTAGGGTTAGGTTTGAACAATACCTAGGGTTACAATTACAGTTCAATTAGTGTTAGAGTTAGGGTTATAATATGAGTTCAATCAGGTTAGGGTCAAGGTTTAATTAGTGTTAGAGTTAGGGTTGCAATAATAAAATTTTCCATAATGATATGGAAAGGCATTCAATTGGATTCATATACAAATTCACAAATAAGAATTGGTAATTAAGAATTCTCTAGAACTAAAGTTATAACAACAAATACAATCCTTAGCTTAATCATTTATTCTTTGTTAGGGTTGGGATAAGAATTTAACGAGGCCAACTGAGACTTAGGAAATAAAACCCTGCGTAGGAAATAAAGTATTAAAATCAAAGTTGGGTTTTAATTTTAATCCAGTGACGTAAGCCTATGCCATTAACTCTAGTGGTCATGTTGCCAATGGCTTAGCCAAAGCCTTTCATTAAATTCTAACTGTGCAATATGTAGGTTTTCTAGATTTGAAGATATGGGAGAAGATCTCAATCATACCCCGCCAACTCATAGACCTAAGGTGTCACCCTGTTATTTGGCGCGAGGTCAGCAAAAGGCAGATGTGTGTCCTGTATGGAATGTGGGGCCCAATCTCCACTATTGAGCTCATAACCCATTGTTTTAGATTGACAACCAAGATCAAAAGCTAACGTAAATCTCTGTTGTTCCCTGCTAGCTTGCAGGAGGAAGAGGAAAGTTGGTGAAGTATTAATGAATTATTCCTTGCTTGTGTAGTCATGTCGATCTCAATTTGTGTGAATATATTGTTGTTGGAAATCATGAAGGGTGATCTTTGGATTCTCATGCAGCTCTAGTTAAACGGTGACAGTACATACGCCACCAAATTGCCATGTTTGTACATGCATATTTACTAAGCATTGATGAAGGTTTCCATTACCTCACACAATAAATACAAGAGGAATTAACTGCTAATAGTGTCATTCTTGTAGCAGTTAGATCTGAGCACTTTGTGGGTTGAGTCTAACCAAGTTTGAGTGCTTGTCTAAGAAGAGAAAATGAGTAAGTCAGTAAGGAAGTTTGTTCATTGGAGCTCACAAAAGCTCGGTCCTGCTATTCAAGAAGGTGCTTTGGTTGAGCAGCAATGTCCTAGAATTGCAACCTTCTACTGCTTTGGTTGCAGTAGAAGGTTGCAATTCTAGGACGTTGTTGCTCAACTGGTAGATGACAAAGGCAAGCAGTCAGTGTGCTCTGGATGTGGCCAACACTCACCCATTGACCTTACAAGCAACACTTCTGATGATGTAACTGAGACCGACTCAGACTACTGTCGGTATTTAAGTCGCTTCAATCACGGTCTTCCCTCTAATGAGGAAATGATATGCGTGGGCACATCAACTGTTAAAACCCCAAGCAGATGGACTAGAATCATGTTGGGAAAGGACAAGAAAGAAGAGGAGGCTAAGGGTCTACCGTATTGGGCGACAACTAGAAGCGGGCGTGTATACCGGGGTCTGAGTGTTGGTAAGGGCAGGGTGGTGGGTAAACAAGAAGTTGTTGTGTGCCTTCGTGGTAATTTGGTTGCCTAGTTTTTTTGTGTGGCCTAGTGACAAGGGGATTTTGATGATAATTTGTGTTCCCTATTCTTTTAGGTTTCCCCAATTCATGCGCCACTATGTTTTGTAGATTCAACGTGTGGGAAGTTTTGAAATGAAAGTCAAATGCAATAGAGATTTTGTTCAAATAAAAATTTGTGGTGAAATTACATTTGATCCCGAAGCTTGTTGCTCTCTTGTCATATAAAATGGAATTGAAGGCTCATTTGTAGGGAGAGAACTGATGAAAGCTCTAGCTAGGTTTTGAGTTGAATATATGGGTAGAAAGATAGTTTTGAGTTGAATATATGGGTAGAAAGATATATGTCCTCTGATGAGGAAGTGATATTTGTGGTGCCATTGGCTGTTAAAACCCCAAGTGGATGGAATAGAATAGATAGACTATTTTGAGTTTTGGATGAATATATGCAAATTATCTTAAATTATATGCAGATATGACTTATAAGCATGAATAAACGTATAATTCTAATATATTTTCTCTCCTTATGTGGATTTGAGTGAATTTTGAATGAAATGTTAATGATGTTGTCATTCTTCTTTTGAGAATTTGTTCAATTGTGTGTCTATGTTTTGGGTAGAATTCAATTTTAAAATGTTGAGGTTCCATATTTATATGTGTGAGATTGATCTAATATTCTAGAAAATGAATGTTAAAATATCATGAAAAAAATGGGCATAGAATGAATGTAGAAGTAAAATTCTATTTGCATATATTCATAAAATAAGATCTAATAAACAAAAATATATGCAATTAAAAATAAAGGAAAAATAATTCAACCCAAATTTAGATAAGAGAGATAATTAGATTATATGATAACTTTAAGGCTAGGGTTAGGGTTTGATTAGGATTAGTGTTTGCTTAGGGTTATGATTAGAGTTATGAATCTACAATTAGGGTTCAATTAATGTTCACTTAGGGTTTCTTTCTTGGGGGAAGTTTATTGAATGGTAAGTGTATTTTATAAAATTAATATGTCAAGAATTAATTTTAGATAATACTACATGTGGTTTTTCATATGGTATTAAATTGTAGATTAAAATTGATAATAGATTTCCTTCCTTCTTTTGCATTGTAAGCTACCATAATATATGGCCTTAAAAAATCCTATTCATATTTTGAGCTTTTCTAAACTATACAACATGACATCCAACAAAAAAATTTGTTATGCATTTTTCCAAGCACAAATCCTTAAAATTCTTAATGTGTTACTTAGGTTAATTCTTTATTGCAATAAATAAATACACACTAATATATATATTATGGATTTGAGGGAAAATATTAAAATATTTATATATATAGAAAAATTTAAATGCAAGGGATTCAAGTACATACCTTTGATTTTGTTAATGTTTATGAATATAGAGGTAGAGATGAATATAGAATGAGAGAGGAAAAGGGATAAAAATAGATAGAGATTATATAGAGAGAGATAGAGGGAGAAATAAATATATAGAGAGATAGGGAGATATATATAGATAGAGAGAGAGATATATATATGGCAAGATAGAGATATAAGGAGATATAGAGAGAGGGGAGAGAGAGAGAGAGAGAGAGAGAGATAAGTAGAGAAAGACAAATAGAGATGGAGAGGGAGATAGAAATAGGGGGAGATAGAGAGAGAGAAAGAGAGAGGGAGAGATAAATAAATGGGAAGAGAAAGACATAGATATAGAGATATATGGGAAGATAAAGGGACAAATAGGTTGAGATATGCAGATAGATAGGGGTATAGGGAGGGAGCAAGAGATCAGGGAGAGATGGGGAGAGATAGAGAGAGGGAGGGAGAAAGGGAGAGAGATATGTAGAGGAGGGAGAGATAGAAGATGGGGAAGAGGGAGATATATGTAGAGAGG
>VDFB02000003.1:483814908-483889951 GCA_007258455.2 Sequoia sempervirens | reverse complement strand
CAAAGGTGGGTGGCTAAGCATTTGAATGATGATGAGTAAAAAGAGTGGGCTACTGACAAGTGGCAAATCAGATGCTGCGGTTACAACATTTCTAGTTTTGTATGGATGACTTTCTTGGTGTGGGCTTCACGTGGTTTTTTATTATTGCATCAACCTTCCTCTGCCGACATGATGAACAAGAATATGCTCCAAGATGATTGCTGTTGTGACGATTTTTGAACAAGAATATTTTTCAAGGTGGTGGCTATTGTAAAATTTTTTGGAATATGACCAGGTGCTCCAATTGACTGGTGATAGGTGTACTTTCTGGCCTAGTGCTTGTTTGCTCCTTCATTTTCTACGAGAAATATTTCAAGGCCAGAAGTACGAGTTAGCAAGTTAGATAATTTTTGTCAAGTCGAGGTGAAGTTGTAGAGTGAATTGTAAAGTTTGATGGTTTTAGAGAAATGCAATTTAGGTTTTGAGTCATTATGTAACAGGTTTTGAGTTCATAGAGATTTAATGTTATATAACAGTACTAGCATTTGATTTGAAATAAAAATTCGAGCTCATGTCTCTCCATTGTACATGCATATCTGAACTTTCAATGAAATAACTAAGGGTTGTTTTATCTATCTCACTATTGTGGTGTGTATGATTCTATTTTAGATTTAATTCAAGGAATTAATCAAAATGCTTGAATGGGATTATAGGCGGATATGTACTGTATAAGGATTTGATAAGTAGTCCTGGGTTAGAATGCACACTGATGAAATTGTAATGCAATATTGTCAAGGATCTTATATGTGATGTATTAAATCTATTATAAACCTCTAGATGCTTATGAATTTGACTCCTGCAATGGATATATAGCATTGATCTAAGTTATAATTATTCGTGTAGTTTAGTATTTGTTTGTCTTTGCATAGAGCTTGCTACAAATTGAAAATCATTGACAATCTTATACAATGGATTGTGTTTAGTTATCTCACACTCCAGATAGTTGATATTGTCTATGAACAACCAATTCTAGTTGATATTATCTTATTGTGTTGAGCTATTAAGTGAGATCATATGCTATTGTTAATGTTGTTTATAATAATGGTGCAAAGGTTGTAAACACATTAAGGGATCACCCTTCCAGGTCTTGCAAAGCCCGAAGTGTACGGGGCTTTTAAAGTCCTCGTTAGTTGGTCTAGGTCCTTTGAGCCGCCTTCAATTGGAATTGGCAATTCCATAGGTATATTAGAAGACAAACCTAGTTACATTGTAAAAAGAACCAACATACACGTCAACCACCTCTACAACTGACTTTTTAATCTTTTATGATCACATGAAACATAAAACACACTAATTTCAAGGTTGTTAATATCACTATTGAAATGTTTTAATTTTTTGACCTTTCAAACATTAAAAAGTACATCATTAAATTAATTATGTAATGGCATAAAAATTAAAAACATCATGAATTAATTATGTAACCACATAAGTCAAATATAATTCTATCAAGAAATTAATATCAAATAGATAATATAATTGCATAACTTATACATTTCAATGTCATTGATCTTCTTCTTCATCCAACTCTTTGTCTGTATCATCCGATCTAGATTTTACATTGTAAGGATTGGTCATATCATCATCATGGTCATCGATATCAGTTTCGATAATGTCATCATCCACATAGATGTCATCTTCATGAACATTAACTCCTACATCATCATCGTCTAGTTCCTCCTCTTCGACATCTTCATCAGGGACATCATCTACATCATCTTTTAGTTCTTTGGTATCTTCTTCTTCCACCACATTATACTTTACTGACCTTCCTCTTTGATCATTTCTAACAACAAATGACCATCCTGGTTCACTTGGAACCTCTGAGTAAAATACCTGCTCACATTGGCTTGGAAGAACATAGGACTCATTTCCAGCTCGCTCGATCAACCTTGTATTAACCATGGTAAATCCATTATCTTGTTTAATAATAATTCTCTCAAGATAATTTTCATTCAATCGTAGCCTGTACCATAGGATGATGAACAAAATTAATCTAAAGGACTTAAAGTCACACTCAAGTATATCATCCAGAATCCCATAGTATCAATTTTCTGAGACTTCTGGATGTATGTTGCTTCTAGATGAAACATTAGTCACCTGAAAGACTGCAGTTATACCAGAATCACAAGTTTTCTTCATGTCATCCAACATTTTGATTCAAAATTATGACCATTGCACCACATAGCCTTGTGGTGTTTCACCTGCAATATGTCAAACATGTAAAAATTATTGCAATATCGTCAGTTGATAAACATATTTATTCTTGGCTGAATGTAAGCAAAGAAAACAATCTCAAGATATATATACATCAATATACTTGAAAATAATTAAATAATATGGGTGATTAATATATTTATACATACCTATTTATCTCTTAAACCATATGCTAAATCAATTTCCCTTTGTGTAACATTGGAATCTCCATTACGATGAGCTTCTTTAACCAATGAAGCCACACCTTCCCATGTTAATGTGTGACCGGATTGTTGACATCGTTCAATCCATACTGTCATCCAATCAAGATTGTTGGTGACATACAAATGTCGTGCATTCCACTCTCGACCAACTGTACCAAAATAAATTGAAATTCACAAGTGACGTATAATTAGTTAAATACCACAGTATACGACCTTAATTTATAATTGATGTATATTGAAGATTAAAAATTAAATAAGTACAATATATATAAAAACCATATGTAAAATGCATTCCAATTAATCTCCATGACCATCTTATAATTACCTCACTTTCCTCAATCTACCTTTCCCCAACAGGTACTCCCCTTCGAATTTGTTAATGGAGTTGGAATCCCAAATGCAATCTAAATGGATCTTTGCTGCAAACTTAGGAAGATATTCACTAATGTACACCATGGTCTGGTATACCATATATCCCTCCACCATAGAACCCTCAGGATGTGCTCTTTGTCTAACCAAAGCCTTGAAAAATTTCAAGTGCCTCTCAACCATCCACATTGACCTTGTGTGTACAGGTCCACACAATTCAATCTCCTCAACTTGGTGTATGAGGTAGTGTTCTTGTGCATTGAAAAATGTTGAAGGTAGACACTTTTGCATTTCACACATTAGACGAGAAATTTTTCTCTTCCAATAATTTATATCTTCTTTATGGATTTCTTTAGATGATATCCATCTACAAGTGATTCAAGGTGCAAATATATTAACGATATTTAACAAAAACATATAGAATATTACATAACAAGTAAAACAAATAGAAATTATAAGATGTATACAATGAATTGAAAAAATATCACTACTTACCTCATGTATTTTCCAAGATCATATATAACTTTTCTTGACATTGCTATCAAAGTTGTCTGGGAGAGATAGAGGTAGAACGTACTGCAACAATTATAAAATGATCTTTTCATTATTTTTCCAAAAGTAGTAAACACAGTACAATGAAAAGTACATGCATTATACAAGTGTATATAATATACTAGAATAATTACCTTAATGAAGGTATTCCAATCATGTGTTTTCATCCCTGACCCAAATTCACCTTTCTTTGTTATTATATTTTTTATGTTTTCAACAAATCCTGTGGGAAATCAAATTTTTTGTATGACTTCTTTTATAGCATTGCTTTGCTGCTCTATTAATAACCAAGGAAGAGCACTTATATTAATTTGGTCTCCATCACTATTTAATTGAATTACATTTTTCATTGCATGATTGGCTTCCTGAATGTCACTACAAATTTTGACAATTTTTTCTTTGTCATACCTTCCATCCAATATTTTCCATAACGTTTCTATTATATTCTTTCTAATATGCATTGTATCAAATAAATGCACAATTTGTAGCTGCTCATAGTAGGGCAACCTACTAAATTATCTAGGATAACTTTTCAGTCCCTGTGGAAGCCGACCATTAATGCCTTGACGACCTTCATGAAGCATATAAGTTAAACAAATTAACAACGACAATCATTGTCAACTATAACATGAGTAAACACAACACAATATAAAAATATAAATTCAAAATATATCATATATGATAGATAAACAATTTGATCTGATGTATAACCTTGAAGATTAATTCTATTATATTCCAACTTCCATAGGCGAGGTGACATTCTTCGTGGTTTTGATGTAGTTTCCTCTTTCCCATTGAAAATATGTTTTTCAGTAGTTCAATACTTATGATTTCTATGGAGGAAGTTCCTATACTCATCAAACACCTACTTTCCTAAACTTATTGAATGATGAGATTTCATCTTTGGACCACAAATTGGACATGCAAATTGTTCCTTTGTTTGAAGACCTGCAAGATGATATATAATTGGATTAAATATGTCAATTTTTATAATTATATATAATGAATAGATTATTTTAAAAACATTCATGATATTTACTTCATCAAATTAAATATTGTTAAAGTGTAGTCGAATGTTATAACATACCACAAAAATGTGCTAGCCCTGGGGCATCATGAATTGTCCATATAAGCATTGCATGGAATTAAAATTGTATTTGTCCTATTGGTTTGGAGACATCATACATAGTGACGCCATTCATTAACTTTAGTAACTCGTCGATAAGAGGATCGATATATACATTCATATCTTTAAGTTGGTACTTACCTAGTTGAATGAACATAAATATTACATAATTATTATAACCATTTTACTGCAATATATATAAATTAATGTACATGACTATTGAATGAAAAAAATATAAGTCATTATGCAACAAATAAGACAAATGAGATGCTACTACGTTAAAAAAAATTGATGTAAACAAATACCTGGAACAATCATTGACAACATTATGTGCTCCCTCTTTATTGACATCCATGGATGAATGTTATTGTTGATAACAAAAACATGCGACACTGAGTAAATAGATCTCAGCTCTCCAAATGGATTGACACCGTCCACTCCCAATGAAAACCTGAGATTACAAGGTTATTCTTTAAAGTGTGGCCATTTTTCCTCCATGTCCCTAAATGTAGAACCATCTGCAAGCATTCGAAGAATGTCATCTCCACTTCTATTCAGTGCATGGTAATCCATCAATTGCGCTAAGCTTTTGCACCTAAATAATCGTTGCATACGTAGAATAATGGGAATATAACGAAGAACCTTGTGAGACACCTTTTTTGTTAGTTGATTTGTTTGATATCTACTGATATGACATTTTGGACATTCTATTGCAAATTCCTATTGTTTATGATATTTAATATGATCATTGGGACATGCATCTATTGTTTGATACTCCATTCTGATATCTTTCATAATGGCACATAAATATTGATATGAGCGAGGTAAAATATTTGATGGTGGTCACAAAAATTCACCAATCAATCTACAACAATTTTTTTTTGCTCATATAAAGAATATTAATGGTACATATTTCATCCTTTATTTACTAGTGATGAACTAACAACAATTAAAATAGATGAAAAAAGATGACATATATAACATACCTTAACATCCATGAGATTGCTATGTTTGATAAACCATTCATAACCTTCAAGTTCAATAGCAACAATACAACAAAGAGAAGAGTTGTTTCAGAGTCTTCATAAAGGGGCTCGTATGCCTTGTCAAGTACAGGTAAATCATGAATATCATCAAAGTCATCTTGATCATCATGATTAGCTCTGCCACTAAATGTGGCATGGATCAATGTATTCATACCATCATCTTCAACTGTGTTTTTTGGTGCATAATCATCTTCTTCCATAGGATCATTAACTTCATCTTCGATATTCATAGCTCCATGTTCATCCACTTGCAAAACCACATTCTTTGGGCTGTGATAATCCATACCATCTGCCCTAGGGCACCCCACCTTTATAATAATGATAGACACAAATAAACCATGATCATGATCAAGTGATTATATATATATAAAATGTTAAAAAAATATAAACAAATATAATGAACAACTTACCAATGGACGATAATCATGCCCCCCTTCAACGTGACCATGCTGCCTACAATGTTTCTTAGCTGTTGTGATTAAAAGTCATCTCGTCTTTAAGCCCTTGCAATTATTACAAGGACAATAACATTTCCCATCACCCTTTCTTTTCAATCTAGCCCATAATCTATCAAGTGTCTCTTCATTTTGTTCTGGACTAATATTATCTGACATGATTTTTCTTTACCAAGCTTGACTATTTAGATCTCAAAAAATATCAAACTCACACTCCAATAATTTTTATTCATAGACAGGTAACATAATCTAATAATTCTGATATTTTACACCAAAAAAATTTGGCATGCAACCACCACTGCAAAAGAGAAGATAGTCTGAAGTTAATGACCCCAAAAAACACTTTACAATAATAATTCCAAAACTTATTAAATTATGATTTTACTATGATTTCCAACTGTTAAGACTCCTAAAATTAGAATATTGAACTTGATCACAAAATTCCTACAACAATGGAGGTAGCGAGCTAGTAAGAGCAAGTGACCCATTCCTAAGGAGCAACAAGTCAGAATCATCATTGCTAATGTCAATACGGATTTATCCTTTTAGTTAAAGATGCAATGTGTCACTTCTTATGACGAGCTTATCCCTAGGGCCCTCAACATTGAGAGAGCCCTAATAAAAAAAACATAAGCATTGGTAAGAGCATGATTATGGTACAAACCCTAGGCCTTCATAGAAACATAAACAATAACTATAGCGGATTAGTGAGGTTGCAATACTAGAAAGATTGAGACATTGTAGGTAATAACAAAATCTTGCAATCTAAAGATTGTAGCCAATAACAAGTACACTATGTAGCTTAGTGACATTTGTAAATGAAATCTATGGTAAGAAGAATGACAGTCACTTGAGATGTGACAGTAAAAAAAGGCTAAGCAGTGACAAGATAATAAAGTTCAAACCTTGCATAGTAAAGTGGAGATTTTAACAGTGAGTTTCCTTACCCCCTTGCTGACCTTAAGGGTTTTTCAAATGCTTTTGGTAGTGTTAGACAAGGCAAATGCAATCAGGGAATGACTGTCCAAATGAAGTAATAGTGGTAATCATAAGTTCAATGTTCCTTCTTAGCCATTAATATTGTATAATGGAGGTAGTGGATTGCATATTTGAGCAGTGTTTTGAGACTCACCAAAGATGGGAGAATAGTGAATAATACCTTGTGGACTGTGAAGTAGTGTCAATAAGGTTGAAGGATCTTAAGAACTACAATACCATGAAACAATGAGTCCCCTGTAGTAAGTAAGCAGTCTATAGGGCATAGTTTGATTTTATAGAAGGATGTTGATGAAAGGAATCTTCAAGTGATAGTGAGTGAACTGTTTGAGATTGCAGCTGAGGGTGCAATACCCAGTCTTAAAGGAAGTTAGCAAAGCAGTAAATGTGCAAGAAAATTGAATCGTACACAACAAAAAATTCACAATGTTATCTTCTATAATGCCTTGAGTTTGAAGACAAAAATCTCATTGTATCTTCATGATGAAAGCAACCACTGAATTTTTAAAAATGCTATTGTGCTTATGGAGGTAACATTTTAAGCAAGGCAGTGAGTGGTGGTTTGGAACAATGGCAGGTATGAAGGACTTGTTTATATGCATACTATGCAGTCTAGCTTAAGACAACGTTCTTAGAAGAGATTGAAAGTGGATTATGGAACTCAAGGGTTACCATGAAAAGGATTAAAGCAAAGACTGAGATCTATTTAAAAGCCACGGTCATGAAGATATTAAAGATGTCACATGCAAAACCCTAGTAGCTGGAGTAATGAATACAATACCAAAGAGGATACTGTGCTGGGGCAGATTTAAGAGATCTTCACATTATCTAATTACAGGGAAATATATCATTTATTTATTTTTTTAATTAAAATAAATCATTCTAAACCCTATATAGGATACATTGATACTTCAAAAGCCTCTGAAGGAATTTGAGATTATGCAAATATATGTCAAGTAACATTCATAAGGTTTAAAAAATCTTGATCACTCTCTAGAATAGCCCATTAAACATGGGTTGTGCTTGAATGCACTACATAATTGATATAACACAACACTTTGCATATCAACCAGAGTTATAGGCTCTTTATTGGAGCTAGAGGTAATCACTCTTCGATCATGCTATAATTACATCTTATCCTATTAAACTTGAGACAACCTAAATGCACCCAATGATGATTGACACCTACATTATACAACCTGAATTAACTACATTATATGAGTGCCTCCATTTCTATCACAACATAGACACATTAAACTTGGGTCACACATGAATGCATCCTGTATTTGCTATAGCACAACTATGCCACATGACCAATAGAGTTATGGATCACATAATTACAGTCACAAGAATTGCCTCGTGATCTTATGGTGATTCCACACAACAAAATCTGGACATGAAATTCTCAAAACCCTTAACCTCTAAAAATGAAATCTAATGAGATGTTGCTTTAAAATATGATTTTCAAACCTAGAACTACAAATCTAACTTCACAACTAAATTCTGCAAAAAGACAATGACTACCCTCAACTTGGCGATATCTTCTTGATTTTTTTTCTGATTTTTTCCAAGAAAATCGTCCTTAGTTCTCCACAAACTGTCTCAAGTAGAGAAAAACACTATCACAATAAATCAGACGCGAATTCACTTTTCTTTATGTCGGCCACAATTTGATTTTTTTAAATTTTTCATGTTTGTCAAAAATTTGACAAAAATGATAGCTGATATTTTGATGAACCCTAGGTTCATCAAAATTTTGATGAACGTCGGGGATAAACTTTCAAAAAATTGGAAATTACACATTAAATTTTACAAGCACCCGACGAACATCAAATTTTACATATTTCATCAGACAGTTTCATCGGATTTTGCAGTCAAATGTATTAGTGCTAAGTTGAGAATGTCAAACTTACTGACCACAAATTTCTTATTATAACTATGAAAAAAATGATTTTGATACACTTGTAGATGGTTCAAGGAGTTTTTCCTTCTTTCCTCTAGCATCTTTAGCTCATGTAGGTGCAACTGTCTATACTCCTCATCATCAGTTAAACCCTTCAGGGAGAGTCGTAGGGAAGGAATTTCAACCTCGATGGGAAAGATGGCCTCAACTCCAAAGACTAGGGAAAATGGAGTGGCTCCTGTGGGTGTGTGAATGTTGGTGCCATAAGCCCATAAAGTAGGGTTGAGTTGAATATGCCAATCATGACCAACGTCATTGATAGTATTTTTAAGAATTTTAACAATGGTTTTATTTGACGCCTTAGCTTGACCGTTTCCTTGTGGGTAATACAAAGATGAAAAATTGTGTTGGATGTGAAATTGCTCACATAACTCATGAATGTCTTGGTTTTTAAACGAACATCTATTGTCAGTGATGATGGATTGTGGAAGGCCATACCAGAAAATGATGTATTTAAGAATGAATTTGGATATTTGTTTGTCGGTTATGTATGTCAAAGGGATGGCTTCGATCCATTTCGTAAAATACTTAGTGGCAGTGATGATGAATTTGTGGCCATTGGACAAGGTAGGATGGATCTTACCCACGAGGTCGAGTCCCCACTGAGTGAAGGGCCAAGGATAGGTGATCGACCAAAGTTCTTGTGCTGGAGTGTGGATCAAATCAATGTGAACTTGGCATTGGTGACAAGTCCTGACATATTCTAGTGCATCTTTTTCAATGGTTGGCCAGTAGTACCCAAGTCTTGTTATCTTCTTGGCCAGAGTAGGACCACTCGAATGAGACCCACATATACCCTCATGTACTACACATAAGGTTGTACATGCTTCGTTAGTGTTGATACATCTAAGGAGGGTGTCATCAAAGCTACGACAGTAAAGGGTGTCACTGACAATGGCATATCTTGCAGCTTTTTAGATAAAGGACTTCCTCTAGTTATTAGATAGGTTAGGTGGAAGGGTTTGAGACTTAAGGTAGTTATGGATGTCTTGATACTAGGGAGAGTCAGGACCAATGAGTTTGTAGACCATTTCTAACTCCGAAATGTCATAAGCGGGGACCAACAATTGTTCTATTAGGAATTTTGGCTGAGGCATATTGCTTGGAATGTTGAGGAGAGAGCCTATCATATCCATGGCATTTGTCACTTTGTTCTGTGTTCTCAGAACTTGTTCAAAAGTTACCATATGAAAGTACATTTGGAAATTGTGAACCATTCGTTTGTAGGGCATCAACTTCTCATCTTTTGTGTCGTAGTCATCATTAACCTGGTTGATGATTAACTGAGAATCCCCATAGACATATAATGCTCTGATTTTCCATTTTATTGCCATTCTAAGTCCTGTAACCAGAGCCTCATATTCTGCCACATTATTTGTGCATGTGAAAGCTATGTGGAAAGACTTAGGAATGGAGTCTCCTTGAGGGGTGATGAACAAGATTCTTGCCCCCGAGCCATGATTAGTGTGGGATCCATCAAAGTAGAGTCTCCAAGGTGACTTAGGTTCCATATGGAATATCAATTCATTTGGAAAATCTGCCACTAATGGGTGATCACTTTGTAAAGGTGTGTCCGCCAGTTGGTCTGCTATGATTTGTCCTTTTATTGCCTTTCTTTCTACATATTGAATATCATATTCACTTAGAATCATGACCCATTTTGCTAGATGTCTTGTTAATGCTGCCCAACTTAACAAATATTTGAGGGGGTCGATCTTTGCTACTAGTTGTGTCTGATGACTTAACATATAATGTCTTAGCTTCTGTGCTGCAAAGACCATGACTAGACAAGACCGTTCAATTGATGTGTAGTTCAATTCATACCCGACCAATGTCTGATTGATGTAATATATAGCTCTTTCTTTTTCTTCTTGGTCGTTCTGCGCTAGTAATGCTCCCAGTGCTGAAGTAGTGGTAGAGATGTATAATATCAAAGGCTTTCCTTGAATGGGAGGCATAAGGATTGGTGGCATCAATAGGTAGTCTTTTATTTACTGAAAGGCTTTTTGGAATTTATCTATCCACACAAAGGGGATACCTTTGTGCATAAGATATTGGAATGGTTGGCATTTATTGGCCAATTGGACTATGAAGCACCGAATAGATTATACCCTTCCTTGTAGGGTTCCGAGTTCACTGATTCCTCTAGGCAGAGGAATGTCTATGATGGATTTTACTTTTGCTAGATCGACCTCAATGCCTCTTCAAGAAACTATGTATCCCAAGAGTTTACCTTATGTTACACCAAAGACACATTTATTAGGATTCAGTTGGACTTTGTATTCTTCTAGTCTTTTGAAAATTGTGTCTAACACCTTTAGATGATCCTTGCTTGTTATTGATTTAGCCAAAAGGCCATCTACATAATCTTCCATTATCTTATGCATCATGTCATGAAAGATTGTGGTCATAGCCCTTTGATATGTGGCGCCTACATTTTTAAGAGCAAATGGCATGACATTCCAATAGTATGTACCCCAAGGGCAAGTGAATGTTGTTTTATGCTGGTCTTTGGGGGAAATACGAATCTAATTATAACTTGATAAACCATCCATGAGTGACAACATCTCATATCCTGCTGCGAGGTCAACTATGATATCAATATTCGGTAAAGGAAAGTCATCTTTCAGGCATGCCTTATTTAGGTCTCTAAAATCTGTGCAAACGTGGATCATCCCATTTAGCTTTGGTACTAGCACCAGGATAGATACCCATTTAGCATAATAAATAGGCCGTATGAACCCAGTGTCTAGAAGTTTCTTCAACTCCTTGACCAATAGAGCGACCTGAGGATGCTTCTAACTTTAACTGGTTTGGCATTAGGCAATAGTGGCAGATGGTGCAGAACCAATTTTGGGTCTAATCCTGGCATGTCAGCATAGGACCATGCGAAGTTGATTTTATGTTCAATAGAGAATTTGTGAAATTCTGGTCTCTCTTCTTCAGTCAAGGATGCAACAAAGAGGACCATTTTGGGATCTTCTACTATTGATATGTTGTCTTCTATGGTGTCCTCTATGAGCATAGCTGTTTTCTCTTGTGTTACAGGAAGAAAGTATAGTCCTCCATCTTGGGGCACCTCAAAGAGGTTTTCACCCACAAATACATCATTTTTTTTTACTTTTTTGTCATCAGAAGGTCCCTTTCAATTTTCACCTAAAGACGTTTCATTTTTTATTTTATTTTTATTTTTAATTTTGCAACTGGAGGACAAATCAGTCTCGCCAAAGTAGGCTACACAATCTAGGTCAATGGAGAATATTTCCTTGTGATCACCATCGGGTATTCCTTCATGTAATCCCATAAATTCTGCAATTTCCTCATCATTCTAAAATGTGTCCAGGATTGGCGGGCCTTGTTGGTCCCAATCGACTAGTTGAGGATAAACTAGGGAAATGCCATCGTTAGTGTTGGTGATTTGAGGGGAGGATGAGGAAAGCATGCAGATGGATTCAATGATATTGTAGATGAAATTATCATCTTCCAATTCCACATCAGACTCAATCCAATATTTCCCTTCACTTGTCTCATATTTGTTGTCAAAATAAGGGGTGAATAACTCACAGTCATGATTGTCAATGTCATTTGGTAATTTAGAGGGGTTGGACTAATGGGATTCAGATGGTGGGACTTTGACTATTTGGTGCCCGATCAATTTTAAATGTTTGCCAAAATTTATGTTCAATAGTGAGCTCCCCCATTTCGACAAACAAATCATCAAGGCAATAGTCACTTAAGGATCTTTAAGAGCCAAATTCCCACTCTTGGGAGTCAGTTTTGGTGAAGGTTTCCTTAGTGGTCTCAACACTTTTTGAAGCATGCACATGCTCACTCAAAAGACCAGTGGTACATCGATCATCATTGTCAGGCAATCCATACCCTAATCCAAGATACTTTAGTATTTTGAAAGATTCTATGGGCTCTATTCGTCCAGTTTTATTTTTGCCTAGGCCACTAGTGCCATCGTAGCCCTTAGCCTTCATTATGTCATGTCCCTTGCCATATTTCTTAACTGGTAATGGGGGTAGATCTGCCATTTCCTTATTGAGCCATCCTATAATATCGACTATGTCCTCGTTACTTATGTCTCCCCATTTGATGAAAACTATTTTTTGTGGAACTTTGAAAATTTCTTTGGGTTCCATTCTAAAACATGGCTGACCATAGATCTTCGGAGACTTGGGTATTGTTGTTATTCTATATGCTGTATGTAGTTTGAATTCTCCATAGCGTAGGCCTTGGATCTTGATAGTGGTATCGGCCTTAGGGTTTGTGGAAGATGGTGGGGTAGTGGAAGATGTGGACGGAATGGTTGTGGAAGATGATGCAAGTGTGGATGGATCAACGTATTTAGAAGAAGAGGAGCCAGGAACTTCTAGGTTGATGGGCACTCAGTTTGCAGAAATACCCCTTAGGTTGGTACAATATTGAAAAGGGTTGGTGTCTCCATATATGGTGATTTCTATGCTGTCAAATGGGAATTTTAAGCATTGGTGATATGTGGATGGAACAAATTTTAAGGCATGAATCCATGGGTGGCCGAGCAAGATGTTGTAAGGTAATTCTAGATCCAGGACCTGACAAGTTGTATCCAAAATGACTGGTCCTACTCTAATAGGAAGAGAAATAACGCCTCGTGAAGAGTGTTCTTCGTCATCATATGCTTTTATGACTATACTCTTTGCAGGGTCCACACATGCATTAGAAAATCCTAGAGCCTTAACCAATTTCAAGGAGCATATGTTCAATCCTGCTCCCCCGTCTGCTAAAACTCTTCTAACCTTGTGCTTATGGACAAAATTTTCAATGTGTAATGCGTCGTTATGGTTAGTCTTGGGTGAAGAGTAGTCTTGATCAGAAAAGGTGACATGGTGAGGTGTAGTGAGGTATCCCACCATGGTCTCAAATTGGTTGACATCAATATCCTTAGGGACTGATGACTCTTGCAAGGTTTTATCTAGTATAGCCTTATGCATGGGAGAGATGCAAAGAAGCTCAAGTATAGAAATTTGCGTGGGAGTTTTGCTAAGCTGGTCGATAAGGTTAAACTGAATCTTGGGTTTCCATTGCTTTGTGGTCGAGGTGGGTTGTGATTGTTTAGGAGATGGACCAGGTATGGTGATTTTAGGTTGCCTAGTAGGAGGTAGACCAACTATAGTGACCTTGCCACTTCGAGTAGTAGCATTGCATTGGGGTGCTCTCTTAACTATGATGGTATTGACACATTCATTGTTAATGCTATTAGATTTCCACAATCCATAGTGCTGAAGATTGTTAATTTCTGATTTTTGATTGTGTTAGAGTTTTTTCATCAACGTTTCGATCACATTCATTGTTAGTTTGGATATTGTTTATAGTGGTTCCACCAGAATAGTCATATTTGGCGCAGACGAAATTGGCTTGATTATTGTTTATCTTTGGACCTGACGTGGAAGCATTATTAGAACCATGGTCTTGCAATGGGTTCTTATGAATGGTATGATTTGAATTAGAGGAAAATTGTGGTCCACCTACCTCAATGATATGATTCTCGATAAGGTCTTGTACCAGATTTTTTAGTTGTCGATAGGTAGAAGTTTTATGTCCTTTTGCCCGATGATAATCACAAAATGCATTATTGTCCCACCATGCTGGTTTGAACTATCTTGGGTCATATGGTTTTGGTTCTTGAAGTGTGATGACACCATTCTAAAGGAATTTCTTGAGGAATTCCTCAATGGGCTCACCCAAAGGAGTGTATGTGTGACCCCTAGGGAATTGTCTCATTTGATGGTATCGTCCTTGATTATTTTGGCTACTTTGGTTGTTTGGGGGGACATTGGTGGGGGGGAGTTAGTATCGTCGTTGGCTTGTTTTGCGGTTGAACCCCTTTTAGAGCAAGTACAAGGCCCATAGTGTTTGCAGCCTTGGCGTCCACAACATCATCATTGGTAACATGTTTATTTTTGACCCAATACTTATTTTTGTCAGTGGGAGGATTTGCATTTGTGTTTTTAGGACTGTATCGCAACTCTCCCTTTGCAATACAGGCTTTCTCAATTTGGACACCTTTTTCAACTAGGTCCGTGAAGGTTGTGCAACAATGTACTTGTAATGCATATTTTAAGGGTCCTAGAAGTGTTTGAATGAACATGTACACCTTTTCATTTTTGGGTATGTTGATGTGACACCAACTAGCTAGACTTCTCCATTTTTGAAAGAATGGGATGAATGTTTCACTGGAATCCTCTTGCATGAGATTGCATAAGCTAGTAATAGAGGTGTCCATGTCAAAGGTTGTACACGTAATTTTTTTATGAATTTTTGTTTAAGCTTATCCCATGTTTGGATATCCTTTTGAGCAGAGAACCATTCAAGGGTAGGACCTGCCAGACTTTTAGAAAAAATTCTCATCAAGTACATTTTTTCATAGGTGATGTCCATACAGTTGGTTGTAAATTTGTGGACATGTTTGATGGGGTTTTTCTTTCTTGTATACTTGGTCAAATTATGTGACATATATCTCAGAGGAAATGGTGGCATGTATAAGTTCATGTCGAAGGGATATACAAATAGATCATATGACACTTTTGATTTCTTGCTAGATATTTGTATATTTTCTATAGTCTTCTCTAGACCCATTAGTTTTGCTTGTAAGGCATCAATTACAGGGTCATTTGTGGTCCCATACATTGGATTGATTGGTATGCCATAGGTCTCCATTTTTTGTGCATGGATGTTTGTGTATTGTTGGGGGATGGGTTGTTGTGACATGTGTGATGTGTTGTGATTTACGTGTTGTTGGTATTGAAAGTTTGGATTGGGGGTATGTTGGTGAGTATGAATATGGGATGAGTATGTTGGGATGTGTCCCCTAGCTATTTGGTTCAATATTTGGGGAATATGGTGACCATGAACATTTTGATGTGCGAATGATGCCATGGGCTGTGTTTTTTGACTACCTTGTCCAAATTGTTGGGTTTGTACAAGGAGAATGTTCGTATTTTGTCCTTGGGATGTGATGGCATTTGATTGTGTTGACGTGTTAACATTTTGTTGTTTTCCTTGAATAAAGATACGTCGTTTACCTCCACCCAAAGGATTTTGTGAGATACCAATGAGAGGATATGACGAAGGTGTACTCATGGTACTAGATGTAGTTGTCAATGGAGGATTTTGTATGGCTTGATGATGCCACCATGGAATTTACCATAGTGGTAAAGAGAGGATTGGAATAAATTTCAACACTGTCGAGGACCCAAAGGTGGTTCCAGCTAATTGTGATGGTGTTATGGATATTGTGGGCACTGTGACAGATTGTGATCCTCCAATGGATGTAGCATTTATTGAATTGGAGTTTCTTGGAATGTTGGATGTAGTGCTCATGGTCATGAAATTTTGTGAGGTAGCATCAAAAAATGTATTGCTTGTGGTGTTTGGATGTTGACCACTATTTGATATGTTATGCGCATTGTGGACATTAGGGTCAGGAGATGTTGATCTCAATGTGTTAATGTCAAACCCATGAGGTAATTTATCTCCTTGACTTAAGAGTATGGCCAAATATCTATCTCTGTCATATAGGACCATTTGTTCCACGAATTGGGAGGCCTCTGGATCTTGTGCTGCTACCTCTAGATTTTCTTCAAGTATTTGTCCATATTCATCCTTCCGTAAGAATGGTTCAAAGGTACTGTTTGATGAGGATGGTATGGTTGTGAGAGGTTGATTATTCATGTTGCTAAATGGGTCGTCAAAAGTCCAATTTGGGTCATACATGTGATTGTTGACATTGGAAGTGGAGTCTTGTCCAAATTTTTCCATTTGTCATTTTTGTCTTTGGAGTCTAGTTTCTGACATAAAATGAGATCTCTCAAATGAAAATGACGAGAATGACAACTAAATGCGAGGATGATGCTAGCCTATGTGTTCTTTTTGTTTTTGGATTTTTGATAAAGGATGACAATGCAATACTGTGTTTTCTAAAGCAAATGCCAACTAGGATGACTAAGTGATGATGACATTTGTCTAAGGAAATGATTGATGTAAGATGACAAGGTTGTCAAAGCCAAAATGTTGAATGAGGACTAAGATGATAATGTTGACTAAGGACTTAATATGATAAATGCAAGGTCTAGGTTCAAAATGACGACTAGGATGAATAATATTTTTGTATTTTTGGTAATAAAGTATGAAAGGTATAAAATAGAATGCAATTTGGAGAAAAGGATACCTAAACACTTCTAAGCTCAATCTTTGTTTTTAATTTTGGTTAATAAAGGACTTGTTGAAAATAAAAAAATGACAAGGTCAAGATGACTAGTGATTTTTCCTAACTGGACTATTGAGTTGGAAACACTCACAAAAGGGACAATGACTGAAAAAGAGAATGATGATTAAGTCCAAGATAACCTAGTTTCGAAAGCAAGGACATTGCAAGTTGTGTTGAGATTAACCTAATCCAAAGTATGCAAGGGTGAAAACCTAGGGTCAAACTAATGCCTAATGTATGCAACTAAAATTTGAAAGATGAAGCTTATGGTTATGAATGAAAACTAATGGTTGAAATTTTTTGAGCAATTTCAAGGTTGGTTTCTGATAGAATCCCCTTGGAAACAATGTATGAAAAAAGGATGACAGAGCTTAGACTCAGATTTGACTTTGTATTAGGGTTTTACTTTTGATAGGAAAATGCATCGTTTGAGACCTCAGATGCACACAGTATCTCGAATGCAGTTCAGTTTAAGTGAATGCAGCTCTGGGAATGACAAATACGACTAATTTTTGTAAATGCAGTTCTATGAGGTTCACATGCACCGTGACACATACAAATGTGGTGTTTTGAGTGGAAAATGCAGTTGAACAGGTTGAATGCGTTGCAAAATTTGGTAAATGCGTTGCGATAGAGCGACACAAAATATTAAAAGGTCAAATTCTTGATGTTTGTGGGCAAAAACCTGAATTGTTGAAAGGTTGATGATTTGTTTCCTGAGGTTTGGGTGTTGTTTTTTTGTTTAAGTAACCAACAAACACTTGGCAAGCACAATGTTTTGGTGTATGCAAATGCACATGAGAAAAGTATGATCCTAATAGACCAATAGGCCAAGGGTTTGTATACTTGATATAGCCCACCGATATACCACATATTGGTGCTAAACACCTTTCCTTTTTGAGAGTGAATAGCTTAGAAATTTGGTGGCATTGGCTCCCCTCCATGACTCATTAATGTCATTCAAGAACACCAAATTTGGATTCTTGGGTCATCACTTCCCAAGAACTGCTATCTCTAATCAAGGGGATCAGTAGTGAGTGTCTTTGGGCATGATACTGTACCCTACACTATATCAAGCAACAACTAAAAAATGGTTGGCCTCTAAAAGAATAGGTGTTTAGTAAGGGCATTCCATTCATAGGGCATGATCCATGCGGCGAGAGTCCCCTTTTAGACCCATCTCGTTGAAACCATACACGTGATTCTTGGGCTTTCCCCAAGAATCCACTTTTATATATCGGCTGGAAGTCCCTCGGGTTTAGGGTGCTATCGGTTTGAGCCGTCCTAGGGTGAGTACTTTTTCCCACCAGAACATGCCCAAGTTCTAGAGTCAGTAACCGTTTCTCTTACACCTAGGATCATCCAAAAGTGCAAGGGGAGAGGATACTTTGATTACTAAGTCTTAAGGGTGTATAACATATAAAATGGGTCTAGTTTTCTGATCACCAAATTTTCACAAGGTGAGAGCATAATCACCTACCATTTGAAAACACAATCAGACAAAGTAGAAAAACATGTTCATTTTATGTGCACCAAAAATAAATGTGTACTAATCTAAAAAAAATGCAAGCACAATGTTTGGAAGTGAGTCTTCAACACTCGAACCTGCAAAACCATAAATTAGGAGTTTTATCCACCAGTCTTAGACCCACGAAATGTAACCGCCACACGCTGTAAACTAAGATTAGTAACACAAAAAACTATGCTAGGTAGAATGCAAAAGAAAAACTAGAATGCAAAGCAAAAAAGAACAGAAAAAAGAAAAACCCGAATGTGAAATTTGAAAAGAAATTTTACTAGGCGAATGTGTCGCTCTGTGTTGCAAATGTGTCTTGGTACTGTCAAATATGGATTTTTATACTATGTATGCAGCTTGTTAGAGAATTTTCATCGTTTAAGTCCTCAAATGTGTCGCAACACATCAGATGCGGCGCAATAAAAGATGAATGCGGTGTTTCGTACCTGTATCGGTTAAAAAAATAGAAAACCAAAACCGTATGAAAACTACAAAAAAAAAAAACGTTGGGTTCACAAATGTATCTATGGGTAAATTTCAGGTATGTTAGATTATCAAATCAATAAATCATATGAAACCCAAAGAACCTATCAAGAACAATGAAAACTAAAAATAAGAACAATTATACTTGTCATTCGTAGGAGTTTCCATGATTCACCTTGATAGTACCTTCTAACTTGCTGATGGTTGCCCTCAGATCAAATGTGTGAGCAATTTGAAAATAAAGACTAAGTCTTACACAAGCTTTGAAGGATTTAAATAAAGACTATGTCTATGCCTATGACAAAATGACTCTAAAATGCCAAATAACTCTAAGCATTAATGCATCGGAATAACAAAATTCATGTCTAATCTACAAATGTGAGCAAAATAGCATTTTATAGAAAATAGAATTTTGAATGGATGGACGAGATTGACTTTCGACAAAAACCTAAAATTAGAGGATAATATTTAATCTGATAATCCCTAATCAGGGTTAGGGAAAAATCATTAAATGAGTGGTCAAGATGTCATTTGAGAAATAATATCGTCGGGGGAAAATAGATGAGATAATTAATTAGAAAATAAAGATTCTCGAAAATCCAGAAGATAAAGACTGCCTAATTTGTGAGATTTGAAAAATGAAGAAGATAAGAGTTGAACTAAAGATCAGATTTGGAAAATCAATAATTTGCTCAATTACTTGATTTTTGGAAGAAAGTTACATTTTGAATTAAATTAATTCAAAATATGGATTTTGTGAGATAATAAATAATCGATTTTCAGATTATTTACTAAAATGAATTGTTAGTTAAGAATGTGATATCATTTTATATAATTTCATTTATTTAAAATGAGGGAAATGTTAAATTTGGAAATTAAATAATTAAAGATAATTATTTAATTTAGAAGATATGATTAATGATTAAATAAATTAATAAACTCATTTAATCATGAGAATTAGTGACATATTAAATAAATAAATAAAATTTATTTATTTAATAATTAGGAAGAAATAAATGAGGAAAGGTAATTAAATAAATTAAGAAATTTATTTAATTAGGGGAAGACTTAGACAATTAATGATGTATTTAATAAATAAATAAAATTTATTTATTTAATAATCATGAATAATACAATAGACACGAATTAATTAAACAATTGTAAATTATTTAATTAATAGTCAAATGTGGACCAAAGACATAATTAAATGTCATAATTATGCTAGTACGAAAGTGGTAAAAATAGAGCTTGCAGGCCTAGATCATTTTTAAGTGTCTACAGAGTCAACTATACAAGTGCAGGTGTCAGAAGAAAAATATCTGAATGTTAACAACAAATTGAGTGAAGAACAACAATTGTTATTGGAAAACTTATTGAGGACCCACCAACATGCATTTGTGTGGGACTATCATGAGATGAAGGGATTGGAACCTAATATTTGCACTCACAAAGTTTACATTAGAGATGATTGCACCCCACTGAGGTAGCCATAAAGAAGAATTAACCTTGCACTGAGAGAAATTGTAAAAGGAGAATTGCAGAAATTGCTAGATATAGGATTTATCTACCTCATTTCAGATAGCCAGTGGGTGTCTCCATTAGTGACTATGCCTAAAAAAAGAGGGAAATGGTGAGTTGTGTTGATTACAGGGAACTTAATGCTTCCACCAAGGACCATTTTCCCTTACCTTTCATAGATCAAGTTTTGGACTCACTTGTAGGAAAGCAATACTTTTCTTTTCTAGATGGGTTCAATGGCTACAACCAGATCCAAATTGCAGCAAAGGACCAGGAGAAAACCAATTTTACCTATCTATGGGGGACCTATGCTTACTCAGTACTCCCATTTGGCTTATGCAATACACCTACAACTTTTCAAAGGGAAGTCATTAGCACATTTTTAGTCATTTCTCATGATTGTATGGAAATTTATATGGATGATTTTACTACCTATGGTGATGATTTCAATGAAGCATTGGAGAATCTCAAGAAATTCCTACAAAGATGTGAAGATCACAATCTCTCTTTAAACAGTGAAAAGTGCTTCATGATGATGCATGAAGGTGTAGTTCTTGGAGACTACATCTCTCACAAAGGAATTCAAGTAGACCCTGCAAAGATTGAGGTGATCACAATTTTTTCCACACTTGCAAAATAGAAGGATGTTAGGAGTTTCTCAGGCCATGCAGGATATTATAGGTGTTTCATCAAGGATTTTAGCAAAATAGTAGCACCATTGTATACTCTCCTCACTAAAGATGTTGAATTCTAGTGGACTGAAGGTTGTGACAAGGCATTTTCTAATATGAAGACAACTTTAACTCATGCTCCTATACTCAAAGGACCTAATTGGGAGCTTCCTTTTCACATCCATATAGATGCATCAAACTATGCTATAGGATCAGTCTTAAGACAAAAAGGAGCTATTGAAAATTCCCTTTATTTTGTCAGCAAAAATTTGCAAGGAGCTAAATTCAACTATATCGTGACAAAAAAAGAAATGTTGTAGTGATCTATGCCATGAACAAATTTAGACATTACATAACAGGTTACCAAATCTTTTTGCACATTGATCATGCAACCATTAGAGATCTCATAAATAAACCTCTGATCTCTAGTAGGCTAGCAAGATGGTTATTGTTGATGTAGGAGTTTGAAATAACCATTGTGGATAAATCAGGGAAGGCCAATGTTGTTGAAGATTTTATTTCAAGGTTGAATACATCAAGGGATAATCAGGCCATAGATGACTCTTTTCCTGATGAGCATCTATTCTCCATTAGTGTACAAACACCCTGGTATGCTGAAATAGCTAACTATCTGGTCATAGGTAGAGTTCCTCCTCACTTCTCTCCAAAAGAGAGAAGGGCACTCATTGAAAAATATTTTCCTTTCTCATGGATTGCTATTTGTTTGTTTTATACTGGACCAGACCATGCCATGAGATGTATGAGAGAAGATGAGACATATGACATTTTTCATTCCTGCCACAATGAACCATGTGGAGGATATTTTGTAGCCAAGAGGACAGCAATGAGGATCTTGAACATATGATATTACTGGACAACACTCCACAAGGATGCAAGAAGGTATATAAGAAAATGTGATTGATGCTAGAGGATGGGTAGACCAACCAAATATGATGAGATGCCACTTTTCCATCAGGTAGTAATCACTCCATTTGACAAATGGGGACTAGATTTTGTTGGACCCATTGATCCTCCATCAAATGGTAAGTCGCATATCTTAATTTGCATTGATTATGTAACTAAGTGGGTAGAAGTTAAGGCCATGAAACATGCAAGAGATAATAAGGTTGCTAAATTTCTTTATGAGGAGATTTTCGCAAGGTATGGAGTTCCAAGAGAGATAGTGATTGATCAAGGGACTTAATTCACATCAACACTTGTTGCAACACTAGTTAATGAGTACAACATAAGACACAAGAAGTATACTCCTTATCACCCCCAGACCAATGGCCAAGTTGAGGTGACCAATAGAGAAATTGAAGCTATTCTAACCAAAATAGTAGCTATCCACATGAAGGATTGGAAAAAAAGATTACTAGAAGCTATTTGGGCCTATAAAATTACTTGGAAAACAACTACAGGCTTCACTCCTTTTGAGTTGCTATATGGAAAAATAGCCATGATGCCCATTGAATTTGAACATAAGACTCTTAGGACTGTAGTAGACTTGGGAATGGATATCTCTGAGGCATAAAGAGAAAGAATCCTGCTGCTGAATGCTTTGGATGAGATGAGAAGAGCAACCTTGCATCACACAAACGTAGTGCATAATCAGAAAATTAGGTGGCATGATAAATTTATTAAGGACAAGAAATTACAACCAAGAGACTGCGCCTTGCTTTATGATTCCATATATTAGGACAGTGCTGGAAAATTGTAGACAAGGTGGCTAGGACCATATGAGGTTGCTGAGGTCTTTTCAAATGGCACTGTTCAACTCACTACTATTGACCTAGTCAAATTCAAGTTGCTTGTCAATGGTTATTTCCTCAGATTGTATCACAAGCCAACTTCTAAGGAGGAGTTCCTATAGAAATTTACTCAACATGCTGCACTCGAGCTTCCTGTAACCGAAGGAAGTGAATCCTTTTGGCTAATTAAGGTATGTACTTGTCATAATAAAGACTTCCAATTTTGTGGAAGTCCATTTCTTCACCCATCCACCCATCCATCTCCACCTTTCCCTCTCTTCCATTACATCACTTCATTCCACTCCACCTCATTCCACCTCATTTTCATTATTTGCTCAACTTATTTCCTAAAAAGACGAACAATACTGTAGACATCCAAATTTGACCACTTCCATATGGTCAAATTCATCTCCTTATCCATACCTTTAACTCTTACACCTCATCCTCTTAGTCAGTATTAATTAAATCACTTATTTAATTAATATTTCATGGTCTGCCTAAGGTCCCTAAAGTATTTAATTTAACAATTAAATTTTTACCTTACACCTTTTCCTCTCTAAATTAAATATATATATCGATTTATTTAATTTAGTCATTTGACATTTTTGAATAAAATCAATTTTAAATTCTTCCTTTTTTCTCTCTCCTTGTCACATCCTCCTACATTTGACACTTGCTTCTAATCTCTCATTAATTATCCTAATCAGGTATTTGCACAACCTTAATCAAAAGTCATTAGCCACATTTAGCACCCCTTTTTAGTCAACCTTTTCATTTACCTTTCTTAGCATTGACCCTCTTTCCCATGTGAATTTTTAATTCACATTTATTTATCCTAGGCTCCTCTCTTCCCCATGTGAATTTTTAATTCACTTTTATTTCTCCTAGAATCCCTTTTTTCCATGCATCCTCTAGAATATTTGACTTGTCACATCAAGTCACATGTGAACAAGTGCTTCCTTTTTTGGAACCTTTTCTTGTCCATGGGATTATTCCAAGCATGTGAATTTTTAATTCACATTTATTCACCCAAGATTATTCTCATCCCCCAATGTACTTCCAAGGTACATGTCCTTCTTACACATCATGTACCTCCCTTCCACCTCACTTCCACATCATTTTATCCTTGGCCATCTCACATTCCACATGTCAAGATGTGAGGGCTTGTGAGTTCTCAACTCACCATAGCCCTACATTTTGACCTTGGTGGCTCAATCTCAACCATTGAATTCTCTAGAAAATTCAAATTTCCCTATAAATAGCCCCTCTTCTAATGCATTTGAACACTTAGTCATATTTACACCTACATGCTATCATTTTAAACACTCAACTCACAAGAATTTCCTTTTACTTAGCCAAGCCATTTTAGCCATTAGCATTTACATCCCATCATATAGTCAATCTTGCATTTAGTAATATCAATAGCCATCCAAGGAGCACACAAGTACTCAAAATCAAGGGCCAACCAAAAAATTTCAGTTACAAAGAGATGGTATAATCATTTGCAATCTTCTTTCATCTTATTTCTTTGTGTTAACAATTTCTTAGGCTAATCTTGAGGTGTCCTTTGTGTTTTTCCTTATTTCATTATAGTTTTTTTGCATCTTTAGAACATGATAAACATTTAGGATCATAGGTAATTTCTCCACAATATTTGCAACAAATGCTCCACACATTCAAGTATGTGTGTATTAATTGCTATATCTTGATTGTCTTTAGTGCATTCATTTAATTGTTGTACGTTAATATCGATGTTCACCATAACATTCCATTATTCCCTACCCCTGTCAATTCATCATCTCGCATGTGAGGACACATGCCCAAATTTAGGTTGGGGGGGAGGAAAAAGATATGAATACTTTGCCCACGTGTCAGTCCATGCTGGTCTACGTCAACAAAATTTAAATTGAGCCGATTTGAAATATGAGTGAGAGGACAGCTCACATGTGTGAGGTGATACCGACTACCACCTCCATTTCTCTCCATCATATCTTTCCTTTATTATTCCTTCCTTGCTATTATTGACCCTATCACAATCTCAAGCTGCAAATAAAAGGTAAAAAGGGAAAATTCAGTCGACATTGGCATTAGAAATTTAGCAAGTGTTACAAGAAGGTGAAATTGGTTTTCAAATGAGAATTGTAGGAAGGAAACAACATAGTGATTTTTTTATTGTAGACAATGGGAGGGGGGTTAATTCAAAATGAACCCACGGTGCATGATGTATTACTATAGGATGCACCTTGCCTGGCTGAATTCAAAAACTGTGGGTGGTTAGACTACTTCCTGAAGCTAGATGGTTTTGATGAAGGAATTGCACTAGAATTCGCCCATACATTGTCTGAAGGGAAGGCCACGGTAAAAGGGCTAGAAGTATTGGCAACTGAGGAAAGGATTGCAAAAGTTATAGGGTTTCTTGTCGACAATGAAAATTACCCTGCTTCTAGAGATGCTAGATCAGCTAGGGCTGAATTTACAGAACCAAGCGACCCTCCGTTGAGCATAGATAAACAAGGTGCAAAGAGAACCTCTCTTCCCGAGCCATGGAAGAAGATATCTATTTACGTCATAAGATACATCACTTGTGAAGGTCACTTGTCGAATCTACATTCCGTGCACTTCAAACTTTTAAATCACATGAGGCACGAGAGGAGGATGAATGTGCCAAACGTGTTATGCAACCTTCTTTCAATCATGGCGACCGAGAATCAAAAAGGTAGGGACAATTCGTTTCCCACCATTGTCTGATTAAATTGTTAGTTGAGAAGTCTCTGCATGATATGTCTGAAATGACCTGGGAAGAATTCATAAAAATTGGTCAAATTAGACTTGAAAACTTGCAACTTAGGGTTTTACCTCAACCTCATAGGTCTAGCAGGAGATTGAGCATGATCGAAGCCACTCTTGGTGCTTCAACCTCTGGCGTAGGCCCTAGTGTAAACCCTCCTGCAACAGAAGAAACCATATAAATTATCTCTTTTGGTATAGAGCACTTAAACAAAGAAAGTTCTCCTCCAGATTATGATGATGATGTTCCACTTGGCATCCTAATGAAAACTAGGGCACATAAGAGAGAGGCAAAAAATGAGAAAAGGAGCTAAAACACAACCGATAGAAAAAGAAGTACCAAGCTCTAGGAAGTGAAAGGCTGACATTTTTCATCCTACAGCCAAAGAAAAACATGAGAGCCCTCCTAGACAATCAAGACCTTCCAGGCTAGCCTTTGGTATGCCTCCGCAGAAAAGCCCTAAGTCTAGAGAAATATTACATGGGGACACAAAAGCTCCAATGGGGAAGGTGAATGTCGAGGAAGAGGATATATTTAAGATGACAACCAACATAACATTGGAGGATCTTGCTAACATTGCAGAACAAGTCGAAAATAAAGGGTATGAGGAAAATCAAGATTTCTTGCAACAAGAGATCCTGCAACAACAACAAGAATTGGGAAAACAATTAGTTCCCCTGTAGTCAAAATTGACTGGACAACCTGAATCCTTGTAGTTAGTACTATATGAAGAGCAAGCCTCAGTGCCAAGAAAAATACTGGTAGGAATACATAACCCCCCTAATTTTTCAATGCACATGGTAGCTATCCATTTATGGAAAGAGATGCAAAGAGGAGAAGATGAATGGAAAGAAGAGAAACACATGTTGAAGAAGGAAATTAAAAAGAAAGACGAGGAGATTGAAGATAAGGATGCATAAATTGCCACCTTGAAAAAGAATGCAGATGATATGGCAGCCTTGGTACTACAAATTTTAGAGTGTAGGACCCCTCCAAGGGTCTATGCTTTGCATTTGAAGGAGAAATATCTTTCTTTTGAGCTGGAAATAATTGTCTCAGGTTTGAACCCTTCTATTGAGACTCCTATTCAATTTTTTAATGCTTATCGAATTGCTTCCCCTAAAATGAAGAATTTGTTGTGTGAGTTTTATTTGCATAATTATGGTGTGACTCAAGACCATGATTGGAATCCACTACTGTATGTTGGGGATGCCCAATTAAGGGCATTTATGTCTTGGGTACAAAATGAGATCAGTTGGGGACTACAATATGGGGCTTATAAGAAAATGGAATCCAACATCCCTCTAGTCATCAGGGCTAAATCAAGGAATCCAAGGGAAATTTACAGGGAATGGCACAAAATTATTTTCAGACCTAGCTATGGTAATAGGATTATGCCTTGGATAGAAGCAGTCTACAGTGAGTATGAGGTGAAGGTAAAGGAAAAAGAGGAAACTATGAAGAGATACCTCTCACAAAGATGGAACAACCTAACTGATGAGCTAAAATAGGCTGAGCCTCATTCCATCTAGAAGTATGCTGAAGCACTCAAAAGAATTGACAAATATATACAGATTGGAAGAAGAAAGGGACAATTCTGGCTTCCTTTGACTTTTGAGCCACCTATTTTGATGTGGCCCGTACCAAAATTTAGGTTTTACCACTATGATATTGCTACAAAGAGACAACGATGTAGCAGATTGGACAGATTGGGAGGATTCTATTGGGACCTTGATTCACGTACAACAAACACTGATGTAGGACAATGTTAGTTGCAAATTTTAGAGTATTGACCAAGTAAAAGAACAACCCTTCCCCTATTGGAGGACCAACCAAACCTTAGGTTGGGGGGAGTGATGAGTCTATTTTATGGTCTGATTTTGGTTAGAATTTATGATATGTTTGCTAAAGTTATCATGGACCTTGATGTTAAGTGTTGATATTTTTTATGATATTTCCTCAAACTATAGACATTGGGCCTAATCTTATTTCTGCAAATCTTTAATGACATTGGCATGTTATATGGACTATCTATATTAATTTTGCATGTGGCTAATGAATGTTCTTTAAGGTAGTTATAAATATGTGATTATTGTGCATGCTAACATTGCCATGCAAACATAATTTGAGGATACTAAATTGAGAAAGACACCGCCAATTGGGCATGCACCATAACATCCAATGAGGGAATCGTTCGAAGGTCAAAGGAGGTCAATGGTAGGAGATTCCCCATGCAAATTTAATGTAAGAACCTTGTAGTGAACTTTAATGTTGTTGAGAAAATATTGGCATTATTGATGTGCTAAATCTACGGGCACATCTGACCAGATTCCATGCGTGTGTAACTGCCTCTCCATTTTCTCTGCTTTCCCTAAAGTGGTGTCCTCCCAATTTGTGGAGTTGACCACATTGCTTAGTTGGTAGTATAAATAAGGATCAGATGCTCCTTCTCAAGAGGTTGCATGATCTGATATTGTACTCACATTCTTAAGTTTTCAGCAATACAGTTATGCTACTCTTTTGTACTCATGAATTCCAACAAATAAAATGAAGTTCTAAGTTTGAGTATTTGAGTTTACATTAGTTTTAGAGGATACTCATCCAAGGGGGCCCACTTGGTGAGAAATATGTCCTTTAGCTTAGTTTAGAAGATTTATTACTTTATGTTTAGTAATTAGTTAAGAATCTAGCATTGACTGTTCCTACAACCACTAGAATTCCATTATGTGACTGTTCCTATAGCCAAAGCAGACATAGTAGTTTCATGTTTTTTTGCTCATATTTTTTATTTTTTTCATGCATTTCAGCTTAGTATAGTTGTTGGTTGATGTTCAGTATTTATATTATTCCTTTCCAAGCAATTTACTTTCAACATTGTGTCTTTCTTAGCTGTAGAATGAAAATGGCTACTTTGAGTTCCTAGTGCACATATTGTGCTGACCCATTTCAAGTTCACATTCTTGGGTTGAAAATTTAAATGCACCTTCATGATGATTGAATAACTATTAATTTTAGATGTCTAGTCTCTGAATCACAGCTGTGAGAGCTTAGTTAAATCATTGTAGGAGGCCAATAGCCTCTGCGAAATTTGTTAGCTGCTAGCACACTTGATGCTTGAAGGTGAAGGATATGGATTTGTGATCAACAAAGACTTCATATCCTTTATAACTGGGTTGTCGACGGATGATCACAAGTTTTTTAAGGAAAGGAAGAGCAATGATGATGCTATGGAACAATTCTTCAAAGATAATGAACAATAGAAGTTGATAAAGATGCCTTCATGGGGTTATGAACGAGCATCCTTGAAGCGTATTTGGGTTGAAGTGGCGGAAGTCTATATGCGACATGGGTTACATGTTTCTTGTCTGTTCTTTCTCCTGTTATCTATGGAAGTTTCGGTTTATGCACATTTGAAGAATCTTAGGGCCCCTATGCTTCATGAGGGGCTCATATTTCTCATTATGGAGCATGTGAGAGCCCATACTCTTGCCAAATCCATTAAAGGCAAGGAGAAGGCCATAAGTGAGGAGTCATTTTAATTTGGCTTAGAGACTAGTGCTGATGGTGAAACAAAATGGCATGAAGAGGAGGAGAACTAATTGGGGGGCTCCTTGTCACTCGTGGCTACCCCAACTAAAAAAAGATAGAAGTGGATTTTAAAGAAGAAGGGTCCTTCTAAGAAGCTTGTAATGCAAAAGTTGGGATCCCATGGGTCCATTTTTGTGGGAGATGACACAAATATTCTCTCTAATGGTTTTTAATGTCTGTCTAAGGAGAATTTTAATGGTCAGGGCTTTGTTGCATCTAGTTGGTAGGAGGATGACTTGTTTGTCGAGACTAGGGTTAATGGGGTTAAGGAGCTTTTGCGAAGGGCTTCTAGATGGATCACAAAGCTGAAGAAGAAAGATTTGAAAGGTGGTAGGAAGGGTAAGAAGGATTCTTCGGTTAAGGGGAAGGGTGTGGTGGACAATGCTGTGGAGATTAATGACTACATTGTTCGATAGTTGTCCCTTGGTGGGGAGGATGTTGGGAATCCTGACAGTGAGGAGATGTCGGTTGAGAGGACTAATCCAAACCTTTGAAAGCCTGCGCTGTTGAAGGTTAATCCTCTTTCTGAGGATTTTTCTTATTTGGATAATGACAATACTTCTATGTTTGAGCTATTGGATATGGCTTGTTTGGGTGGGATGTGCACCTTTAAACTAGAAAAAATGGGTGTTGTAGGAATTTAATAAGGTAAATATTAAGATTAGGGGTTTAAAGGAGAACAAAATAAACTAGCTGAAGGGATCTTCTCAAGACATTCTGATTGAAAGGATGGTTGATTTAGAGTGCTCTTTTTTTGACTTTAAAACCTAGTGTGAGCAATGACTTGGTGAAATGGAGGGAAGGATTAAGGAAACAAATGAAGATATAATGAAATTATTGTAGGTTATTCATAGTTCAGTTAAGAATAGTGCATAGTCCCTGAAGGTGTTGTTTGGAAAGATTAGCATAGTCTCAGGGAGGATCATTTGGAAAGATTAGTCAGCTTAGAGGATCAACTGCATTTTGAGATATGATTGAGAAGGACCATGCTTCCAAGGGTAAAGGGAAGAAGAACACCAAAGAAGAGGTCAAAGGACCATGTATCAGATCTAGGGGAAACCTTAGGAAGACATTTAAAGAGGAAAAACAATAATTAATGGACATGGTTAACCTGCACTACAACCAAGATATCGAGGTGGCCAACACCTTGAAAAATATGAAATAGTTTTTTTGTTTCTTTTGTTTTTTCTATTTATGTTTCTTTGCTATTGGGTTGCTTCTTTTTGGTTATTGCTTTTGCTTCAATGTCTATCTCTCTTAGTAGAATTTTCATCTAAAGTGATGTAAAGGGTTTCAAGTCCCTTCAAAAATTATTTTTCCATTAAAATCAAAACAATATTTGTAGCAACAACTTGCCATAATGCCAAATATAGCCATAACAACCCCAACACAACCAAGACCACATCAACTATTGAATCAACCTACGAAAAACCCTAACAATGAGGTTGTTCAATAGACTTGCACTAATGAATCCATCTAGTACCCAACCTATGGGGTTGAGGTAAGTGATGTCCACCTTTTTTCAGGAAGGATGCTTGCTAGACCATCATCTCCTCATATCACATAACTCATAGATGAGGATGCAATCATATAAACCATTGAAAATTTAATAAGGCAACTTGAACAAGGTAAGAATCATCAAACCATTATAAAGAGGGAACCACCATTTCCAGAGAGACTAACCACACAACAATCCCATTCTAAACTTGAATTCAAGCCATTAAAGAATTTTTGTGTAAAGATACCCTTGATTCAAACCATTAAAGAAGTACCAATATACACAAAAACTGTAAGAAAATTGTGCCTTAAAAATACAAGTAGAAAAGGAAAGACCCCTAGACTGTCCATATTTTAGGACAACTGGATGACATCATGCTAGGGAACATAGTTGTCCCAAAATATGCAGACACTAGGAGTCCTATTATAGATGTAAAAATTAATGACACACTTATCAAGAACAATCTGATTGACTTATGGGAAACCATCAATATAATGACAAGAAAAACAATGCAACAACTTCAACTGATGTATCTCTGACCTACACCTACTGTTCTATAAGTAGCAGATAGGTCAACTGTCAAACTAGAGAGTACTATTGAGGATTTGGTTATCACATTGGATTCATGGGAATATCCAAAAATTTTTATGGTTTTGCATCCCAAAACCAACCTTCTAGGATATCCCTTAATCTTAGGAAGACCACGAATAGCTACTACAAATGTAATTATTGGATGTAGGTCTAGTAACATGATAATTTCCAATGGGAATGTGACCAAAAAATTGGTCCTCTACCCACTTGCACAACTACATGTAGACTTGGAACAAACTATATGGCCAACCTTTGAAGAAGATGAACAATACTCTCTACAAACACTTGCAACTATAGAGCATAGCCCAATGATTGAAATCTAGTATGAAGATGCAATCCTTGCCCAAAACATGCAAAAATCTTATGGTAGGGACCCACAACAACACTACTATCAAACATGCTTATACTTCCCTTTACACAATTTCATACCTACAAATTCCTCTGAGTCCACATACCAACTTATCCATACACTACTTCCCTACATTTGCAATCTACATTTCTTAGGGCTGGGTGTTGCTTCTATCATGAATTCTATCTTAACCATGGAAATCGCACTAGGCATAACACACAATGTCAATAAACAATTGACAGTTCCCCATCAATCTACATTATAGGGAGCTAAATGCATCTGTAAGGAAGGATCCCATATTAGACAGTCAATGGGTTTCCCCATTAGTGATTTTACTAAAAAAATAAGGTAAATGGAGAGTATGTGTAGACTATAGGGAGCTAAATGAAACCACAAGGAAGGATCACTTTCCTCTTACTTTTATTGATCAATTATTGGATTCACTAGAAGGGAAAAAATACATTTCCTTCCTAGATGGGTTTAGTGGATACAACCAGATAAAGATAGCTCCAAAATACCAAGACAAAACTACCTTTACTTGTCCATGGGGTACATATTATTATTTAATATTACCATAAATAAAAATATGTCAAGAGTTTCCTTGACCATGTAGGGTATTATAAGAGGTTTATCAAATATTTTAGTAAAATAACAACCCCTGTTTGTTCTTTTATCTAAAGAAATTGAATTTGACTAGACCACTGCCTGATAGGAAGCTTTTGAAGCCCTCAAAACAACTCTCAAAAAGACCCTTGTTATGAGAGGCTCTATTCCTTTCCACATACATACAAATGCTTCTAATTTTGCTACAGGTGTTCTAGGATAGAAAGAAGGAAATTTGGAATATGCAATTTACTACATCAGTAAAAGTCTTTAGCCTGCTAAGCTCAACTACATTGTTACTAAGAAAGAAATGTTGGCAAAGGTATATTCCATCAAAAAATTTAGACACTATATCAATGGATATTATGTCTTTGTTCATACATACCACACAACAATAATATACTTGATGAAAAAACTAGTGGTTAGGGGAAAAACTATTAGATGGTTATTGTTACTACAGGAAATTGATATAACTATTATGGATAAACCAGGGAAAGAAAATATAGTGGCTAATAAGCTTCAAATAAAATCAACAGAAGTAGTAGATGATTCATTTCTATATGAACACTTGTTTTCCCTCTTTGTGCAATTACTTGGTTGTAGGAAGAGCACCCCGACATCTCTCACCTAGAGAAAGATGCCATTTGGTAGAATACAACTTCCCTTATTCTTGGGTGGTTGGTTATCTCTTTTATATAGGGCCAAATAACATAATGAGAAGATGCATAAGGGAGGAGGAAGTATATGATATTCTTAAGGCTTGTCATGATGATCCTTGTGGAGGTCACTTTGTAATGAAGAGAATAACTCTAAAGATCTTAACCACTAGTTACTGTTGGCTTGCACTTCATAAAGATGTAGTCAAATACATAAGTAGGTGTGAAAAATACTAGAAGATGGGTAGACCTACTAGGAGTGATGAAATGCCTCTCCAACCACAATTGGTCATTGCACTATTTGAAAAATGGGGATTGGATTTCATTGGGCCAATAGCTCCCACATCCAACAATAACAAATATATTCTAGTTTATACTGACTATCTAACAAAATAGCTGGAGGTTAAAGAACTACAGTTTTCCAGAGATGACAATGTTTCCAATTTCTTTTATGAAGAAATCTTCACCAGGTATGACATGCCTAGGGAGATAGTCATAGACCAAAGACCCCAATTTACTTATGGTTTGATTACAAAGTTAGTAAAGGAATATGAAATCAGACAAAAAAAGTCAACTCCCTACCATCCATAGGCTAGTGGACAAGTAGAAGTCACAAACATGGAGATAGAATCCATTATGAAAAAAATAGTTCAATTGCATCAGGACTAGGAAATAGGATTACCTAAAGTTTTATGGACATATAGGACAACTTGGAAGACCACAACAAGGTTCACACCATGTGAATTGGTGTATGGGAAGAAGACTACCCTTCCAATTGAATTTGAGCATAAAACACTCTGAACAATAGAAGAACTTGGAATGGAACTATCTGATGCTCATAAGGAAAGATTACACAATCTCAACACTTTGGATGAAATAAGGATGGAAGCAATCCATTATACAAATATTGTACAAAAGCAAAGGATCAGATGGCATGACCAATTTATTAAAACCAAGGAATTTAATGAAGGAGACTAAGCATTGCTTTATGATTCACGATATAAAGACCACAAAATAAAACTACAAACATGGTGGCTTGGCCCTTATATAATTAAGCACATTTTTTAGAATGAAGCGATCCAACTAACTACCATAGATTCAACTTGATTCTCTTTAATCATCAATTGAAACTGACTAAAGCTTTATAAAAATCCATTACATAAGAAGAGTTTCTACATAGATTCGTAGATGAGTCAACCAACTCATCTACTAATGCGTAATAGGTATACACTCTCTCAATAAAATATCACATGCACACACATGTACTATGTACCATCAACAACAATTATTTTCAGATGTGCACAACAACTTCATAGGACCTATAGCAACAACCTTGAGGTGTTTCAAAAAGGAACTTTTTCTACTACTATCCATATCACTTATCTCTAGTTCACTCCCACTATAACTACAACCACTATTACTTGTCGTTACATATTAATTTTATCATCTCAACATGCAACAACTCCACTCAACCACACATCCCATACATCCTGTCCATCATTAATAATCTCATACTCATTGCAACTTTCCTTTTGAATATTCAAACTTTTTAGATACATGCCATCAATCCAATTAACTCTAAATATGACACATATTCTTGCAATACTTCCATTTAATTATATCATTTCAAATTCTATGCCAAGTAGTTGTATGACAATGCTCAACTCACCTCGCGCGCACCAAATTTCCATCACGACACACTTTCAGGTACTTTTCTTATTATTAACTATGATTAACATTCAATCCTGCTAATTTTATCTAGAATTCACAATCATGCACACATTTAATTAATATCATATCAAATATCTCCAATGCTTTGCAATCCATCTTCTCCATCATTTTCGTACCCTACCATTTGAGAAAAATAGCAAACTTAAGTTGGGGGGAGAAAAAATAATTTAGTTATCTTTTCCAAATTTCATTTGTCAAAAAAAAAAAAGACTTTCATACAAGCCTCAATTATTTTCATAGGCCATAAGAATTTGTAGAAACAGAGGTGGTAGCATTCAAAAAGCAACAAGCATACTAAGCACTAAGTAGACTAACAAATATTTTGAAGAAAAAATTACTTAATAGAGGATACAAAATTGCAAAATGGGAGGCAACATTATTAGAAGAGAACCAACAACACATAATATAGTATTGGAAGACCATCAATATCTACCAATCTTTTGAAAAGTTGGGTGGTTATACTATTTCCTCTATCTAATAGAATACAATGAAGTCATGTCACAAAAATCCACCAACACATTGCATAATGATGAGGCTACAATTAGAGGGTTAAGAGTAGATGCCTTAGAAGCAAAAATAGTAGAAGTTTTTGGGTTTCCAAGGATAGGAGAAGAATTTCCAAGAAGAGTTGATGTAATCACAACAAGGAATGATTTCACACGACCAAGAGAGAATTTGGACTCCTCTACACAAGGTACAAAAATACTTTTCTTGCCATGGTTATGGGCTTCTATTGACTCTTATATAGTTAAGTATTTAACCTATGATGGTAGGTACTTCCTTTTATATATAGTGCATTTTAAACTTCTAAGCCACCTATGCTATAAAAGGTTGGTGAATGTTCTCAAATTCCTGTATAATTTATTAAAGATGATGTCTACTAAATAAAAAAGGAAAAGGAATAAATCTACTTTATTACATAATTTTTTAGTCACCTTGTTAATCAAAACGAGTTTCAGAATTCAATTTCCCAATATACCTTGGGAATACATTTTAGCTTGCAACAACATTAATGATATTCTTGTGAGGCTCGAGGTAGAGGAAATTAAACATGGGACAAGAGGTGAATGATCCTTCTATGACTACAAAAGGGAAACATGCACCCTCTTCACTCATTACATCACCTGCCCACAATATTGGTGAGAAAATAGAGCCAAAGGTGCAAGAGTTACAACTCACAACCTCTTGGAAGAATCTCATAGCATAAGAGGAATCCTAAACCCTTGACTCTACCAAAATCCATTCTAAGCCTAAGAAACATAAAAGAAAAAGTGCAGTCTCCACATCTACACTTAAAAAGGGGTAGAAGAGGTTAGTATAATCCAAAAGGAGGTCACACCATCTCAAGAAGAAGGGCCCTACAAAGGGGAAGACTAAGCCTAAAAAATAAAGGCTTGTTGTAGTAGATTCTAAAATAGACTCACACAAAGAAAATGTGCCTAGTGATTAGGAACAATCCAAAACATTGAAATATATGTATCTGAGCAACAACTCAAAATTTGACTCTAAAGACTTGTTTACAACTAGGAAAAAAGCATAGACCTCAAAATAGCATAGCCTTTGAAGAAGGATTTTCTTCACCTACTAAGGCTGACGAAGAGATATTCTTAGAAAAAGAAGAATTATTCTTAAAAGGGAAAAATGAGAGTAAGGAATTGCAAGAATCCCTACAAAGGATAAAATAATTGGAAGAACAAATCAAGGGATATCATTAGAGGGAGAATGAACTGGATAGTAGGATTTAGGAATTGGAGAAAAGGCTACATGCCTTTGAACAACAAGGGCCAGGTTTGGAGAAATTGCAATAGTTGGCTATTTTTGAAATCAATAAGAGAACTCCACAACCTATGAACCAAAATGCACCCCCAAGAATGCCTAGAACCCCTACTGTGGTTACCCTCAATATTGAGTTGTGGAATAAAATAAAGGAGTTTTCTTAGTTACCAAAGAACTGGGATAAAGAAAAATTAGAATTGATATCAACCCACAATAGAGAAACTAAAGGGAAGGATGCAAAGATTAGGAAATTAAAAGTAAAAATGGAAGAGAGGCTGAAAAAATAGTCCAACTCATGAGATGTAGACTAGTTGCTAGGGTTTTCACCCTATATTTGCAAGACAAATTTTTAAGTTTTTCATTTAGTCAACTAATCAATGACCTTCTAGTTTCACTTCCCTCATCTACATTATTTTTGGAAGCATATCAACAGGAAACTCTAGATATGCAAGACCAATTGTGTGAGTTTTACTTGCATAACCTGGCCATTCCTTATGACTCTACTAGGAACCCACTTATGTTTGTGGTAGATGTTCAAATCAGGGCAATGGCCTCATTTATTAGGAAATAAAATCAAAGGGGACATTTGCAAAGAGACTACAATGAAAGTGAGAACTCATTTCCCTTTCTTATTAGAGTAGAGGTAGAAAATCCTTTAAGGATGGTAGAAGAATAGATTGAATTAGTAGAGAGAAGGTGGGTAGAGAAAAAGATTTTGGAATGCAGGGAGAAGGACTATAAAAGTTTTCAATAACTAGCAATAGGAATAGGGAGAGAAGCAGTTAAGTTCTCTCAGGATAGATGGAAGAAATTAACACTGGAGCTAAATATTAAGGAGCCCCATTCAGTCTTCAACTACTTGGAAACAATAAAAAGAGATCACAAATACATTACTACTTCCCTTGAATATAATATCACTTGGTTTCCCTTTAATTTCCATCCTCAACTTCTCTTGTTTCCAATTTCACATTACAATACAATCAAAGATCCTAAGCTGCTCGATGACAAGCTATAAGCCAAGTTTGGGGATGATGAGCCCTAAAAATTTCTAGTTCCTCGCTTTAGTTTCATTCTTTTCATCTCATTTTTGCTAAGTTTCAAAGACATTTCTAAACGTTTCTATATACTTTAAGTATTTAAAAAGAATTGAAGATAATATGTTATATTAATGAATGAATATGTGATCTTTGAATGTCTATGGGATTTAGTAGAATTTTATGATTAATTATGGTTGTTAATAATGAAAAAATACATTTGAAATAAGACTAACCCCATGCAGTAAAGAGCCATCCAACCTATAAAAAAAGTATTCGTAACCCACAATAGAAGGATGTCGGTTCAACATAGCTAGAGGAGGTGACCAACTTTAGCACATGTGTATTTCTCGAAGATGATGCAAGAAATGGTCTAAGGATTTGAACATGAATATCCATGTGTCATCCCACCCCTTCAATAAATTGTGGAGGAAGAAGAGGCCTATTCTAATAGGGGATATCAATTAATAATAATTGGTGTAGAGTCCTTATCAAACTTTTACACTCTTGCTTCCACTTTACTTTTATTCGTTAAATTAAAACTTGTTCCTCTTCCTATGTTTTTGGAAGAGTTGACAGTTTCTCATAGTTTGTTTACAATTTTTGAATAAGAGGACTCTTATAGACCTTGTATATAGGGATACTCTTGTGAGAGACTGATTAGCTAGATTTTTGCATGAAATAGATTGAATATTAGATTTGTTATATTATGTTATAAAGCTTTGTGTATGTTTGGATTACAATAAAGAATGATAATTCAGTGGCATGATTTTTCTAAGTTACTATTTAAAAGGAGACATTGTGGATTGCAAGAACTCAAGCAAGGGACACTTGAGGTACTACAAAATCCATGCTAGCTTAGATGATTAGTTAGATTGTGAATTATAATCTCTAAATTGTAGTTTCCAGTTTACTTTACGTTGAGTGCTATATTGTAATTTCTAAGTTGAAGTTTCTAATTTATATTATGCTGAATGCTATTAAGTGATTAGTTGAAATAGATCACGCTGCAACATAGAGAGTCACTAGTTATAGTATGTGAAAAGATAAGCACCTGTAGCAATTACTAAAGTCACTCACAATAATTAGTATTTTCATACCCTATTTTCTAAATAGAAATTATTTCAAGTTAGGAAGATTTTAGATGAATTTACTCTTGTTCAATTACTTATCATCAATCGATTAAGAAAGTCTAGGATTCTCAATTGCATATATAGTGCCAACATCATCTCAAGATTATGATTCCCTGATTGATAATTTAATGAATCCCCCTTTTTAACAATGAACTACTTAAGGTCATGGAATGTATTGATTGGTTAAAATTAGAAGGTCAGAGAACATACATTGGAAGCCAAGAGTGCATTAGCTATTACTACACTTTGGAATCAATGATATTAACACCTCAATTTTTTCTACCTCTCTCAACTGGCTCGAGAGAAATTGGTAGATGGAATTCCTAACATTTAGAATTAGATATAGTATATGTGCAAGGATTGTCAGGTTGGAAAGGAACATAAAACACCATTTGATGATGGATAAGCTTGGAGAGCCAAGAGAGTCTTATAGTTGGTTAATCTAGATATTTGTGGACCAATGAACATGACACCAGTCATGTGGTGCATGTATTTTCTTTTGTTTGTGGACAATTTTAATAGAAAATAGTATATTTTTTGAAATTAAAATATAAGGTGTTTAATTAATTCAAAAAAATTAAAGTATTAGTAGAAAAAGAGTTAGTTTCTTACATCACCACTCTTAAATATGATAATGGATGAAAATTCCATTTCAAAGAATTCAATTTTTTTTTTTCTAAACACATCAAAAGACATTTTACCACACCCTACACTCCATAGTGGAATGGGGTAGTTGAGAGGCATATCCATACTATCACAAAGATAACCTGATGCATAGTGGAGAACAAGAGTGTTCCCAAGATGTTTTGGGCCGAGGCAACATATAATATTTATTTTCTAAACAAGTCTCCCACATAGGTGGTGAACCATAAGACATCAGAGGAAGCATGGTGTTCGAGAAAACTGAAAGATAGTTATCTTAAGGTATTTGGTTCCATTGCATATTCCTAGATTCTAGATGAAAGGAGACACAAATTAGATCCTAAGAGTAAGAAATTGATGCTTATAGGATATAATGATAATCATAAGCCATACAAGTTGATTAATGTTGGCATTGACCACTTGAATTTCAATAGATGTTTTGTGATTGATGAGGAAGCAAGGTCATTCTAGAAACCTCTCGAGTTTTAGATTATTGAAGATCACCCTATTATGGCTAAGGATTTAGATATTCAACTTCAAGAAGCTCCACCTGAATGGGGGATTTAAAGCATGTGGATATAGACCTAGTTTTTATTGATGATAACTTGGATTAGAATCTAGGTGACATAAGACCACTTGAATTTCAATAGAGATTTTGTGATTGATGAAAAAGAAGGATCTTTATAGAAACCTTCAAAGTTCTATGTTATTTAAGATCACTCTATTATGGCTAAGTATTCATGTGTTCAACTTTAAGATGCTCTACTTGAAGGGGGGATTTAGAGCATGAGGAAATAGACCTAGATTTTATTAATAATAACTTGGATTAGAATCTAGGTTACACAAATACAAGTATCCCAAGTCATGATGACAATGTTTATTTGTATGTGGAGACTTTTAAGAGGAGACCAAAGTGGAGAAAAATCACAATTGGATATGTTTGGCTAAGTGAAATGATAGAGGTGGAGAAATCCAAACATAGTCAAATTTTCTCTCATGGATGATATTTAGGGAGTGTATGAGCCATAAGTGTTTATTTGAGGGGAAAGGAAAATTGGGATGTGAAAAGGCCATGAAAACTAAACATGAGAGTTTTATGAAGAATGAGAATTGAGATCTTTCAAATATTCCACCAGGGAAGAAACCCATTGGCTCTAAATTGGTGTATAAGGTCAGGTGTAGGACACATGGTACATTAGAAAAATATAAAGCTTGATTGGTTGCTAAATGGTTCTCATAGAGAGAGGGAATTGACTATGAGGAAACCTTTGCCCCTACAACAAATATGAGCACAATTTGGTTAGTTCTAGCTATGTTAGCTCAATTTGGTTAGACAATCCATCAAATAGACATGAAGAGTGTCTTCCTTAATGGGGATTTAGAGGAAGAAGTGTACATATCACAACTGGATAGGGGATTTAGGTAGCAAGGAATGGCCATCTTGTATGCCAACTAAAGAAAAATATATATGGCTTGAAGTAGGCACTTAGGGAATGATATATAAAAAAGTCACAGGTATTTGGTTAATCAAAGATTCTAGTGGAGTTCTTTGGACCCAAATTTGTACATAAAAAATTGGTAGTGTATTCATGTAGATGCCATCATTATAATATAGAATGAGGCAAAAAAATTTGAAAAAATTAAATTAGATATGACTACAAATTTTGACATGAGTGATCTAGGCCTCTCATATTATTACCCAGGGGTAGAAGATTGACAAAGTGGTGGAAAATGTTTTGTTTTACAAGCCAAATATTCTATAGAAATTTTCTCAAAAAATTTAGAATGGAAAATTACAAAATATCATCAACACCTATGGAGAAAGGGAATTTTTTTTAGCGAAAATTGAATCTCAAATAGTTAATGAGTTAGCTTACATGTAATTGGTGGGGAGATTAATATATCTTACAACCACTATACTTGATTTGAGATATTCTATGATTTTATTTTCTAGATTCATGTCAATACCCACAGTAGAGCATTGGACTATAGTAAAGAGCGGGTTAAGATAAGTGAAAGGAACACTTGACTTTGGTATTTTGTATAGAAGAAACAAAAATCATAGGTTGGTTGGGTTTATAGATTTAGATTGGGTAAGTTCTGTAGATGATACAAATTCACTTTTGGTTATGTTTTAAACCTTGGCATAGGTGCAGTCACATGGAACAACAAGAAACAATAGGAATTAGCTCTATCCTCAATAGAAGAAAAATATTAGGAAATAGTAAAAGCAACATGTAAAGAAGTATGGCTTAGAAGGATGCTTTCAAACATGAAGATGCCTCAAACAAATCCTTCACCCTTATTCTATGACAATCAACGTGTGCTTAAATTTTCCAATAATTCACTCTTCCATGAATGTACTAAACATGTGGAACTACATTGTCGCTTCATCAAAAAACTTGTACAAGGTGAATTGGTTGTGTTGTAGTATTGTCCTTCATAATATCAATCAAATTGTAGACATCCTTCCCAAGCCTTTAGGTCCCAAAAAATTTATGAAATTTTAAGATAAGTTTGGTGTAGTTAGTAGATTGACCATTAAAGGAGGGTATTAAAGCTTTATTACATTGTAATGGTAAACTAGCTTTTAGAATTGGAATATAATAAATTCATGTTGAATTTAGGTTATTTCTTTTCAATTTTTAGGTTAAGTTTTTCTTTTTTAAGGGTTTGTAATATTGTACAAGGATGCTTTTGCTCCTTATTTTAGTCTTGATTATTAATTAAGTATCTTGGAAATGATTCTATGTTTGATTTTTGTAATACTCATAACATACCTACTTTTTTGCAAATAATTATTCATGAAAAATACACATATTATTTCCATTAGAGTAACAAAGTAGTGTAAAAAAAAAAAAGGTTTCAAAGAGTGTGACAATGCCACATTGGGGTTTTGTCATTCCCAATTAGGAATTATTTTGACTTGGTTCAAGCATCTCCCTCTCCTGATCCCATAGCATTGTTGGTGGGTTGTGGGGGAATTCTTCCTCATATTCTAGCTATGTATTTTATGTATCATATGACATTTTTGGCTAGACATTCTTTTTCATCACACGAGGTGACTATGGTTGTGGTACTAGTTGAGGAATCCCTCATTTCTCCATGACTTGAGGATTTAGATAATAGTGTGTTGTGGAAAATTTTTAAAAGAAGGAAGTGATGTCTAATTAATTCCATTTCATAATTCTATTGCTAGTTTAAGGATGTGTAGATTTGTAAGATGTGGTTAGACATAGTGTATGTTGGTGCTGGTTATTCTCTTGACAACTTGATTGCTATTATGTTGTTGAATAATTTTTTGGCAGTTGTTTCTTTGCTCTTGTAAAAGGTTTCAAGTCCTTACAAAACCTAATATTTTTGGTTTTTTTGGTGGTTTTGTTATTTTTGTGTGGTAGCTACTGTTATGGGGAAACTTGGCTATAATTGTGTTGTTTGAATTTTGTGCCAATTGACATGTTGCCTTTGTAAAAAGTTTTCAAGTCTTGTCAAAACCTATTTTTAGTCCTTAAAAAAAATATAAATAGGGGTTAAATTAATTAGGTTGAAGAATTAACTATTGTTTCTGTGTAAATGAAAAATATGCATGCAAATGAACTAACTAAATTAACCCATTTACTCACAATTAGATGTAATACTCATAATAATCAAGAATTAACAAATATAAATGGAAAAAAACTAAGATCTCACCAAAATTACCCCTTTTGAACCATGCAATTGTGGTATTGCTCAAGGATTTTGGATGTGAATGCTCTTGCTAGCAACATAAGGTTGCATAAGAGGTGATATGATAAAATGGCTAGGGGTAGTCTCCAATTTATAAATTTTTGGGGAAAACAATGGATGGATGAGATTAAAAGATGACATCAATGGCTCATAATGGTCGAGAGCCATTGAAATATGAGAGAAGGAAAAGTGTCATCATTTGGTTGGAGGTGATGATGGAGAGGGATTGAGGAGAAAAAAAAGAGTGGAGATTCTCCTTAGGAAGATTAGATAAAAAAATGGAAGGGGTACTTTGGAGGATTGAGGAGAAAAACAAGGGTGGAGATTCTCCTTGGGAAGATTAGATAAAAAAATGGAAGGGGTAATTTGGAGTACCCTTGAGGGATGTGCAAGTCCTTTGACCCAAGACCATGTCACATGTGCAAAGGCCCGTGCATTATGTACAAAGGACCCATTCCTTTGTACACCTTGGAGGAATGTGCATGATTTGAGGGGAGTTGAATAGGATTAGGCTATGCACATAGGAGATTAAGGGGCTAATTGATTTTAAATCACTTAATGAAATGTGAAGGAAAATAAAAAAATTAATTAAATAAGATATTTATTTAAATTTTGGGATGAGGATAGGGGACTTAGGTAAATAAAGAATTAAATTTATTTTCCTAAAGTGAACTATAGGGGGATAATGATTAAATGGTTTAGGCTATAAATAGCCATGGGTGAATAGTGATGAGTAACAATTTTATTAGTTTAAAATAATTATTTAATTAATAAAGGAGATGAAAATTGGATAATTAATTGAATAATTAGGGTTATATTCAATCAATTATAAAGTAAAGATTCAGATGATGATGATGGTAAATTTTAATGTCTACATTTTTTCCCTTTTGAGATAGTGTTACAAAGTAGTATCATTTCAAAGAAGATTAAAATATAGCATTGTGGAGAAAAAGGTTATATTAGAGAATATGTCCCAATAATTCAAATGAGTGACTAGGACATGGAAGATGATGAAAGTGAGGATGACGATGAAGATTCCCCATTGAGAGGACATGGGGTTTTGAGAGAACACATGCGTGCTCTCAAAATGGATGAGAGGATGCATAATAGATAATGGAAGAAGATGCAAAATGATGGATATATATGGGTAAGGAATAGTGATGGGAGGATGAAGAGGTATTGGAAGGAAGGAAAGGGATGAATAAAATATATCTTTATGTTGCATTGAATTGAACACTATTCATTTGATATACCACTTGACATTATGCACCAAGGTATAAGGAAATAGGGAGATAATGTGTCCCATGCATAGAAAATAATAAGTCACAAGAAACCATATGTTGTATAGCACCATGGTATTGATGTGGTAGGTAGGTTTAAAGGATCTATATAGACACAAGATAAATGGTAATGCACACAAACAAGTAAGAAATTATACAAAAAATGATACAAAGACAAACTTGGTGTTTCCTTAGTCAAGCTAATCAAAAGCCAAGATTGATTGATGATAGATGTCCAGTTTTCGTAATGTGGAAAAAAAAATCCCAAAAAAAATAGGAATTGGGAAGGAAACATCCCAATATGATGATTGGATTTGGATCAAGACTTGTAATAAGGATAGGAAAAATACCAAGGATGTTATTGGATATTTTGTGTAGATTGTATGGACTAGGATTGTCTTGTGATGTTGGATTGTGAGGAGCATTTGGATTACATGGAAGAGATGGAATAATGAGATGGATGGAATTGGGGTAGCCTATAGCTAGATGCCAATGAAAAGGGATTATGGGATAAGAGAATGAGGTGGTAGGAGGGATTGATGGATGAAGGATAGATAAATAAGGATTGGGAGATGAAAGGATTATGTGATGAAGGGAGGAGGTGGTATGAGGGATTGGGAGGAACTATTGGATGGATGGAGGGTTCATATGTGATTTATAAGGACTATGTCACAAAGGAATAAGATACCACACTATGGATATGTAATGTATTATGAGGCACTAGGATGCTCATGGTAGGATATGAGGTAAGGGATATGAAAGTGTGTATAAGGATTATAATTGAGAAGAATGAGTATAGATATTATCTATATGATGGTGGATACGATGGAAATATTGGAGGGAAGGAATGATGAATGGATAGGAGGATAGAGGGATGAAAGGTGAAATGGGGAAATATATGCCAAGATGTGTCCAAAGCATGCATGGATATTTCCCCTATCATTATCATGATGATGAGGATGGATTAGTTCGAATCAATAGGATAAAATGGGTAGGATAGGTAGGTGGGATGAAGGGGATGATGGCTAAGTAGATATAAGGGACTTTACCCTAAGAATATAGAGAAAATGGATGGGGGGATTTACACATAAAACATGTTTTCTAAGTTTTGAGTTTTTGATTTTTGGGGAAGTTTATGGATGTTGGATGGGAGAAAGAAGGATTACTTGGATGGGGGTACTAATATAGGAGTAGGGGGAGGATAGAGTACTCAAGAATTTATTTCCATATTGAGATGATATGAGCCCATTTGGAGGTGAATATTGGATTTTAATACAACCTTGTTAGAATGGGTGGATTATGCAAAGGCATGTACTAAAGGGATTTGATGGGGGAGATAAGTGAGATAAGGTATGTGATGTTGGATAGTGTGTGGATGGAATGATGGGATGAAAGTATTATGGGGGAATATTGTTAGGAACAAAATTGGCACACACCATGACATGTGTTGATGGATTTGATGAGAAATTGATGTAGGATTTGTAGATGATGGACTACACATGATAGTGGATTTTGGGATATAGGAACCAAAAATAAATTTAGGAAATAGAGGATTGGGATGCTTAGCTCTTGGATTAGATACTTTGGATACCATTTTGGATTTCTATTATGGATGAATTATATTCTTTTTTCTTTATGATCCACATGGTTTTGGTTTTTTCTTTGAGGTGACCCTTTGTGGCCTTCAGGATTTATTGCACTTTTGGATAGTTTTTTCTTTGTTTTAACATGTATTTTTAGGGGAAATGGTGATCCTTATATTTTAGTGGATTTTTAACTTTATAAATTTTTGATTTGACATCCAAATTGGTTTCAGTGACAATGATATGGGTGAGAGAAAATGGATAATGTGGAGATAATATGAATGAAGTGACGGGGTGGAATGGCGAGTTGGGTGCATTGATGTGTACTTGTGTGGATCTTGATTGGGTATTGTAGGAGTGAGATATTTATGATGGGTGATAGGGATACGGAAATTTGGGAATGAGGGGATGAGTAAGATGAGATGGAGGATGGGGTTTTGGGATATAAAGGACTAAAATGGATTTAATAGATGGAGGATATGTGATGGTAGATAACAAGACATAGGGACAAAAAATAGAGCTAGAGGATGGAGGGGGGATAGTGATAGTCATTTTGGATGGGTATGATGGAGGAGGGTGGATGGTGATATTTTTTTGGGAGAAAAGATGAGAGGCACCTATTATAGTTTTGGAAGAATCTATATTAGGTTGTACAAATGGTTATACTGACATGTTTGGATTGGTCCCCGTGGGATATATAACCAAGGAATTGTAAACATGGATTTTATTTGATATGGATGGGATCCAAGGTATATTTCTCATGAAGTCATAAGAATTTTCCTTGATAGTTCATGTTCTTGAGCTTTAAGTTTATAATGGGATGTTTTCTATTTTGGAAGCAAGACACAAGTTCATTTTTAGGTGGAGGAGGATGGGAGGTGGATATGAGTTGTTTCTATGTTACATGAGAGAATCACAATGGGTAAAGATAAGAGGAAAAAGATGATAAGGTGATGGTGTGGGTAGGAGTTGATAAGGGATCATGAAATGGATTAGATGGGATGGTAGGATCTTGATTTATATGGGGGATGTCTCAGTATTCTTTGGAACACATTATTGGTATGTTTGTATTTATATGGATGGTGTTATGAGGGAGGAGTGTTGGATAAAATATTTGACTTGGATGGATAGAGGAATGGGGGATTCATGAGGTTCATAGGATTTTGGTTGGATGGTTTTTATGGTGTTAGGATGTTGGAGTAGAATGATAGTTGTGGGGTGAATTATGGTCTCATCAATGATGAATTTAGATGGTTGAGTGGGTTGACATGACTCCAAAATTTTTTTATATGGATTTTGTGATGGTCCCTTTTGTAGAAATCCTTAGAGGAATTTAGGAGAGAAATATTTATATGATTTAGGTTTATATGAAGGATTAATATCAGATAGAGGGTTAGGAGTATGGGTTGCTAGATATTGGTTTTATTGGATGTTGTGGTTGTGTTGCTGATATGTGGTTATCATTGATGTCAACAATATTAGCATTTTTGCATTAGAAGCTATATATGTTGAGGATATTGAAAAAATTGTAATAAGAAGTGCTATAGGTTGTTAGTGGTGAAGAGAAGTTCTTTCTATCAGTGTGCCCAGTACGTTGCTATTTTGAGGTTGTGGACTAAAGGGTTTCTGGTTGAGTGTCTAGTTTATCCACAATGATTTTTAGAGATCCACATGAAGAGTTGATTGAGTTATGGTGATTTTCATTATGACAGTTTTTCTATCACTTTAGTTAGTGTTCCTGATTGAAGATTCTATGATTTTAGTAAGTTTAGTTGTTGTGGATGCTTCTTTGGTGTTTCATGATGCTTGTGGATGTTTCTATTTTTTTCTCTATCTTTGTGGAATGTCTACATTGATTGTTGTTCTCATGATTCAATATTTTCTCTTGCATGTTCATGTTTTTCATGTTCTTGGCCGACAAGGTGTTGAAGCGTGTTGTGGATCTTTGAGGAGAAATTAATTGAAGTGTTTTCATGTTGGAGATGTTGTTTTGGGTCTTCACTATGTTATGGCCGGCCTTGGTTGATTTGCATGAATAATATTTATTTGTTTTGGGCCGACTGTTTGTAATTATTTTGTTATCTTTTTGTGTCCGCCTTATAGCGATGTAATTTCTTGTTGTGGATATATAAGAGCAATTGTTTGAAGAGTGAAAAGGGTGTGAATGCGAAGTATATGAGTCCTGTGTGCAAATAGAGTTCATATCATTCAAAGGAAGATCAGAGAGTGAAGAAGAGTGAAGAAGTGTTCACATGCTTAACTAGAACTGTAACTAGGCATTAGCAGATGCTATTTTCTTAGTTCAAATTTGAATGGTTTTAATCCGAATCTTTTTGTAAGACAGTGTGTCTTCCTTGGGTAGTAAGACTTGTTGTATTTGAGTAGTGAGCTCTATGCAGTGTGCCTGAATGCATGTGCATTCCCCATTCATATTTACTTATAGTTTTAACAGGGTATAATCTTGTGGATTGACCTCCACCATGGTTTTTCCCCTAATAGGGTTTCCACGTAAAAAATATTGGTGTTATGTGTGCTTCTAATGTGTTGTTCATTTATAATTTCATGATTAATGATTAGATCTAAAATTAAGGTTAATAAGTTGAATAAGTGTGAGATTCGGTGACAAATGATTCACCCCCCTCCTCTCAATTGTCTACCCTTGAGTTGCCAACAATTGGTATCAAAGCTTGTGGTTCCTTGGAAGAAGTTTAACAACTTGAGGTGATCTGGGATGGTGACTTATAAGAAGGATAGTCCTAGATTTTAGGGAACAAATTATTCTTTGTGGAAAGCTCGAATGGAGTGCCATCTGAGATGCATTGGTTAACCCTACTAGAGAATTACAAAAAATATATATGTTATTCACAAAATGGTATTACTACTTATGCTGAGATTAGGGATGCTAAATATAATATCAGGGCTAAGGAGGCATTGTTGAGTGCTTTAACTGATACTAAGATGACAAATGTGATGGATCTGAAGACTACTTATGAGATTTGGAAGAAGTTGGAGACCTTGTATGAAGGAGATGCAAATGTGAAGATTGCTAAGCTACAAAGTCTGAAAAGAAAATATGAGAAGTTGAAAATGGGTGATGATGAAAATGTTACTACTTTCATGCAAAGAGTAAATGAACTTGTGTGTGGTATCAGATGTGTTGGTGGATAGATAGATGAATCAAATATTGTTGCTAAAGTGCTTAGATCTTTTCCTGATTCTTACAAAGTCAAGGGTAGTGCTATTGGAGAGCTCCGAACTTTGACAAATGTTACCAGAAATATGTTGATTGGTAAGCTTACTACTTTTTAGTTGAGTGAATTTGGTGATGCCCTTCCTAAGGTTGAATCTACATTTAAGGCTACTACTTCTGGAAGAGATATACATAGATATGATCCAAGTGAAAGTTCATAAAGAAAGACATTGAAGTATGAGGGTGAAATGAAACAATAGGATGAAGAAGAAAGAGAGCTTGAAGAACTTGAAGCATTGATTGTGAAAAGAGAAGCTAGAGGACAAGGTAAGTATAAGGGAAACTTACCTATTAAATGTTTCTCTTGAAATAAGATAGGTCATTTTGCATCAAGGTGTCTTGAGAGAGTTTCCAAACGAATATTTAACAAGCCTAAATTCCAAAAGAAGTGTTACTATGTTGCTGATGAAGGTGTAACAAATGATGAATCTGACAGAGGAAATGCAAGTGAAGATGAATTTGTGTTTATTGCTATCAAGGAAAATAATCCCATGTCTACTGAATCTGCTAGTTGTACAAATTTGGAGAAATCCCTAGCTACTCGAGTTGAAGAGAAAGATGAATGGGCAATTGACAGTGGTTGTTCTCATCATATGACATGAGATAAAATTAAGTTTGTGAATTTGGAGAAGTATGATGGTGGTGTTGTGAGATTTGGTGATAACACAATTGGTGTGATCCGTGGAAGAGGATGCATTTCTCTTGATGGTAAGCATAACACTAATGATGTGTTCTATGTTGAAGGTTTGAAGCATAATCTTTTGAGTGTTGGTCAAATGGTTGATAAGGGATACAATCTTTAGTTCATGGATGGTAAGTGCAAAATATTGGGAAATTCTGGAAATGTGATTGCATCAAGTACACAAACAAAAGGTAATATATTTCATCTGAATGTTGCTAGTAAAATTTGTTTGATTGCTCAAGTTGATGAGAGTTGGTTATGACATAGGAGAATGTGTCATGTTAACTTTGATAGCATTATCAAGATAAGTTCCATTAAGGTTGTGAGAGATTTGCCTAAGCTGATGAAACCTACTAATGCCATATGCAAAGAATGTCAGTTAGGAAAGAAAACAAGAATTTAATTTTGAAGTAAACAAAAAAATTCAAATGGATTGTTGGAACTTGTGCATACTGATTTATGTGGTCCTGCTAGAACTAGAAGTTTACAAGGTTACATATACTTCATGTTGCTTATTGATGATTATTCAAGGATGATGTGGGCTACTTTCTTAAGGGAGAAATCTAAAGCTCTGGAAAAGTTCAAGATCTTTAAGGCTATGGTTGAGACAAAGACTGACTTGAAGATTAAGTGTCTGAGATTAGATAGAGGTGGTGAATTCACTTCTATTGAATTTAATTCTTTTTGTGAAGAGCATGGAATAAAGAGACAGTTATCTGCACTGTGGACCCCTCAATAGAATCTAGTTGTGGAAAGGAAGAACAAAATAGTTCTAGATGCAGCTAGAACCATGATGTTGGAAGGAAATGTGCCTCATATCTATTGGAGAGAAGCTGTGAGTACTACTGTGTACACACTTAACTGGGTACAAATCAAAGGAGATACTGGTAAGACTCCTTTTGAACTATGGACTGGTCAAAATCCTAATGTTAGATATTTCAAAATCTTTGGAGCAAGTGTTATATCAAAATAGATGAAGATATAGGAAAGTTTGATGCTAGGAGTGATGAAGGAATATTTTTGGGTTACACTACTAAAAGTAAGGCCTACCGGTGTTACAACAAAAGATTGAAGAAAATGGCTGAAAGTACAAATGTTAAGGTTGATGAAGACATACCTACACTATCCAGAACTTGTGGATAAGATTCTGATGATCAGAATGATAGTACAAGCAAAGGAAAGCAAGGTCAAACTGCAATTCAAGTTCAAATCATTATGGTGAATCAAGAAAATCAAGAAGGAGAAACTGATGGAAGAACAAAAGAGATATCAGAAGAGCTTGAAGAACATTCTAAGAAGACTCCAAGGTATGTGAGATTGAATCATTCAGAGAATCAGATCATAGGTGATAAGAACAAAGGTGTTCAGACTAGGAGAAAAATTGTAGAAGAGTATTGTTTGATTTCAAAGACTGAGCCTAACAATGTGAATGAAGCATGCAAAGATGAGCATTAGGTTGAAGCAATGAAAGAGGAACTACAAAAAATTGAGAAGAATGATACATGGATTCTTGTTCCCAGACCTAAGGATAAGAATGTAATTGGAACTAAATGGGTCTTTAGAAACAAACTGAATGAACAAGGTGAAGTGGTTAGAAACAAAGCAAGACTGGTTTGTAAGGGATATTCTCAAATGAAAGGTATTGATTTTGAAGAAACCTTTGCCCTTGTTGCTAGAATTGAAGTCATGAGATTGTTTCTTGCTTATGTTGCTTATAAAGACTACAAGGTTTATCAAATGGATGTCAAGTCTACTTTTCTAAATGGTGAATTGGAAGAAGAGGTATATGTTGAGATACTTGATGGATTCCAGTTGACTGATCAAGAAGCTATGGTGTATTGATTGAAGAAAACATTGTATGGTCTTAAGCAATCCCCTAGAGCATGGTATGCTAGATTAGATAAGTATTTGATGAAACTTGGATTTAACAAAGGTACTGGTGATAGTAATTTGTATTTCAAGAATGATGATAAAGATTTGATTGTGGAAGTTTTTGTTGATGATATCATATTTGGAGGAGATGATAACTTGTGCATGAAGTTTTCTAATGAGATGCAAAATGCATTTGAGATGGAAATGATTGGAGAGATGAAATTCTTCTTGGGATTGCAAATTACTTAGTTAGATAAAAGGATTTTTATATCTCAATCCAAATATGTGAAGGAATTGTTGAAGAAATTCAGTATGGAAGATTCAAAGCCTGTTGGTACACCCATGGTGACCAGATGCAAGTTGGCAACTGATAATGATTCTCCGAAGGAAAATAAAACAAGATATAGATCAATGATTGGTGGATTGCTTTATTTGACTCAAACTAGGCCTGATATCATGAATGTTGTATGTATTGTTGCTAGATTTCAAGCTGATTCTAAAGAATCTCATTTGACTACTATGAAAAGAATTTTCAGATACTTGAAAGGGATAGTTGATTTTGGTTTGTGGTATCCTAAAGATGATGATCTTACTCTAAGTGCCTTTATTGATGCTGATTGGGAAGGAGATGCGAATGATACGAAAAGTACTAGTGGTGGAGTAATTTTCTTTGGAAAGAAGTTGATTTCATGGTTGAGTAAGAAGCAGAATGCTATTTCTTTATCTATTGTAGAGGCATAATACATTTCCGTTGCTAATAATTGTACTCAAGTATTGTGGATGAAAAAAATGCTGAAGGATATCATAGTTGTGTATGATGAGCCTATTGTTATATTATGTGATAACTCAAGTGCTATTAACATTTCTATGAATCCAGTGCTACATTCAAAGACCAAGCATATATCTATAAAATTTCACTTTTTGAGAGAGAAGGTAAGTGGAAAAGAAGTTAGATTGGAGTATGTACCTACTAAGGAGAAGATTGCAGATATCTTTACAAAGTCGTTGCCTAAGGATAATTTTGAGTATCTCAGAGGGAAGTTAGGGGTAATTACCCCTCCTAATTAGAACTAAGGATGCATTGCATTGCATCAATCCATGCATTTCATGCTCATATTTTGATTTGGATTGATGTTGTGGTGGCTGCTACTCAGGGGGAGTATTCAGATAGTCAGATGCTCAAAAGTTCAGATATGTGGTTCAAAGCTTGTATTGAAGAGATATTTTTCATTGATGTCAAAGAGGGAGAAGGGTAATGTGAAAAATAAACTGCTGATTATCTAGGGAGAAGAACCCTATGGGGAGAAGATCATGTAAGGAAAGAAAAGTCAAAACTTAAAGGAAGAAGTAAGAGTAGTTGTGTTGATGGTATTTTTCACATCATGTGTTGTCATCAATGCCAAAGTGGGAGATTGTTAGATTTTGTGGTTGTGTTACTAATATGTGGTTCTCATTGATGTCAACACTATTATCATTGTTGCATTAGAAGTTGTATATGTCGAGGATATTGAGAAAATTGTAATAAGAAGTGCTACAGGTTGTCAGTGGTGAAGTGAATTTCTTTCTGTCGGTGTGTTCAGTACATTGTTGTTATGAGGTTGTGGACTAAAGGGTTTCTTGTTGAGTATTTCTAGTTTATCCACGTTGATTTTTAGAGATCCACATGAAGAGTTGATCGAGTTATGGTGATTTTCATTCTAACAGTTTTTTTGTCACTTCAGTTAGTGATCTTGATTGAAGATTTTGTGATTTCAGTAAGTTTATTTGTTGCAGATGCTTCTCTAGTGTTTCATTATGCTTGTGGATGTTTCTAGTTCATTCTCTATCTTTGTGGCATGTCCGCATTGATTGTTGTGCTCATGATCTGAGATTTTCTCTTGCGTGTTCATGTTTTTCATGTTCTTGGCCGACAAGGTGTTGAAGCATGTTGTGGATCTTCGAGGATAAATTAATTAAGTGTTTTCATGTTGGAGATGTTGTTTTTGGTCTTCAGTATGTTATGGCAGACCTTAGTTGATTCACATGAATAATCTTTATTTTTTTTGGGCTGATTGTTTGTAATTATTTTATTATCTTTTTGTGGCTGACTTATAGCGATGTAATTTCTTGTTACATATATATAAGAGTGATTGTTTGAAGAGTGAAAAGGGCGCGAATGTGAAGTGTATGAGTCTTGTGCGTGAATAAAGTTCAAATCATTTTAAGACAAAGTAGAGAGTGAAGAAGAGTGAAGAAGTGTTCATGTGCTTAACTGAAACTGTAACTAGGCATTAGCAGATGCTATTTTCTCAGTTCAAATCTGAATGGTTTTAATTTGAATCTTTTTGTAAGATAGTGTGTCTTCCTTGGGCAATAAACCTTGTTATATTTGAGCAGTGAGCTCTAGGCAGTGTGCCTGAATGCATGCACATTCCCCATTCATATTTCCTTATAATTTTATAGGGTAAATCTTGTGGATTGACCTCCACCATGGTTTTTCCCCTAACAAGATTTCCAAGTAAAAAATCTTGGTGTTATGTGTGCTTTTGATGTGTTGTTCATTTATGCTTTCATGATTAATGATTAGATCTAAAATTAAGGATAATAAGTTGAATAAGTGTGAGATTCAGTGACAATTGATTCACCCCCCCTCTCAGTTGTCTACCCTTGAGTTGCCAACAGGTTTAAGGTATTTAGATGGGGAGTGGAGATGATGGGGGTGTTGTACAAAAATGAAGATTAGGATATGGTTAGGGGATGGGGTGGATTTCCCTTATAAAAGGTAGGACAAGCATGACCAATAAAAATGTGTGGAGGCATGATGGGATGGTTTTTTCTAGAATTTTCTTGTTGAAAGGGCATATACAAGTGATGGAAGCCTGAGGAAAGATTTCTAGTGACGATGTTATCAAGAAGATTGATTTTATACTGATCTAGATTAACGAGACTATCATCATCATTGATATGAGATGGATTTTTGGGATGGTTATGAGAAGGAGACTCATAAAAAATCATGATGATCATTTGATGAGTTGGATGGGGGTGAGAGATGAGTGTAGATGGGAAGAGATTAGAAGAAAAATGGAATGGATTAGAATAAATTGGAAGAAAATATCTTAAGATTAGAAGAAACTAGAAGAAATTATAATAAAATAAGAAATTAGAAGAATGGTACTAGAGATGTGTACATGAAAAATTGAGCATGGAAATGAACTAAATACATTAACCTATTTACTCACAATTAGATGTAACACTCAAATTAAACATAACGATTAGAAAATATTAATGAAAAAAGTAAAGTTCTCACCAAACTAACCCTTGTTGCACCAAGATGAGGTGGTAGGAGGGATTGATGGATGAGAATGAATGAGAAGAGATGATTATAAGAGAAATGTAATGGATTAGAAGAAAATATCTTAAGATTACAAGTTATTAAAGCTCATATTAAGATTTAGATTAAGCTCAAAATTGGGATAAGGTTGATTGATTGGATTAGATGAGTTAAAATGGTCTTAGGATCCCTAAAATTGAAAATTCTAATGGTGTGAATTTTTAACCCTTGCAAATTCCCCATTTATGTATCCCTTACCTTAGAAAACGCAATCCCAATGATGTATTTTCCACATCCGCTTCCACCTTCCATCCACTTGATGGGCGTTTTACCTATCAATGGGGGATATTTTGTCTGGGATGCTAGTGCGATGCACATACATCTACATAGCGCACAACTGTCTTGATAGGATTCTCGCCTCTAGAATCTACAGAGGCGTTACACTCCTCCATTAGATGCAAAGTGTAATGCTTCTTGCCCCTCTGATCGACTTCAAAAAACCATTTTTCCTCCATTCTTCTTTTCAAATGGCTATAATCTTGATTCACTCTTTCTTCTTCAAGCTCTTGATCATTCTTGACTCTACACACTCACCTTCAAATCCTTCACTCTTATGTTAAAACTCCATTGTAGTTGTAAGCTGCTATTTTGTTGGCTCTTCTTCATTGTTGTTGTAGCATTGGTCTTGGAGAGTTTACAAGATCACATCTTCCTCTACATGCCTTGAGAGAATCTATAGGGAAGGGGATATCCATTCACTATCATTTTTATTTACATCATCTACTCGCGTAGTAGTGTATTACATTATCTACTTGCATAGTAGTGTATTGTGTTTTCTTATTGCTTGGTATTTCTGTTTCTATAAGCTTCTTTATTATCTTTCTACAATCGTTGCTATCTGATTGTCCATGGAGGTGGAAACACCAAAGTGGGGGAACGACTAAAGCAATCCTCTAAACACAATGCCAACATTTTCTTGTTCTTGTGTGTGCATGTTGTTCATCGAGTGAAGTTCTTAAAGACCTCAACTCACATGTTTGAAGGTCCATTTCTACCACCTTTCTCTTGTCAAATTCTAGCTTAGTATTCTTAAACTATTCTTTTTGTTGTGTTGTTATTTCTGCATTTTCCATCTCTTTCATAATATAAAACCTTGTTGGTCAACCTGTTAGTTAATTTTTGAGTGTTTATGTCTACACTTTACTCTTTCTATCCATATCGATGCCAATGCCCTAGTGAGATTCCAATGTGCTATGCTAGATTCCATGTCCTATGTTGCCATCCTCAGGAAATGAGTTGCTTAAGTTGTAGATTGAACCCTAAGATTTGACTCTTTTGAACCCCTGAGAAATTTGGGTTAGCAAAAGGAAAGTGATAGACTTATTGTCCTTCCTTTTCAGCCCCTTAAACCTTCCTAAATCATTCATCTAGCTTGAGATAGATCAAGGAAACCTGTTATTTGGGGCCTTCCTATGACCTGGGGTCTTGAGTAGTTGGTCCCCCTCCTCTACAAAAAGTAATAAAATGCAATGGATACACTAAAAGGTGAAATAACTATATGATGGAACCACTAGGTTAGGCAATAGATATACTGAAGGACTGATAGATATTCTGATTTAGAGTTTGACATTTTCTAGATTGGTGAGAGTGTGCAACATAATAACTGAAACATGCGACAAATACACTAAGTTATAGTTTTATATGTTGACATTTTCAATTGACTTGGGGATGGAACTGTTGAATTAGTGTGCATACATGCTAAAAGGTGAACAAATACATTGATTCAAAGTTTTCTAGTTTTTGGACTAGTAATAGTGTGGGATGCAACCACCAAATTAAGAGATTGATATGTTGGAGGATTGATAGATACACTCATTTGCGACCTTAAATGGGTTTTTTAGGTTTGGATGGGATTTGGAAGGGGAGGGTGGATCTAGGAACTTAGGATGATGGAAGAAATGAAGGATGAAGGAATGCAAGGAAGAAGGGATGAAAGAAGTGTGAATAATTGGATAAATGAAATGCATCAAGAATCAAGACCTTGAACATAGATGGTTTCAATTTTATTGCTATACTTAAGATACAAAAATTTCCTAAGAAAGAATCAATTGATTACCTACTTGATATAGGTTGAGTTCTCGAGCAAGGAATGATTTGATGGCTGGATTAGATTGGATAAAGATCTTGATTAATGATGGGGGTTGATATTTGTATAATAATGATGAGAGAATTTGATATGATTAAGGATTACACTTTGAAATTATTGTAAGGATTTGATTAGATGAGGATGGATAAGGAAGAAGAGATGTGGATTAGATTAGATGAGATTGGACTTAGAAGAAGTGGATTATGAAGGATTAAATGGTGGGATGGAGAATTAGAAGTATGAGTGGAAGAAGATATTAAAGGATGGATTGAAAAGATTAGAAGAATGGGATTTGGATTAGGATGGATTAGATGAGTGATTAGAGGAAAATAACTAATATGGAATGATTAGGGGAAAGTAATTATAATAAATTAGAGGAAGGGAATTAAGGTCCTTTGATTGGGTTTGGATTATGGTTGGGGAAGGTGGATGATTAAGGTGATGTATTAGATAGGTTGGGATGAGGTGGATTGGGAAGCTTGAACTCGGTAAAAAATGTTTGAAATAGTCACACTTAATCAATATGTAAATATGTTTAGATTTTAAGGATTTGAATTTAAGGGTTGCATAGGTTTCAATGATGAAGACATGCCAAGCACAACAAAAACGTATTATTTATTCAAGTAGGTTTATCATCTAGTGTGGGTTTACAACATAAAACTAATACAATATACCAAGTGAGGGATAGATAAGGAGTGCCACATTGCACAAGATCCCTTACCAATGATGGCCAAAGGATTCACCAAGGTTATCTCTATCTCAACATTCAGAGTTGCAAGGTGAAGAGAGAGAAATTTTTTAATTAGACCTCACAAACATGACATACAATGGTTAATTCCCTTTAATAAATTCAAATGTGCCTAGATTAGTGATAAAATGATGTCTTCGATAAATGTTTATACAAACAAAATGTTAGTAGTTTTATGATTTTATCATTGAAAAGTGATTAAAAGCTGCTCAAATAAGGGGTTAGACAACAAATTGATTAATAAGAATGATTAAAAGTAATGGATGAACCACATTGGCACCTAAGTTTGAAAATGACGAGACTACTAAAATACAAGACATAACTACTAAAATATGAGACAAAACCATTGATATGTATGCACATGCATTGAAAGATGAAAAATATGAAAACAAATACTTGATGAAAAAACTATTGAAATCAAGTCACTTCATTGATATGTGACAAAAACACCAAACTAATAAAAATAGAAAATTTATACCTCCAAGGGAACCACTGATGTAGGGTATAAAACCATTGATATGTGAATAGATACGCTGTGATAGGATACCTACATAGAGAACAATATCTAGTTGTACGGAAGCTAATCTAATTTTCTTGTGGTTATTGGTGATTTGGACAATATCTACCCTTGCAAAACTAATTTCTATAAGAAAAAATAGAGCGTACATTATTGAAAATGGTGGAAAAACATTTTAAACACACAAGTTAGCATATGCTAGATAAACTACATAACTATTGAAATATAGTATAGAATTGTCAATTTGTAACATGGTCACCAAATTAAAATAGAGCAGCTAAAACATCTAACCCTGGAACAACAATAGTTAACCCTTCACAAAGGGAGAATGTGAGTAAAATCCAACAAAATAACATTTTGTAAGATTCAATCTTTGGAAAAAATTGAATGTTAATCTATAAGAAAATATTAGAAAAAATGTTATTGAATGTTAGAGACAATTGTTGAAAGATAATCTATAGAACCACTAGATCCAAAACACAATGGCTAAATTGTAATTTAGACACAAAAACACACAAATTTGATTAGTAAAAAGTGATGTGGGCCCCATTAGTCATGCCATATATTTATACATGAAAAAGTGAGCATGCAAATGGACTAAATAAATTAACCCATTTGCCCATTATTAGATGTAACACTCATGATTAAGCATAATGGTTAGCAAATATTAATGAAAACAAATAGTTATCACCAAACTAACCCTCTTTGCACCATGGAATGGTGGTTGTGTTCAAGGATTATGGATATGATTGCTCTTGCAACACCATAAGATTGCATAAGAGGTGATATGATGAAATGGCTAGGGGTGGTCTCCAATTTATATATTTTTGGGAAATACAATGGATGGAATAGATTAAAAGATGAAATTCATGGCTCATAATGGTTGAGAGCCATGGGAAGATGAGAGGAGCACACATGCCTTAATTTGGTTGGAGGAGAAGATGGAGAGGGGTTGAAGAGAAAATTAAGGTTGGAGAGTCTTCTTGGGAAGATTGGATGGACAAGATGGAAGGGATACCTTGGAGTACCCTTGAGGGATGGGCAAGAGACCATGTCACATATAGAAAGACCCATGCCTTGTGTACAAAGAACCCATACCTTTGTACGCCTTGGAGGAATGCACATGATTTGAAGGGAGTTGGCTAGGATTTAGTTGTGTAAGTAGGAGATTAAGGGCTTAATTGATTTTAGCTCACTTAATGGAATGCGAAGGAAAATAAGTAAATTAAATAAATAATATTTATTTAATTTTTGGGATGAGGATAGGGGGACTTAGGTAACTAAATAATTTGATTTATTTACCTAAGGTGGGCTAAGGAGAAGAACGATTAAATGTTTTAGGCTAGAAATAGGTGTGAGTGAATAGTGATTTTATCAATATTTTTTTATCTAATTAATAAGGGGATGAAAATTGGATAATTAATCAAATAATTAGGGTTATATTCAATCAATCATAAAGGAAATATTCAAGTAATGATGGTGGTCAATTTTAGGTGTCCACAACTTCTACGTGTGAATAATTTATATTCACTCTCAGATTGATGGTTCCTTTTTGTTCTCTTATTCAATACATCTTTGTTTATTATTCTTGAATACATCATTTTACAACAACATTATTCAATATATTTGTGGCCTTGCAATCTCATTAGGGAGAGCTTACACTAAACTATTTTTTCCCCATAGAAATCCTTTAAAGCTAAATTCCAAATAGATTCAATTTATAGCAGATTCAAATCAAATTTCTCTATACACTAAACTACATGATCCAAAAGATTCAAATAATAAAAGTAAAAAGCATTTCTACAATTCTAATTTGAGTGCAGATGATCTCAATTCCAAAACTAGAATGATTGTATTTTCCTTATTCTTCAACATGTTGAACATGAAAAATTAGAGGTCTTGAGAAGACAAATAAATGTATCGCAACTTCATTGTTATGGCTAATGTATGTTCAAAACACTAAAATCATTGCATAAACAACAAATAATTCATAGAGATGTTAAGCCTGAAAACTTCCTTTTCTCTAGGAAATTATATTTATCGAAATCTCATTGATTTCAATATTAGACATAAAGCCTTAATTGCATCTACAAATATAACTAATCAAACAAGGCAGGCCCATGTTAAGCCATCCAACAATGCTATCAATTTAAAAAAGAGAATGCTAATTTGTATCTATCCCACCAAATGTCTATATTTATCTTTATTTGAAAGGACATCGCTTTCAAAAAGAAATTCAATTAATTAAAGAAATAACAATGTTAGGAAAGATACCCCAAGGCCAAGAGTTAAAACATCAATAAGAAGCACACCGATAAGAATCAAGAATCCAAAGAAGCATTGTAGTTAGCATTCAAAAAATCACAAAAGGCTTTGCTCAAATCCCCTATAAGACAATTCTAATTATTTTCAATATCAAACTAGTAACTGTTCCACTTTGAAGCTGATTTAACCAAAAAGCAACAACCTAATTTCATTCCCTTCTAGTATGGCTCCACTGAACAACATTGAAACCGTGGTTGAGAATGTTGATGCCTTTCTTACATTCATTTAGCTACCATTGCTAAAAGTGAGAGGAATACTTATTTTTAAAATGATCAATCAAAATTTTAGAGTCATATTCCAGAATAATATGAGAAAAATGCTTTAGTTTAATTTCTAAAAGAACTCGATGAATGACCAATGCCTCAGCAGCATCCAAAAACAACCATTCTTTGTAAATGAATCAATTGTCTTCAATAGACACATGCTATAGAGATTTTGATAAACCACATTCTAAATCTCATTGAAAAAATTCACTTGCAATAATAAAATTTAATAAAAAATTCAATCTTAAAATGAAGATTTAAAATTCAAATTTTAGTTTATATTTTCATTCCATATTTTTTAAAATTAGTTTGAATTTATGTTCACAGTCACCAAAAGAAATACTTCCAAATTTGGTGGCTTTCTATGATACGTAGGACAAAAAATTTGGAGCAAAAGAATCAGGCTAGCTGACTTTTGAACTTGGAAACTTTTGACAATACACAGGTGACAAAAATTAGAGCACCGATGATATTTTACCTTGGGTTTCAGAAATAAAACTGTCGTGTTTTAAGTTTAGGAGGGGAATTATTTCTAACGAGAAGGTGGTTAAGAGTCCAACTTTAGGAAAATTCACTGTCAACAAATTCACTTTTAACAATTTATCGTCATGAAAAATTCATCTTGTGGAAAATTCATCATCAAAAATTTATATCATATTGTGGGTGGTGAATTTTCCATGAGATGAATTTGTCATAACAATAAGTTGTTAGAAGTGAATTTGTTGATGGTGAATTGTTAGCGGTGAATTTTCCTAAAGCCATAAAAAGATAATAAGTGAGAATATCATTTGAATACATCCAAAATAATTTCAAGTACAAATATTTAAAAAAGGATGTCCATAAGCTTAAATAGAGCTCTTAAAAAACTCAATAAAATGTTTAGTAACAAATGATAGAAGATGACAACAGATGATTCCTAGTCTCTAGTGTATTCAAGGCTGATACAAAAAGCAAAGAACCAGTAAATATGGTAAATTTCTTGGGAATAAGAACACAACATCACAAAATAAACTTTATGAGGAGTATGATCTTAAGGGCTACTAAAATTTGATGAATCGACTAATGCTAATCAGTCTCAAAAAGAGCCTCTCATTTCTCTTAATAAATATGCACTAGAAGTAGTTCTTTCTTATGAATGACTTTGGACAGTTATTTTAAATTGAATTGGAAGCTTGCTACTCAACATATTATACAAATATGGAAGGCCACTTATGGTTAGAAAAATATGGTAGAGATGTAAAACTCTAGAACAAGGTAAAGCCATCATCCAGTGCAGTTATAAAATTTGGGCAGAACTAATAAAAAATGTAACAATATTTTATTATACTAGAAAACATTTTATGATTCCTCACTTAAAAATTATAAGAAATTTACCCTACACAAATTTCCTCCTAGAGACATGTATGCTATTCATTGAAATCTAAGGAAAAATTTGTCTATGTTGAGACAAAATAAATTAGTTGTCATTTGCTATGATAAAGGTTAAATACTTTCTGCCAATAGGGGCATAATGTGATGGTTAAGTTGTGGTGTTGTTCTTGTCATCAAGGTTCAAATCCCACTAGGGTGTTATTGTTGAATATTTATATTGGGGATGAGGTCCCCCATTTGTGAGGTAATGTCTTGATATAATCTACATAGAACCTATGTTTATTGCTTATCTTAATGTCTATGTGCATAGAATTCAACATATCTATATCATTTGTATAATTTTATTGTCGATCCTTGATTTGAGAAAGTCTCTTTTCATCATGATCCAAATTGTTTGTATGGTATGATGTCAAATATGCACTTGTGAGGTTTTCCTCATAGGCACAAACTTGACTAGCCTATTTTTAAAATTAAAGATAAAACTTCAATCCAATTGGCCCCCTTCTACACTTTGGTCCAAAGTCAACTTTATATATGTTTTCATGATATGGTGTTATGTTTGTGTATTAAAAGAAATTCATTTTTATTCATTTTTATCATCAAGAATTCAATTTCTCACATCAAACATTATACCTCTCATATCATGCAATTATTAGATCTCACATTTAAGAGCACCTAAAAGGGGAATGAATAGTGACACTTCAATTTAGTTCTTAAAACGAGTAACATTGATTTTGTTTTCTTCAATCCTTGTCATCATAAAAGGATTAACACACAACCATAGCAGAAGCTTGCTATATGCAAGTTAAAAACTACACTAACCCCCTTTTCCAATGAGAGGTTTGATAGTATCCATCAAATTAAGAAATGGAAGAATTCATAGATTATCAGAGACCAAGTTTGTAACAAAAGAGTGAGTTCATAGTTGCAAACTAGATCTATATTAGTGAACTTGACCAGATGTAAAGCAGAGAAGAATATTTTAATTTTGATTCATACATTTATTTTCCAAGGGTGTTTTCTAAAGTCGAAGCACACAAATTCCAAAGCTATCATCATATGACATTTTCTCTTCAATCATAGAGCTAAGGGATTCATTTAACAACCTAATCATACTTTCTATCATAATTATTTGAATTACCTATGATCTTCACTCCAAACACTCTTTAATTTAATTCAATTGTTCTTATGCATGTGTATTTGTATGATAACATAGATTAACACCTTTTAAGTATTCTTTTATTTTGTTTTCAATATGTTTTAAAGTGAAGAAATACACAATTTTGTGTAGGTTTTGTTGATGATTTCCTTTACTTATTGTGAATAGCCATCTTAGCTTGGGTTATTTTCCATAGTGATTAGGATGTCCACAAACCTAATTATTCCTAATGCTTCCACTATCTTTCTTTCTTTGTTATCATTGCTTGACCATGCCAATCCCAATGGTCACAATGTCAAATTTATAACAAAGGTCATGTTGGATTTTTTATCCTAGTTTGCAATTATATACTATAAGGTTGCAAGGAATCTAGGAATATGTTATACCTTACAAATAGCTACAAATATGAAGTACTGCGGACTTCTAAGTTTGGACTAGACCAACACATGAGTGTGAACTCCTCTCTCCTACTTTGAGCTCTATTGGCCTGAGGGGGTATTCCTTTCTATTCCTCTAAATATATAATACCAAAATTCCTTAAACATGGCCAAATGGGGTGATTAATTCATAGGTTAAGCAAGTGATGACTTAGTTTTGTGCCCAAATTAGTTGTTATTAACACATACTTGTTAACCTATTATAAAGCATGTGGAGGATTTTAAACAAGACACATGAATACATGAACAAATACAAGGCCTAAAGATAGAAGGCAATACATATCAAACTATAACATTCATGCCAGATCTGAATTACTTATAAATTATTTAAATTATGGTAGGACAATGCATTATTTTTTAAAATGAATGGAGATATAGAAGGAATGTGATCAATACCATTGTATTCTAGGATACAAATTCAAGAACTAAGGCTTAGATATTGTGGAATACCTGAGAAATATATACAAATTTTCAAGCGACTCTCAAATAATTGATTGCACCCTATACAATCAACATCTTAAGTAAAATATTTATCAAATATATAATTCTATTTAGTTATCCATCATAGTGAAGATAATATTTCTAATAAATAATGAAAGGGACTATGCTAAACACAATGCTCAACCTAGCATTTTATAGTATTCCTAGAATATCCAACTAGCATGTTTTCAACAAGAAATGCAACAAATATGCATTTAGAGATAACATTTAACTCATATAACAATACTCAAAGTAACAAATATAGTTTAAAGATCACAAATGGATAATTTATTATATTTCTTTCTTTAAAAACTCACAATTGATAGGAAGTACAACTTGAATAGAAAACTTATAATTTTTTTCCACAACTTATGCATTTGTGTACACCAAAGTTACATGAAATTACCTCACAAAATTCTCTTGTAAACATATGAGAAGATTATATTTATAGAAGGTGGCAATTATCATCTCACATAGATGATTGACATTTCTCACCTCCTTATACAATATGAACTTGTAAATAGATGGAATCTACATGAACACTCATATGTGCCCACTTTTCCTATTTTGTGAGCTAAAAAATGAAAGAGATCCCCCTTTTGGACACAACTTCAAAAGATACAAGAGATCATTGCATTTTGATCTCCTTAGTTCAGTGAAATAATGGACATTTGCAAAATAACCCTTTAGTAAGCTATAAAAACATCATTAAGTGCATGTGACACCAACCAAGTGCATGAGAACAAGCAATTGGTAGTACACTTGAGAGTTGTGAGTGATTGTGGCAACATTAAAGCAACAATAAATGAATGTTGTTCAATTTCCTTTTGGGAGAGGCCTTGAAGATATCAATAGTTTCTCCAATAAAGAAGCACAATCTCCTTTAGATTCTTGAAGCCAAATTGACATTTAACTAAATAATTCCTAGAAGAAAACATGTCACTAGGAAGACCATTTGTATCTAGGGAAAATGGTTAAAGCATACATGATATCAAAATGCTGAAACCACAAAGTAAATATCATGATATAAAACCCCAATACATCAACAAAATTGTGAGAACAAAATGCATAAAGAAAGAAATGGAAATGCAAACCCTTGTGATGTGCTTCTCTCACTCCATTTTGTTGTCCTTCTTATTCCTTCAATATATTTGATGTGTAGCTCTCAAATGTGATCAAATGCACTAAATATTGAAAGCAATTTGATGGAATGATTGCAAGGAAATTGAAGATGTGGTCTTCGTAAATTGAGAAATAAGTCATCAATTTATAGATTTCAAAAAGATGATTGAATGGACAAGATTAAATGATATTCAATGGACAAGATTGAATGCGAGGATAAGTTAGAAGAGAAACTTGCATTTAAAAGTGGAGGACAAAATGAGTTAATTGAAAATAAATAAAGTATTTATTTTCATCAAAATATGCTTTTTCAAAAGTGGAGGAATGAAAGAGTGAAGGATGAGTTAAATTCTATGCTCCATGGGGTTTCAGGGATGGGGAGTACCCGGTATGGCGGGATGAGTTTCTGGTACGGGGGTACTTTTGGGTCATTTTTTAGGGGACAGTAGGGGACAGCTGATAAAAAATAGGGAATTTCTTAAAAATATATAGAAATTTCAAATGTTCATAGCATAATATTGATAAAGCATTCATTCTAGACATTTGTATAAGCTTAATACATATCATTAGATTTGAATTGAGATTTCACATGAGAATCAACAAACAAATTAACAAAATTCAAATGCTTTTCATTATCAATGTGCACACATATCATATAAAAGTCTGATAATTATAACCAAAATACCCAAAGGCTCCAAGTCTCAACTATGAAATGACATGCTAAACATAAAACTAAGAAAATATATCGCTGTCCAAGGTCCCTAATCAGCATAAGGTAGGTCTAAATCAGCATCGCCCTCGCCATTAGAGCTCAAGTCTAAGTTAGTGTCAGTGTCCATGTCAATAGAAGGATTTGCCTCAACCAATGGAACCCCAACCAATCCCTCATGTGCATTCTCCTCAATCTGCATAACATCTTTGGGATTAACATCCTAACATAAGCCTAGAGTCTGATGATACTGAGTAGTTTGGCGATCCTTCACTCAGCTGCTCTTCTTTTGCTCTCCTTCACTTCACAAGCCAAATGTAAAAATGAGTTGCTTTTTCTCATTTTAGGGCATATGTAAGGCATAACTAGGGCGTCCCTTGTGGGCCCGCCCATGCCTTTTTTTCATTTTAATTTTTTTTAATTTTTTATAAAAATGTGTTTTTTTTGCTGCTGGGCCATAGGGTACTTCTAGAAGTACTTGGTATGAATGAGGGACAGTTGGGAAGTTTCGGGTACTTCTAGAAGTACCCTACATCCCCTGCCTTTTGCCAAAAGTCCCCTGGAAGTACCGGGTACTTGGAGGGAAAAATGGGATGGCCAGGGGATGTTTCCTAGCCATCCCTGCATCCCTGTTTCATACCCGGTAGAGGAAACGACATAAAAACACAGGGGACGTGTCCCCGTGGAGCATAGGTTAAATTGAGAAAGAGAAGAGTTAATTGAAAATAAATAAGGAAACTATTTATTTTCAACTAAAAGCTAACATTTCGAAAGTGGGGAGTGGATTTGGAAAATAAAAGTCATGAGTGGAAAGGGGAAAGAGTTAAGTGAGATAGAAATTGGAAAAATGGAAGAGATAAATGGGAATGAAAATTGGAATTCGAAGAGAAAAGTGGAAGTGAAGTGAGAGAAAGTGGGAGAGATAAGTGGGAATGAAATCTAGGTGAGGATATGTTGTCAATTAGATATGCACCCTTTGTTAGATTTGCAAAAATCAAACTATTTGTTGAAACATGGAAACCCTTTTCAGATGTGGGTGATCTATGTGAAAGGGAATCTCTAGAGTGAGCTGGATAGAAAATATGACTAAAATGTAAAACTTATCTAATATGATTTCAAAACTTAATGGTGAATTTTATGTTCGACCCACAAACAGTCTTCAGAAAAACAACAATGAATTCGTAATCTCTCATGAACACCCAATACATAATTGAATTGCATGAAGGTTTAAACTTAAACACAACATGCAACTTGCATTAAATAAATTTTTTGTATCAATAATCTACAATAATAGGATATGAAAAGGATCTGTAAACAAAATCACAATGTAGACAACATACTAAAACTACAAATAGAGACAAAAATTGGAGATAGGAATGTTGCTTTTATTGAACTGAAGGAGTATGCCAATGTTTGAAACTGAGTACAAAAAGTTTACAAGCTCTCAAAAAGTGACAAAGCAAGAAACAATAATTTGAACTTAGAAAAATACTAAGTTTTTCTCCAAGATATATCTCAAAACCCTAATCTGAGCTCAAGAAGAAAGCTCCAGGAAAAGCATTGAAAATTGCTCCAAAATGTGGTAAAAAAGCAGAAAACTCAGACCTTTTGCATGTGCATGCCCTAAGGCTCCTAAAAATAGGTGAAATCTACTTTAAAAGCAAATAAAACACTTTATCTCTTCACCATGAAACTCAAATCCAACCAAGGAAAATTCAATCACCAATATGCTAAAAATAGCAAAGAAATAAAACAATTTATAAAGCATTGTTTTATTCTTGCTTCACAAGATTTGCAGATTTTAAATCTTCTCAATTTGATCTATTTTTGCAATGAAGATTTTGCAAAATCTTTGCAAAAATTATAAACCTATCTCTCCAATACAATTTGATTTTTCTTAGAAAAAATCATAAAAATATAAGGCACAATTTCATGTATAATTGATTTCTATAAAATCAATTAAAAAATAAAAGGCAAGGCAAAAAAATCACCAAGGCATGTGTTCAAAATAAAATGCCTTAGTTTATATTTCAAAAATACACCCCTATCCTATGATTGATTTCTACAAAATCAATAATAAAAAAAAACTAAGGCATTAATTCCTTTGCCAAGGTATAACATAGGATGAAATGCCTTAGGCATTACTTGGCATTCAAATCATGGGGATCATGCATTAAGAAGGGGACTTGGGAATTTTAATATGAATCAACCACCATGGTATTAACTTAGCATTGATATTAAATGTAAGGAAAAAATTCCTAAGTCGACTTAGGTTCTGAGAAACCCTAAGTAACAAAACCTCCATTTTTGCATCATTTGAAAGTGAAGACTTTTAGAGAGAACACCTTTGTATGCTATCGCTATATGAGATAGGGTTTCAGCTTGAAACCTCCATTCTAGCCTCTAATCGAGCTTTCAATATTTTTTATTTTGATCATACTCGGCCTCCAATGCTCATGGTAAGTTTCGACTGCCATTTTCATTGTTCCTTGGCTTCTTTGATGAAAGAAAAGGCCTCATAGGCCATGACTATACTCATATTTCTGATGCATCTTGTATTTTTGGTTTCTCCTTTCTTCTTGGCCGCCATGAGGGTGAGCTCGAGCTTGGTTGCCATATTTCTTGATCTTCCACAGGCACGAATGGTAAGATTTATCTCTGTGTTCACTTATTTTTTTTCAAAAGAAAGCTTATGAAAGCTTCATATTTCTATAAAAAGATGATGCTATTTGTAAATTAATAGGCCATCACACAAGCCGCGCCATGTACAATCTTGATATGAACTCTATAAAGAATTTCCATGCATTGTAATTGTTGTTTGCTTGATGTATCTTCAGATTTGATGAAACTTAAATGAGTTTTTCTTCTAACTGACCTTTATGAGCCAAGAGCTCCCTCCAGGTCATGACCATTCATGCACAAACTAGGTATTTTAGAATGTTTCTGGGCTCGACCCATGAAAGGCATTTCATTCCTTTTGTATCCTCTGAGACAAAACATCATGTGGGTATTTAGTATCTTGAAGAAATAATCTATCTTTCTTTGAAGCTTGACCCACCATGATATTTTACTTTCCTTTGTAATTTCTGTTAAAGCCCCTACATGGGTAAATGTTATTTTGAAGAAATTTGCATTTCAAGCATAAACTGCATTTTTTTGTCAAAAACCCAATGTGGGTATGTGATGAGGGCGCAGCCCGAGACTTAGAAAATAACCCACAAACAAGAGAATAATTTTATTATTCAGAAAATGGAACTTCTTACATGCAGAGGATCTCAAATCCCAAGTTGTACAACACATGCAAGTTACAGAAAGCTACAGAATCACCCTTTCGCAATATGCGAGCTTGTCCCCAAAAAGTTACCCAAAAATTATAAACCCTCCCATAAATAGAGCTCCTCTTTAGTTTGGAGCCAAAACAACATTCAAATTTGAGTTTAGGCGGTTTGGCGCCGAAAAATTACAACTTGAAGCTCAAATTTCAAAAGAACATTTGCAATTGTATCTTCTAGAAAGTGCGCCAACTTCCTGGGGCCATAACTTTTGATCTGGGACTCTGATTTGTGAACAGTTTGAACCGTTGGAAAGGTCTCGAAGTCAATAACATGCTCAATATCCACTACACCAATTTTGACAAGTTTTGGGGCCATTCCAGGAACTCTAAGTGCCTCAAATCTAACTCAAAAGATTTTCAGGTGCAAATCTCATAAACTAAAACTGCAATATCTTTCAACCTAGGAATAGAAAATAAAAACCGTAAATTAGGAATTTCATTATGACAAAAAGGGTATCCAAAAATGTAAAAACATCTAAAAACAAAGAAACTTAAAATTTAACTATTTTTGGGTGATGCAAGATTGCCCTTACACCACTAGATGCTTCTACATCAGACAACTAGGGTAATTTGAGAAGTGACCCATCACGTCTCAGATGGTTGAGGAAAATCCAATTGGTCAACTGCTACCTTAGATAGCTAGGATGAATCTTCCATAGGCCTTCTTCTCCATTTCACCAAATATTCTTCATACTGCCTATTTCTGGTACTCCTTCCCACACGACTATCCAAGATTGCTTCAATCTCCTCCCTTTCTGAAGTAGGTGCTGGAATACCATACTACCCTATTGCTGGTGCTTCCTCTTTCCACCTTCATGATACTCTGTCAAATCTAAAATGTTGATTCCATCAGGCAACTCTACCTCATATGCATTCCCTGAATCATGCTTCTTCAAAATCTTACAGGGACTGAATTTCTTCATCTTGAATTTGTTATAGGTTTCCACAGGAAACCTTTCTTTCCTCAAGTGGACCATTACTTCATCGCCAGTGTAAAACTCCTTATTCCTCCTTTTCTGATCTGTCTTAGCCTTATATTGCATATTCATCATATTAATGTGTTATCGTACCTTCTCATGTATATTCTTGATATGCTCTACAAAATCTTCGGCTTCAACACTTATTTTCTTCTCTTGGTCCATCTTCCTCAATTCTGGAGCTGTTCTGGGGCTACCTCCATATACAATCTGGAATGGTGATCTACCAGTGCTTCTATTGATAGAATTGTTGTAAGAAAATTCTGCCTGGGGTAAGATCAAGTCCCATCCCTTGGGTTTATCTCCTACCAAACATCTCAGTAGGTTACCCAGACTCCTGTTAACAACCCTTCGCCCATGTTTGTGGATGGTGTGCAATGAACTTAAACTCTGTCTTCAGCTTCTTCCACAAGGTCCTCCAAAAGTACCCCACAAATTTGGTGTCACAATCTAAAACAATACTCTTTGGCAGACCATGTAGCCTCACCACCTCTTTGAAGAACAAGTCAGCAATGTGGACTACATCATAGGTCCTTTGACATGGAATGAAATGTGCCATATTCGAAAACCTATCAACCACCACAAAGACTGAATCATTCCCTCGTTGTGTCCTTGACAAACCAAGAACAAAGTCCATACTTATATCCTCCCATGGCCTCTCTCGTACAAGTAAGGGCTGATATAAGCCTATATTCTGGCTCACTCCTTTAGCCATCTGACATACCCTGCAACTTTGTACAAACTTCTTCACATCCTATGACAACTGAGGCCAATAATAATGCTCACTGATAATGGCAATGGTCTTATCCCGACCAAAATATCCTACCATTCCTCCACTATGCTTCTCCTTTATCAGGTTCTCCCTCATGGAACTCCTCGGGATCTTAGCTTACAGTGTCTTAAGTTCATTGAACCCAACCACTTCAATCTGCATCTTTGTCATCAATGTATGCCTCCTACTTAAGGCATATGCAACCCTATTTGACTTCCCACTCCTATGTTTCAAAACAAAGGTATAACTCTGTAAAAACTCTACCCATTTCATATGCCTCTGATTTAATTTTCCCTGACTATTTAGGTACTACAAGGCCTGGTGATCAATATATAGAAAAAATTCCTTCGGCAACAAATAATGTCTCAATTTCTTTAATGCTTGAACTATTCCATAAAATTCCTGATCATATACATAATAATTTCTCTTGACATTATTTAACTTTTCACTAAAATAGGCAATGGGCTTACCTTCTTGGCTCAACACTGCTCCAATGGCACAACCACTAGCATCACAATCCACCTAAAACACCTTGATGAAATCCAGGAGGGCTAGAACAGGTTGCTCTATTACCTTCTTCTTCAACAATTCAAAACTCCTTTGCCGCTTCAGTGCTCCACTTGAATTCTTTTCTATCCCCTCTCATTGTTTCAGTCAGGGGTCCACAAATACTACTGAAGTTTCTAATGAACTTTCTATAAAAACTAGCCAAACCATGGAAAGATCTAACCTCGGTAGCAATTCCTGGGGTACGCCATTCCAGAATAGCCTTCACCTTATCTGGGTCCATATTGAGACCTTCTGCTGAGACAACAAACCCCAAGTACACTAACTCCCTCTTCACAAAACAACACTTCTTCAGATTAATCAACAGTTTCTCTTCTCTTAACTTCTCAAAGACTCTCCGAATATGCATTAGATGCTAATCCAATGTCTTACTAAAAATCAAAATATCATCTAAATACACAATAACAAAACTTCCCAAAAAAAATTTTAGTACCTCGTTCATGAGCCGCATGAATGTGCTCGGTGCATTGGTTAGCCCAAAAGGCATGACTAACCACTCGTACAGGCCCTCTTTGGTCTTGAAGGCAGTATTCCATTCATCTCCCTCTCGAATCAAGATCTGGTGATATCCACTCTTCAGATCAATCTTTGTGAAGTACTGAGCTCCACTCAAACAGTCCATCAAGTCATCCATCCTTGGCAGGGGAAATCTGTACTTGATTGCTATCTTGTTTATGGCTCAGGAATATGCACACATCCTCCATTCCCCATCCTTCTTTGTGCTAGTACTCCAGGTACTGCACATGGACTCAAACTCTCCCATATCAAACATTTTCTCAACAACTCTTGAACTTGTCTATTCAACTCCTCATTTTCTGCTGGAGTCATTCTATGAGCTGCCTTATTTGGAAAACTGGCTCCAGGAATCAAGTCAATCTGATGACTGATATTCCTTATTGGTGGTAAACCCTCAGGTACATTATCAGAAACAATATCCTGAAACTCATCCAACATCCAAAAACTTCTTCTGGAACCTTCTCACTATCCTCCTTACTCACTCCAGGAATCAATGCATAACACAGCTCATGCTTCATACCTTATAAATTTTTCTTCCATCACATAACAAATTCTAGCACTACTGCATACCTTTTCTTTGGTCTCCTTCAGGGGTTTCAACTTGTGACGAACCACATCCTTTGTCAAGGAATAAGTGTTTGCATGGCCATCATGTATAGCTCGCTTATCGAACTGCCACGGCCTCCCCAACAACATGTGACATGCATCCATGGGGATGATATCACAGAGTACCTAATCATGGTAGCTCTGATCTTGAAATTTACTAGGCACTACTCATTGACCAAAACTTTGTGGTCTTTCTACAACCACGCAATCTAATACAAATGCAGGTGCCTTTCCCTCTTTAGCTTCAACTTTGTGACCATCTCTTCTGACACTAAATTATCAGTGCTGCCACCGTCAATAATGACATCACAACATTTTCCTTCACACTTGCACCTTGTGCGAAACAAATTCTTCCTATGTTATGGTTCTTTTCCTCAGTCACCAGGGCTCTCCTAATCATTAGAGCTTCTCCCCTTTCAGCATCATCTAAATGTTCAGATTGGGCCTCCTTATCTACATGCACAACCCTTCCATGACCTCCTAGCCTTTTGTCTGCCCTTCCTTGGTGTTGTGGACATTCATAGGCTTGATGCCCTTCTTCACCACACTGGAAACACATTCCTTTAAAACCACCTCTTCCAGATCCTTGTCCATATCTCCCTCATCCTCTACCTCTAAGATCACCACTATTTTGATCATGAGGGCAGTAGAAGTTGTCATTCCTTTGGCTTCAGCTGGTACCCACATCTTCACTTTTATTTTCATCATCATTTCGGCTTCCTGAAGGTCTTCCACTGCACCTTCCACTTTGACCTCCTCGTCCTTTTTGCTTGCCATCAAATCTTTTGTTCAACTTCTCTTCCACCTTGAGCAAACGTACACATCTCAATGGTGGTCATTGACTAGGCTTAACTCTATCGAATGCTCGTCGGCCCATTAAGATGCTCGAGGCTACCTTCTCCTTATTGGCCTCTGTGGTGGCTTTTGTTGATGATTATCTTGTGAAAATCTTGATTATAAATTGTTCTGAATCTGTTTCCTTGTTTCAACCATTGCAATTTGTTCAACAGATCTAACTCATAGTCCACTGTTATGAACTGCTTTTTCAATTTCTCTACCATGCGATCCCATCTGGTGATATTTCCTTTTCCTCTTCGATTTCTTTTCAACTAGACCTCTTTCCACCAAATACTGGCATGGCCCTTCAGCTTCATTTTCACAAACTTAACCCGATCTGGGTCCTCTATTTCCTCATACTCAAAATATTCTTCTAGCTCGTTGATCCAGTCGATCAACTCTTCTGGGTTCAGACTTCCGAAATAACTAGGGACTTCTGCTCTGGGTGTTTTCCCAATCTTTGAAATGGCCCTTACTAGCCGCATTTGGTCTTGATCAATTGCTTCTTCTTCCTCTTCTACATTTGAACCTTCTTCCTCTCCTTCATCCTCACTTTCCTCCCTTAGGTTTAACCCTCTTCACAACTGCTCTTGTAACACATCAATCTGTCTTTGGAGGGCTGCTAGTGCATCTCTTCCACCAGCATTTCTGCCACCTCAACCACCTTTGGCACCACCACGCATACCAGGAATCACTCTTGGAGGCATCTTTTTTGACCTCGACCCATAACCACGGTCCTGGTGCGAACTGCCTCACGATTGGCGATCTATCCACACGCTCAAGAAAACCTGGCTCTGATACCACTTGATGAGGGTGCAACCCAAGACTTAGAAAATAACCCACAAACAAGAGAATAATTTTATTATTCAGAAAATGGAGCTTCTTACATGCAGAGAATCTCAAATCCCCAAG
>VDFB02000003.1:483424849-483812815 GCA_007258455.2 Sequoia sempervirens | reverse complement strand
CTTGTCTGCTCAACTCTCATTTTCTCAAGTAGAGTCATTCTATGAGGCTGCCTTATTTAGTAAACTGGCTCCAGGAATCAAGTCAATCTGATGACTGATCTTCCTTATTGGTGGTAAACCCTCAGGTACATTATTAGAAACAATATCCTGAAACTCATCCAACATCCCAGAAACTTCTTCTGGAACCTTCTCACTATCCTGCTTACTCACTCTAGGAATCACTGCATAACACACACACTCATGCTTCATACCTTCTAAAAGTTTTCTTCCATCTACATTACAAATTCTAGCACTACTGCATACCTTTTCTTCGGTCTCTTTCAGGGGTTTCAACTTGTGACGAACCCCATCCTTTGTCAACAAATAAGTGTTTGTGTGGCCATCATGTATAGCTCGCCTATCAAACTACCACGGCCTCCCCAACAACATGTGACATGCATCCATGGGGATGATATCACAGAGTACCTCATCATGGTAGCTCCCAATCTTGAACTTTACTAGGCATTGCTCATTGACCAAAACTTTGTGGTCTTTTATCAACCAGGCAATCCGATACGGATGTGGGTGCCTTTCCCTCTTCAGCTTCAACTTTGTGACCATCTCTTTTGACACCAGATTATCGGTGCTCCCATTGTCAATAATGACATCACAACATTTTCTTTCACACTTGCACCTTGTGCGAAATAGATTCTTCCTCTATTTTGATTCCTTTTCCTCAGTCACCAGGGCTCTCCTAATCACTAGGGCTTCTCCCCTTTTAGCATCATCTGAATGTTTAGATCGGGCCTCCTCATCTGCATGTGCAACTCTTCCATGACCTTCTGGCCTTTTGTCTGCCCTTCCTTGGTGTTGTGGACATTCATAGGCTCGATGCCCTTCTTCACCTCATTGGAAACACGTTCCTTTGAAACCACCTCTTCCAGATCCTTGTCCATATCTCCCTCATCCTCTACCTCTTTGATCACCACTGTTTTGATCATGAGGGCGGTAGAAGTTGTCATTCGTTTGGCTTCAGCTAGTACCCACATCTTCACTTTTCTTTTCATCATCATTTCGACTTCCTGAAGGTCTTCCACTACCCCTTCCACTTTGACCTCCTCATCCTTTTTGCTTTCCATCAAATCTTTTGTTCAACTTCTCTTCCACATTCATAGCAAACTGATACACATCCTCAATGGTGGTCATTCTGACTAGGCTTAACTCCTCCTGAATGCTTGGTTGTAACCCATTAAGATATCGGGCTACCTTCTCCTTATTGGCTTTTGTGTGGCCCATTCTGATGATTATCTTGTGAAAATCTTCAGTATATTCTTTCACAGATCTACTTCCTTGCTTCAACCCTTGCAATTTCTTGAACAGATCTAACTCGTAGTCCACTGGTATGAACTGCTTCTTCAGTTTCTCTACCATGCGATCCCATTTGGTGATATTTCCTTTTCCTCTTCAATTTCTTTCCAATTGGACCTCTTTCCACCAAATACTGGCATGGCCCTTCAGCTTCATTTTTGCAAGCTTAACATGATCTGGGTCCTCTATTTCCTCATACTCAAAATATTCTTCTAGCTCATTGATCCAGTTGTTCAACTCTTCTGGGTTCAGATTTCCAGAATAACTGGGGACTTCTGCTCTGGGTCTTTTCCCGATCTTTGAAATGGCCCTTATTAGCCGCATTTGGTCTTGATTAATTGCTTCTTCTTCCTCTTCTACATTTGAACCTTCTTCCTCTCCTTCATCCTCACTTTCCTCCCTCAGGTTTAACCCTCTTTTCAACTACTCCTGTAATGCATCAATCTGTCTTTGGAGGGCTGCCAGTGCATCTCTTCCACTAGCATTTTTGCTGCCTCGACCACCTCTAGCACCACCACGCCTACCGGGCATCACTCTTGGAGGCATCTTTCTTGACCTCAACGCACAACCACGATCCTGGTGTGAACTGCCTCACGATCGACAATCTATCCACGCGCTCAAGAAAACTTGGCTCTAATACCACTTGATGAGGGCACAGCCCGAGACTTAGAAAATAACCCACAAATAAGAGAATAATTTTATTATTCATAAAATAGAGCTTCTTACATGTAGAGGATCTCAAATCCCCAAGTTCTACAACACATTCAAGTTACATAAAGCTACAGAATCACCCTTTCGTAATATGCGAGCTTGTCCCCAAAAAATTACCCAAAAATTAGAAACCCACCCATAAATAGAGCTCTTCTTTAGTTTGGAGCCAAAACAACATTCAAATTTGAGTTTAGGCGGTTTGGCGCCAAAAAATTACAACTTGAAGTTCAAATTTCAAAAGAACATTTGCAATTGTATCTTCTAGAAAGTGTGCCAACTTCCCAGGGCCATAACTTTTGATCCGGGACTCCGATTCGTGAACCGTTGGAAAGGTCTCGAAGTCAATAACACGCTTGAAATCCACTACGTTAATTTTGACAAGTTTCAGGGCTGTTCTAGGAACTCTAAGTGCCTCAAATCTAACTCAAAATATTTTTAGGTGCAAATATGGGAAACTAAAACTACAATATCTTTCAACCCAAGGATAGAAAATAAAAACCATAAATTGGGAATTTCATTATGACGAAAAGGGTATCCAAAAATTTAAAAGCATCTCAAAAATTGAGAAACTTGAAATTTAACTATTTTTGGGTGATGCAAGATTTCCCTTACACCACTGGATGCTCTGCATCAGTATGCTAAAAGTATCGAAGAATTTACATTTTAATGAAAACCCCATATGAGCATTTGGGAAAATGAAAGAAAACCTCTCTATTATCGTGTAGCAGCATGATAATTACACTTTTGGAACTAAAATAGTCTTCCTCTTCACTGTTTGCTTATTCCATTTGCAACTACATGCTTTACATTTAAATGCTTGACAGAGATTAAAGCCTTTTGTATTCTCTATCTCCCTTACCTCTTATGGTCGTTCATGTATTGAAAAATCTGTTATGCCTATTGAAATCTCTTTCAGTTTGTTCACTGTCATGATATAGAAAAATACTTACTTTCATACCATTTCTGCTACTCACATAACATTTGCAATATATTCCAAAAATAATTATGTTCTCATACACAACACCATATCCATCGTTCACTAGCTAATGCATACTCTTATACTCTTATGGTATTGGCTCCTTCATGAATGGGCTCGTAGCATCTGATGATTTTTGCTTCACTCACCACTCTGCTTGTATGATTACCTTTATACTTGTTACCTCCCATACAATGTACATGAATGCTTTAGAAAAGAACATGCATTTTCAACTCAACACTCTCATAAAATGAAAACTCACTATGTGTTGTATCATTTGTTAGAAGCTTTACTAATAAGGCATTATGTATGCCTGTTCACTATCACCATCATGAAACGAAACACTTGCTGCTCTAGAATAGAAAAATATGAAACATCACAAATAAATGTGAACATAACCCAAGGCATCAAAACAATTAATATGACAGTATTTAAGAATGCATTTTGGTTTAATTGAATCCATCAAGTTCATTGTACACTAGTAATTCTCATTTCGTTATTCGAACTTGATTGTTATGAATGAAAAATGCACTTGATTGCTTTGATGAATGAAATTTTGTTTTACTTCTTTAATTGAATAGCTTAGATGAGCATGATAATGTATTTTTCCTTCTTAGCCCACTTGTAAATTTAAGGGGCAGCATGCTGAGCTCTACCCTTGTGGGAGCCTATTTTACTCCACATGCTAATGTCTTCATAAGATGATCAGCTTCATGACTTTTCCTATACTTGCACAGGAAACAAACAATGTTAGCTCTTGCTTCTGCACTTTTCTTTTAGTTGATTCCATGCATTTCGAGGAGTGAATTATATGTCTATTGGTAGAGCATGCATTATAACTCATATCCGAAACTCTAGCAGGACTTTCCCATTCTTTGAAGGTGTGCGGATCAAAAGTAGGACAAACCAAGCAACAAGCGTCTCAACTGAAGATCAAGAATCAGATAATGATGGACATGTCTTCTACTATCTACTTTCTTATTTCTTTTACCTTCAGTTGTAGAATTTACTTTCCGCAATGAATGGAACCAACTAAAACTAGGACTTGTGTGGATCTTTTAATTTCTTCTTTCATTTTCATTCTGAAAGAAATACATCAGAATGCAAATTTGCACCATCATTTGTATTCTTGCAATCAAATGAAATATGTAATGCGAAAAGCATCATGAAATAAATGAAAGCACTTTGTATGCTTAATCATTTGTATATTTTGTTTTGTACTCCACTTGATTTGTAAAGTATTTGAGCAATACTTTTGAAACTCAGTTTTTCTCAAAACATTTGCACAATTGGTACCTGATAAATATGGTGCCAATAGTACTTAAAGCACATGCAGAAATAACTATACTTTCACTTTAAGATATAACAAAATTTAACCAGCTCCACCAATTGAGCTATAGTGAAAAATTAGTAACAAGATAATTAAAGATTTTATAATTAAATAAGATGAATTATCCTCACCTTTCAAAATTAGCAAGTTATAAGGATAAATGCAATAAATTAATAAATATAATTTATTAATTTATGATCCCATATTAGGTAATTAAATAAAATGAGTTTATTTAATTACAAAGAAGATAAAAGGGAATAAATAAATAAATATTATTTATTTATCACACTAGGATATGGGGGGGAAGGTAATTAAATAATTAATTCCTCTAGGACATGTTAATGTTGAAAGGGTTAGTCAATTGAACGAATTAATCAATTGGAATGATGCTAGGGATGATTGAAATTGAAGAAAAACTAAATAATTAAAGAATTATTTAATTTGAGAGGAAAGATTAAGTAAGGGATTAAATAATTAAAGAATTATTTAATCTAAGAGGAATAGTTAGGAAGAAATAGTGATGAACATTATTTAAATAATGAAAATGATTTAATTAATGGTTTAGAAGAACAATAATTAAATAATTAAAAATTATTTAATTATAGGGAATTAGAAGAAGAATATTAGCATTAATTATATAATAAATTATTTAATTAGTTTTAGACGGAAAATTAGTGAAAAGTGTCGTCAGAGACCTAGGACAATTTTCAATGTCTACATTTTGCCCCTCTTTGAGACAATGTGATTTTGAGTGTTGTTTCAAAGAAAAATAAAAAGATCATGCCCCAGTAGACCAAGAGATGGAGGTAGGATGCCCCCTCGAGAGATTGTTTGTGCGTTAAAGGCATGAATGATCTCTCAAAATAAGAAAAATGTTAGAGAAAGATAAAATGCGATGAAAAAGACGATGGTTAGTAAGGAGTGAAGAATGATGGTTAATGGTTGATCAATTGATTGATATATTGACCAAGTGATGATTGATTGATTGATTGAATGATTGATAAATTGATAAATTGATTGATTGAATAGAAGAAGTGTTCGTAAATAAACAAAAATTAGAAGAAGAACAATTAGTAGCGATGAAACCTTGCTTTCATAAGTGCACTTTATTTTAAAGAGCCTTATTTGATTTTGCAAAATGGATGTGGTGCACCATGGCATAGAAAGCCAGGGTGATGAAACAGTCTCTTTTGCGTAAAAATTGATAGTCGTAGACAAGGAATGATTCCATCCATCCTGAAGCAATATATGTATTTGCCCTAGAACTACATAAGAACATCCCATAGACAAAAAAAATGAAAAAGAAAAGGACCATGAATTATCCTGACCATTCTAGTCATTTAGGGACATCCTCGAACAACATAGGAACATGACCAAAATAAAAGTCAATGAAAAATAAGACTCACTAGACCAAGCAAGTCAACAACCATTCTGATCTTGTTGTCATAAGTGATAGCCAAAATGTGATAAGATAATGATAATGATGGTGATGTTTGATCACAAGAATGAAGCAACTCGTCCAAGATAGATATCGCCTGAGTATGCGTCAACCTGTATGAGACAAATGATAAATGATAATTGATTGATATTATTAATTGATCTTGATATGACCAATTTGATCGGTTTGATTGCTGACATGACTAAATAGATTGTTTGTTAATGTGTGATTTCATGAAAAGCCTTATTTCACTTGTTCTTGGTTTGTTATTTGTTTTGATGTCTATGATTTGCAAAGGACAATTTATTGCAAGGATTTTTTTCAATTTTTTTTCAATTTTTAGGGCTTTTGAGAAATTTGATTTTTTTTTTGTCTTTTCTCCAAGACATTTTATGAATGTTTTTGGTCTTTTTTGCAGGACTTTTTATGATGTTTTTGGTATTTTTTTCAAGACTTTTTATGATTTTTCTTTTTTTGAATTTTTTCTCAAGACATTATTTGATTTTTAGGCATTTTTGAATTTTTTGATGTTTTTGTCTTTTTGAATGTTTTGATTTTTTGGGTTTTCGAATGTTTTGATTTTTTTGGATTTTTGAATGTTTTGATTTGTTTTTGGATTTTGGAAATATTTGATTTTTTTGTCTTTTTGGAATGTTTTGATTTTTTTTTTGGGTTTTGAATGTTTTATGAGGATCATGACAAATGCATATTAATAATTCCTACAAGCAAGCGAGCAAGCATGCATAAGAATCCAAGGACAAACATGATCTTTCCCCTAGTCAAGTTTAATACTAGATGATGATGATGACAACATTATTTGACGTGGGAAGGACACATCCCGAGGATGACGATAATGTGACTAAAGGATCAAGCTCTGTAACAAGGTTAGGAACAAAGCCAAGGAATGGTTTGGATGATGCACCAAGATGCATAGCAAGATTGTATGGGTTAGGCTTGTTGCATTTGGAATGACTTCTTTTCAAGATTGAATGGGATGATGGAAGGATGTTAGATAAGCGGATTAGAATCCTAAAACCAATGAAAAGGGAAATCCAAGTCCAGAAGGTATGGAAGGATAATGGATGGTTTTGGTAAAAGATAGGAGACATGAGGATTATTGGCTAGAAGAATTATTGTATGGTCTCCAAGGACTATCACATAGGAATAATTTGTTTTCTCCAAGGTATGGGTTTGGACAATGCTATGAAGGCTATGGCATGATATTTCATGGATAGTGTACAACCAAAGGATAGACATGTCAAGAGTTTTCCCAAAGTATGATTTATGTTTGTACCCCAATCCTTATCAAGATCAAAGTAGGTGGGAAAATGGATGGAAAATGATATGGATGACAATGTCATGTGAAGAGTATGAGAGATGAGACAACTTTTCCCCAAGTGTAATGGTCCACATAGATAATTTATTTTACACATGACGCCTATTTGCTATGTTTTCATCATGGTACTTATCCAAAGCGCCATAAGAATGGTTTTCATTCTTGGACAATTTTTTTTCTCTTTACTTTTTTTTCTTGATTTTTTTTTCTTTTTAATTTTTTGGATGACCTTGATGCTTTAGATGATCATAATTGTTCTGAATCCATTGATGGTGCTGATGTAGAGATTGGTGCCATGATATTCCAATAATGACCTTGACAAAGTAGTTGCCTTGTTAGGATCATAGCACTTGCATACAACTGATTGATGTCATTGTGATCCTTGTTGATACTAGAGTTGGCCTTATAAAATACACACATCACAATAGAATTCCATGAGAGCCCTTATGACAAAGATTTTCTGCCGAGATGTGATGGATTTGTGACATGGGATTTTTAGACTTTAGGCGAGAGGTAGGATTATGATGGATGATGGTAGATGTGTTTGGAAATTTAGATGTAGGAATTTTCATTTTCCAAACTTGGGGTGATGGATGATAGAGTTTGGATTTAGGATAGTTTTTGGAACCAACACTTTTATATGCCTTGCTTGATGACCATTTTGAAGGAGGTGGACATTTATTATATGTGGGAGTCCTATTTTCTTGTGGCTCCACATTTTGATTGACTTTTGGATTTATAATATTTTCTTTGCTTGATCCATTTTTCTTAAGGATCCATTTTAACTTTATTTGAACACTTGGATTTTTGTTTGATTCAATGGCCTTTGACATTTGATTTTGAACTTTGGATTTGTAATTATTTTCCTTTTGTTGGTTCCAAATGGAAGGTTTAAGATATTGGGAATGATGATTTATGGTATGGATGGAAGGAGTGTTGGCAACAACCTTATGACAAGAACTACTCATGGCCTCCATTTTGATGTTTGTATTAGATAAGGTTTCCCCCAATATCAATTAGGTACCACTAACATCATTTGATTCTCTGAGTAAAGAATAGCCAAGACCTTTGATGTCTAGGATTTTCTTGAAACTGTATTGGTTCTAGAATTCCTTGCTCATATATGCCTAGTCCTCTTCCTTGACACTGCATGCTTTGATAGATTCTGTTTATGATGGGGTATTTTTTATTTTGAAAGCAAGACATGCTAACCCATCATTGTCTATGTGGAAACTATTACTTGGAATGTTCTCTGCAAGAAACCCTGATCTGATAAAAGAGGATGATCCTAGTTGATAGGATTTCTTAGCTTTATTGACATGTGGGATATATTTCTGATTAACATATTTGGTCTGATTTTGTGACATATTAGATTCATATGCTTCTATTGGTGCTTCCAAGTCGATGTCGAAACCATCTTCATGGTCATTGTTATAGAGTCCTACGAATTTAGCTATAACTTGATCATTTGCAAATATGTCTAGAGTAGGAGACTCTTGTTCTAGAGGAAGATAATCTATGTTTCCCATGGAGGCAAGTATCTCATTTTGGGAAATGGATGTGATTGGTACTTGGATAGGATTGAATTCCAATGTTTGATCATGAATGGCATAAAGGTCGATGAGCGGATCATTTTGGACTTCTTGATTGATGGTAGTGTTTTGATCAAAGATAGGTTTGTCTTGGGTGACATGCTTGTCTGAAAGGATTTCTTGGATAGAATTAAGGATGGGATCATGGGATGAAATACTTTGATCTTGATATGAAGGTGAAGTTATGATGTCATGCATTGAATTTTCCTCTTGATGTATGTATCCTCAAGTTTAGGCAATGGAATGTGACTTTGGACAAGGATATGATTTTCATGACTAAATGTAGGTTGGGATGGAGTAAATAGGAATGGATTAGTGGATGATGGACTAGGATAGGATGTGGAGGCTTGGAATGGGTTGAGGGATGATAGACTAGGATAGGATGTAGCAGCTTGGAATGGACTAGTGAAAAGTTGGTTTCCCTTGTCAAGGTTAGGATAGGGATGAATAATAGACATTTGTTGTGGATAAATGGTATGGTTTATGTTAAGTGAATCTTGATAGTGAGGGTATATGGATGAAGGACTAGAGCTTATGAGTTGTTGGTAAGAGGGGTAGACGGGTGGTTGACCATGGGTTGTGGGTGATTGGGATAGAGAATTAATCCATTGTCTCTTGAATTATATGGCTTGTTGGGTTTGACCATTACGGATTAATTGGTATTCAACTTGACTAGCAAGCATATCAAGGTGAAGGGAAGACATAGTGGTGGATGGTAATGTCACTAAGATGCAAATGTGATGGTAAGACGAAAGGTGGAGTATGACTAAGGTATGTGATATGACATCCAAGGTATGAAAATGCAAAGGTATGACCTAAGCCTAAGCTAGGTTTTTTTGTATTTTAAAAATATATAGGGATGCCTAAAGGTAATGCAACTATTCTTTTTTGGATTTTTGAATATATAGGAATTCTTAATAATGATTCCTAGATTAAGAGTCAAGGTGACAATAGTCTAAGGTATGCAAAGTGTGGAATGAAGGGATGGAATATTAGGGCCTAGTATGAAGGCTAAAACCTAAGATATGGTTGCTAATCAAACTAAGATAGGTATATAAACTAATCTAATTATCAATGACCTTGGGTATAGTAAATATTGATAGGATATGTTGACAAGGTGGTCTCAAACTGGACTGATGAGCTGAGGAACCAACCTAAATGATGAGAACTAAGATGAATGTTGTCTGAAAGATAAGGTCAAGAGAATACAGATTTGAGGCTATAGTCTAGTCTAAGTTTGATGGGCTTCCTAATCAAGAGGTCCTAATTAGGCTATGTGAAATTGTAGTTAATTTAAAACCCCCTAATTAGCATTAGATGAAGATTTTTTGTTCATTTAAAACCAATTGAAGGAATATTTGTTGTAAATTCAACCACGTAATTAGACTATGTGTGCATGAGGTCCTATCTAACTCTGCATGTAAACAAATAAACTTTGAATGCTATATTTTCTTCCAACTACGCATATCTACAATCAAAGTCACCAAAGCACTTAAAACCCCACAAAAACCCACAAAATTGGATCAAGTGTAATGCATGTTAAAGCAAATATCATGATATCAAAATGGATAATGGTTAAAGCATACATGATATCAAAATGATGAGACCACAAAGCAAATATCATGATATAAAACCCCTACATCAACAAAATTGTGAGAACGAAATGCATAAAGAAATAAATGGAAATGCAAACCCTCGTGATGTGCTTCTCTCACTCCATTTTGTTGTCCTTCTTATTCCTTCAATAGATTTGATGTGTGGCTCTCAAATGTGATCAAATGCACTAAATATTGAATGATAATTAAAGATGTGGTCTTCGTAAATTGAGAAATAAGTCCTCAATTTATAGATTTCGAAAAGATAATTAAATGGATAAGATTGAATGATAATCAATGGACAAGATTGAGTGCGAGAATAAGTTAGAAGGGAAACTTGCATTTAAAAGTGGAGGACAAAATGAGTTAATTGAAAATAAATAAAGAAAGTATTTATTTTCATCAAAATGTACTTTTTCGAAAGTGGAGGAATGAAAGAGTGAAGGATGAGTTAAATTGAGAAAGAGAAGAGTTAGTTGTGTATACACCTAAAATCGGTCATGGCATTTAATTAATTAAATACTAGTTATTTAATTAGTATTCGACTATGTATAAATAAATTCTCAATTTATTTATATTGTTCACCCTTCTCTAATTCTCCAAATCTAAAATCATATTCTTCTAATTTAATTAAATAAACAAATTTCCATAATCTTATTTTATTTAATTAAGTTTCACCAATCTTGATTAGGAATTCAAGCACATGTCTACAACTTTTTGTGCCACCTCACCAAGGTCACATGAAATTAAATAATTATAATTTTTAATTAGAATTATCTTCAACCAATTTTTAAGCACATGGCTTATTCCTCACACACTTCCACCAATTTTCAAACACATGGTATTTTCTTCCCTCACTTGAGTCTTCCATCCATTTGGCATGTTGGCCATTGGTCAAGAGATTCTTGCATCCAAATGGCATGTTGTCTTTGGTCAAGGGGACAACATCTTGATTCTCTCCATCTCCACCATTCATCCTTCTTGTTTGAATCTGGACCGTCGATCATTGCCACCTCACAAGATACTTGGAAAAGGATATAAATACAACCCTTTGGCATTGTATTTTGCATCCACTTTTGAATAGAGTTATCATGCAGGAATATCATTTAAGCTTGGGAGCACTTTGGAGTCTTATAGTTACATTTTATATCATGTTTTTCATCATAGTTAAATCTTAAACTAACGCTTTGCTTCATAGTTGCATTTTATGTCATCCTTTGCATCATAGTTAGCATTTGAGCATATGAAGTATCATCTTAGTTTTCCATAGTTTTCATTTGAGCATATGTAGAATCATCCCATCTCACTACCATAGTATCTACCTCGAATCATCTAACATCATCATCCATTCATCATAGTATCCATTATCCTTTCTATCATATAGTTTCATGTAGGAACTTAGTTGGCTTGCATGTTGAATACTAATCTCATTTCTTAAGTGTCATTCTAATAGCCTTTGTACGCATAGAAATATGAGGGCCAAAGGGTTAAAGAAATCTTTAAGAATAGAGGACAATGAGACGTTCTTAAAAGATTTATTTTGTGGCAATTTAGAGTAGCTTCTTTGCTTTGAATCTTTGATATAATTCATTTCATTAAGGTTTGTGTTGATTTACTAACTTTACACATTTCACACACATACAAATTGAAAATAAATAAGGAAACTATTTATTTTCAACTAAAAGTTGTCATTTCAAAAATGGGGAGTGGATTTGGAAAATAAGAGTCATGAGTGGAAAGGGGAAAGAGTTAAGTGAGATAGAAATTGGAAAAATGGAAGAGATAAATGGGAATGAAATCTAGGTGAGGATAATTAAAGATTTTATAATTAAATAAGATGAATTATCCTCACCTTTCAAAATTAGCAAGTTAGAAGGATAAATGCAATAAATTAATAAATATAATTTATTAATTTATGAGCCCATATTAGGTAATTAAATAAAATGAATTTATTTAATTACAAAGAAGATAAAAGGGAATAAATAAATAAATGTTATTTATTTATCACACTAGGATATGGGGAGGGGGGAATTAATTAAATAATTAATTCCCCTAGGACATGTTAATGTTGAAAGGGTTAGTCGATTGAATGAATTAATCAATTGGATTGATGCTAGGGATGACTGAAATTGAAGACAAATTAAATAATTAAATAATTATTTAATTTGATAGGAAAGATTAAGTAAGGGATTAAATAATTAAAGAATTATTTAAACTAAGAGGAATAGTTAGGAAGAAATAGTGATGAACATTAATTAAATAATAAAAATTATTTAATTAATGGTTTAGAAGAACAATAATTAAATAATTAAAATTTATTTAATTATAGGGAATTAGAAGAAGAATATTAGTGCTAATTAAATAATAACTTATTTAATCAATTTTAGATGAAAAATTATTGAAAAGTGTTGTTAGAGACCTAGGACAATTTTCAATGTCTATACCATCATCCACTATGTTTGAACGAACATGCATAAGAGAATTAGCCTCTTCTAGGGAACATGTTGTGAAGCATTATAGGGATAATGAGTGGGACACTATCTATATCTACCTACTTTGGGAGATGAGTTCAGGGTTGTAGAGCTAATTTAAAATACACATATAACTAGAAAAGGTAGAAAACTAGGGAAGAGAGTAATGATGGACTAGAATTTAGTGAATACAACTTGAGGCTCTTCCCATACCTTGTGATTACATAACTATTATAGACATAATATAACTTTATACTTGTAGAAGAAAGTGCAAATATGAAACACACAAATCTTCTATAAATAGAATTCCCATAGGAAATATGGTGCAGGAGCACCTAGAGAGCATTAGGTAACACTAGGCAATTTTGGAAGCCTAGGAAGCAATTTTGAGTTTTAATACTTCAAGGTCATGTTGACCATCTTGTTTTGTGTTTAAGATGTTAGGATATGTTAGAAGGAATTTGGTTCAGTAGTTCTTGGAGATTGGATTTGTTTACTCAATTTGTTTTCCTTTAGGTTTCTCTAGGAGCTAGGAATAAGCCCAAAATTTTGCATTTATGCAATTTTGGACTTTTGAGGTGGTTAAGTCCGACCAAAGGGAAAAGAAACTACTTTTTGAACCTTTAAAAGGTGAAACTCGAGTTGGAAGTGAGGTCAGAATGTGTGTTGAAGTTGTAATTAGCTTGTGATCAAGAGAACAGGGACAGTTTAGTGTGCATTTTCTGTTTTCTTGTTCTTGTTTCTGATTTAGCAAATTAATGAATTGATCAAGGATTTTGGAAGGTTTAGCATGTAGTGAGATTGTCTTTGAAGCATTGTTTGGAATAGTAGCTAACTATTTATTCATTTTCAAGGTTTTTTGTAAATATTGTGTTCTTCCTTCATTTGCAGTTTTGACTAGTAAATTGTAGAACAATGGGGTTTTAGCTTGCATTGCCACTATACTTTGAGTATGGGTTTGTTGGGAATGAAGCTAAACTCCATGACTGTACATATATTAGGAGTAGGGATTTGTAGAAGTCCAAGAAGTATGTTAAAAGTCTCTTCCTAGGCGAGCTTGGCTATGCCCGGTTAGGAAAGTGCAAAAATTGACACTAACATTGCAGGGGTGTTTAATTTCTGGCAACTCAGGGTATGTGGTGGTTGCAGGAGGTCTCACAAAGGCTTGGCAGGAAGCAGGAGTTCCCTCCTAACCATTTGGTGACTGAAACAAGTTGACAGTTCACAGTGAGGTCAAGAAATGGCTTAAAAAGCCCTAATTCCCACAAAATCAGGGTTACGCCTGTGTACGGACTGAGGGAGCCTAAAACCTCAAAAATCCTTGAGAGGTTAGAAAATGACCTAGGGTCTCAAAAAGAAGTTTGTGATGAACCTCAGTAGGATTGGATTTATAGCCTAATTTCTTGGGCTAAGAGGCCTAATTGGGGCTCAAGGGCTACTAGCCCTTCTTAAACCCTAGATTAGGGTTTGAGGGAAGCGATGGAGACTTGATGGCTTGTGACTGAGCAAGAACCATGGAGGGATGGTTTTGAAGCTATAGAAGACACCACATGCCCCTGCAATGAGTTGGTAAGGTTTGGAGAGTTAGTTAGTCTTTAGGAAGATTAAGGGCCAAGGAGAGAAATAGAGGAGTAAGCACCAAGATTGACTTGGTTAGGTGCATGCAAATGATAGTAGGGTTGGCCAGAAGAACCAGGGGTGCCTAACAAGCTTTAGGACCTATAGGTTAAGAAGGTGGAGAGTAACACCAAAGGGGTTTGCCTAAGAGTGACCCAGAGCATGGGACAGTGATTGTCTCAGCCAACCCTGCCCTATCAAAATATCACTTAAAAGATGGATTAAAAATAAATACATTCACTCATGTGATATAAATGTATGTACCTCACACTAAAATATTCATTTTTTTCGAACAGGTATGCCTTACAAAATAAGGATGAACTACCATTGTCATTTTCTACTATAATATTTTGTTGTTCCTAGAATGGATGTGTTGGAATGCTCCACAATGTGTTGGAGTAAAATCAAGAATTGGGAGATAATATAACTCATTGAATGATATTCTTGTGCATACCTTTATGTCTAGTCCTTGAACTCTCTTTTTGACAACCACATAGTTTTCAATATTTTCTTGATTTTGTTTACATTTGTTGTGCACTTGGAATCCAACGCAAATATTACCCCTTTCATAATTCCATCCATCTTACTTTTTATGGCAATGAATTTGTCTACTAGAAACTAGCCAACAAAGGGTCAACTTAGTCACTCATCAAAATAGGACTCAATCGCATAGGAATAAGGTTTTCAAAATCACTTTTCTACATATCATTTTTTTTATTGATGGTTAAATCCATCACATTTGAAAATCCTAATTTGAGAAATCCATAAAACTCCTTTACTTCATCTTTCAAAAATAACTACAAATTGAATATGAAAGAAAATATTTCATTGAAAAGGCAAGTTGCCTCAAATACAATGACAATTTTCTTTGGGATTCCTAGATTATATTTTGTAGATAATCTTCAAGACAACCATTCTTGGAATCCACTTCATGTTCAATTCAACCAACTATGGATTTACCTCATTCATACACTAGTTGGCACTTCTCAAGTCCACACATGGAAATCTCCGAAGTCACCGACCATTCTAAGTAGGTTCACAATTCTTTCCTTAAGGATTCCCTTGATAGGTTCCTCACTATCTTTCTTGGCATTGAGGATAAACCATTTCATTTCACATTTTAGGTTTTCTATTTTCTCTTGCAACACTTGTTGAGCATTTGAAGAATATTTATCTATAATTATCCTTTCTTGAGGTGAGCTTACTATTAGTGCTCTAATCTAATGCATACAAGTTTTTGATTTTGATTTTTCCTTTTTCAACTCTTGGTTTAGTTTAATAACATCTTGGAGGAGAGCATCATGATCTTTTTGTAGCTTCTTTGTTACAATTACATTGAATTGGGTAGTGTGCAAGCTCAATGCTAAAACTTTAGGAGCAAATATATGTGCCACTCTCTTGATCACTAGGGTTTCAATTAGCCATTGGGAAGCCTCTTGAATGATTGGCTTATCATGCTTTGGGGAAATTGACCACAAAGCCAATGTGTTCTTCTCAAGAAAAAAATTTGAACTTGAATAAAACTTCTTTGCTTGCTCAAGGTCCTCCATTGGTTTTAATCTAGAGGATTAGTGATAACTTTAAGAAACCCCCCTAAAAAGATATAAAATCCTAGAAAATATTAGTTTGAGGCAATAATTTGTGGCAAATATATGCCAATTTTGTATAAAAAAATCATGGTGATTTTTTTCAAATTTGTTCACATTGTTGGTTTTTGTTGGTAAATTTGCTCATGATTTAAAAAAATTGTGGCATTTTTTTTTGTATTATTATTTTTTATTGGTAATTTGTCCATGATTTAAATTTTTTCCATGGTGAATTTTTTAAATTTGTTCGCATTGTTGGTTTTTACTAGTGAATTTGCCTAAGATTTAAAAATAATATTGTGGCTAGCAAAACTATTATACTCTAAATGATAAAGTTTACATCATCCAATGAACATAGATCAACCACTTAAATTACATTATGGGGCCTTACAAGCCTTTAATATGCACATGCTTCTAATGTGACAAAATTATTACAAACATCAAATTAAAATGGAAATCAATTACAATAAATAAAATAAAATATTATATAACTCTAATAAATAATATATAATATCTAAATATGTGTGGCAAGTCTAGTTTCTATGATTTGCTATTAATGATTCTATTCAATTTAAGTGCTGAAATTTGAGGGGCTATTTATTTGCTAAACATATATTTTTTGTTGCACCATTGGTTGAGAAAGGACACATTAGTTTTGGTGGGCCCCATAATGACACTATTATAAAAAGAAATCATCAGTAAAGTGGAACTGTTGTTTTCATAAAGGTGATATCTAATGGTTGGAACAAGCTCTCAAGATTGTCATTTTGAAAACTTGAAGCAAGTGCACTATTAGGTGAAAAATCAACGAGTTAGCCCCAACTAACTCAACTGGGTTGGTGGGCCTAGGAATCTAATTTTAAAGTTTGTGGATCCTATGGGAAATATTAAAGATAATTATACTTTTAGACACATGTCACAATAATGCTCCTTTGGGCTATGCTCAAATTGACACATTTTTCTAATAGCTTCATAAGTCAAAAGGTGACACGATGAAGGAAGCGGGTCCCAACTTTGTAAAGGAAAAATAGTAAAGGTTGAAGATATGAAGCTACAAAACTATTGATTTTCTTCGCATAAAAAATATGCACAACATTTCAAAGGTAATAGTTTGACAATTTTTTTCATGTTGTACTATTGGACAAACATCAACATGTCAAAAAATGGTAGAGCTTGCATCAAAGAAAAAGGCCTTTGAAATATTTTAAATTTTTATGAAAACTCTCTTAGCACATGATAGTTAATTGCTTCAATTTTTTTGTCAATATCACCTAGGTCTAGTTATTAGTTATATTAATGGCATTTAGTTTCAAAATCAACTTGTGTTGCCTCACCTTTAGCCATGAATGTGTTAAGAGATCTTAGCAAGAGAAATTAAAGTTTCATGATGGAGGTTGTATGGATGTTGCAGTAGAGCAATGTTAAAAATAATCATACACTCAATTTCTCAATTGCAAGATATTTAAAGGAAAAATGGATACCATAGTGTGGTTGAGAGCTAAGAAATAACAAATTTCCTTCATGGGGGAAATTTTAGATTGTAGGTTGAAGAATATTTCAGGATAAAACATTATGTGCTTCATGCAATTTAACTAGTGTTGGCGGAGACATCTCCTTCATGTTCATCACTATTTTTTTGGGTGTGGACAAGTCTAAGGACATTAAGGTTGTAGTTGAGTCCTTAATTTGGCCATGATGGAGATGTGTGCTAAGAAAAAATATGGATGACATAGTTGCTAGTTTGTGCTTCCATAATGGTGCAAAGACATGGCCTCTTATCAACCTCCATATACTAGGCCTTGGGTGTCATTCATTATAATAAAATTAGGGTAGAATGAAGCTATGATAAAGTAGAAGGCCAAATAGGGAATTGAATTTTTGAATGTTGCAACTAGAGCCTCGAAATCTATAGAGGTGGACTAGTAATTTGTAGTTGACTTTGGGAGCTCAAAATCAAGTGAAGATGGGGATATTGAAACTATGTTATAGGTATAAATTTAAATACTATGTTATGATATGTAGTTCAGTCTATCAAAGGTGATATGTTTCATAGATATAGTGACACTTTGTTATGTAGTCTAACTTTAAACAATATTTTATCCATTTTTTAGCCTTGTGTGGTTTTTTCTTTGGTCCTCCACAAGAGCAAATCGATTTCTATAATACTTTTATTATCAAATATTAATGGGTATGGCCCCATTAGGCCAAGTTCATCTATAAAAAAAAATATACATAATAAATTATTAAATATATCTAGAGCGAAATGAAACTAAAAGAGGTAAGAATATAAGGATTCACATTGCCTTGAAACTAAAATTGAATTTATTTTAAAATCTAAATTTTACACATTTTTAATTTCTATTAATTATTATCATATTATGAATATTTTCATAATATTGTGTGATAAGTTTTACATGCATTGTATTAATCCATACTAACCAACAATAGTAACATATACTGGGTCTCCTCATCCCCTACTGACTCTCACTCTAAAAAGAGGAAGAAGGGGACCCTGAAAAAGAAGGGTCTTGCCAAGAAATTGGTTAATCATGGAACAAATTTTGGTGGGTCTTTATTTGGTGAGGTTTCTACAAAAAGAAAGGTTGGGTCTCAATGGCGGGCAATAAAAAAGAAGGTTGTGCATGGTCCAGTCTCTAAAGATTCTGGGAAGGGTGAGGATGAGCATTCGGTTTAGTTGGAGGACAATGTGGATTTGGGGCTTCACCAGAGGGCTTCTAAGAGACTGGATAAGATGCATAGGTTTGAGTCTAAAGGATGTGGAATGGGTGAGCAGGAGGACCCAAAATAGGTGAAGAACACGGTTGACAACGCTATAATTGTGGAAGATTCTCCTGCTCAGTAGACTCCTCCTCATGTTGTCAAAAATGGTGGTCATAAGGTTATTGAGGATGCTTTGGTAGAGAAGGGTGTGAGGGAGGTTATGGGAAAGAACTCGACCCTGGATAAGCCTAAAATCACAAATGCTAATCCTCTTTCTGAGGATTTCTCCTATCTTGATGATGATAACACTTCTATGTTCGAGCTGTTGGACATGCCTAGAGTTGGTGCCACTTGTACCTTCAAACTTGCCAAATGGGTGATGGAGTTTAATGAAGTGAACATTAAAATCAAAGGCTTGAGGGAGAATTTGGCTAATTAGCCAAAAGGGTCATCCTCAAATTTTCTCATTAAGAGGATGGTGGATTTAGAATGTTCCTTTTCTGATTTCAAAGTTGAATGTGAAAGTTTCCTTTACGAATTGGAGGGAAAGGTCAAGGAAACTAACGAGGATATCAGAAAGCTCTTTTAGATGAGCCATATGTCTATCAAAAACATTGTGAATTCTCTCAAGGTACTCTTTGACAAAATCAACCAATTGCGAGAGGATCAAATGCATTTTGTTGAGATGTATGAGAAGGATCAGACTTCCAAGGGGAAGGGTAAGAAGAATTCCAAAGAGGAGGCTAAAGGCTTGTGCACTAGAACGAGGGGTAGTCTAAGGAAATCTTTTGAAGAAGAAAAATAGGAATTGATGGATATGGTTAAATTGCACTACAATTAGGAGATTGATGTGGCCAATACTTTGAAAAATCTAAAATAATTCTCTTGTGTTTGATCTATTTTAGCTCTTCAATTTCATTGTTTTTCTACTGTTTGTTGGCTGTTGGTTGCTGCCAGTGCTTTTATTGATCTTTTCTTTTCCTTGCAAAATTTTGATGTAACTTGATGTAAATGGTTTCAGGTCCCTTCAAAACATGTTTTTCCCATATAATCAAAACATATATTGCAAAGTGAAAATGTTTAATGTGTATCTAGAAACAAAAGTTTTCTTAAATTATATAGCTAAATAATATAGATAATTTGAACTTATAAATAGATTTGAGTCTTACATTAATTTTCAAATGAAATACATAAAAGTATTACATCTTGCTCAAACATAACTCTGCACAATGCTCAATTAGAAACTCATTATAAAATCTTAACAAGTAATGATTTGGAGTGGAGCTTTCCTTTAATATATGTCAAAATTTTAAACCTACAAATTTTTTCTTTCTGGACTCTTAGTATTTATTTGTGATAGTGACCTTGAGTTTGTTGTTCAAAAAAATTTTCACCCCTCTATTCCATGATGTTGAACAAATATTTTACTACAATCCTTAACTAACATATTAACATGCAATCTTTGTGGTAAATGTGAGTATGTGGTCATCCACAGTGCCAAAAAATGAGTTTCCATAGAAATTTGAATCAAATGTACAAGAAACCATTAGGTGTGGGTAAGAATGAGACTAATAAAGCTGGATTAAATTAATTTTTTACATATCATTGCCAATAGTGTTACAATAGAAATTCCATGTGTTGATTCAAATTACAAATCTCTCATACATAGAATTATCTTTATGAAACTCAAACTCACCATTCCTAGTAGCATGTGTCACTTGTAAAACTTAAAACTGTTGATTCGTGACATAATTATTTGAATTGACAAGGGTTTGCATTTCTTCATTTCGAGAAGCCAAAAGAAATAACATCCTACAAAGTCATACTCAAATAAAATTTCCAATGGCCATTTTATTGATAGTTAGAGAAATAAAATTGTGTATATTCATACTCAAATTTTATATTAAATAACTTACTTTCCATGTGTAGCTATCATGATGAATGCCTTCATTTTTAGCTTTTAGACTTTCTCTCGACTCTTCTACTATTGATGCTCAATACTGCAATAATACACAATTAAGTAGCTAGTTACTAAACCAAATTAGTTTCTTATTGAATGATGCCACACAAATTCATTAATTTCATTGTTAAGGTATTATCACTAAATCTATACAATATTCCTTCCCTCCCAACCTTAAACTCCAATGTCCAATGTCATCATAATTTTGCTTGCTTCAAGTTGGATGTCTATTCTACATTTAAAATCAAGATTTGATGTGATCTAAGATTCACCAATTGTAAGTTCTATTGGGAGACAACATTTGAACTAAATTATACTAATGTGACTTTCACTTGATGACATTTAAACCACTTTTCAATTTTTGAGCATTGAAATTATATATTATATTTATTAATAATTATATATTATTATATATATTTGATTAAATGAAATAGATTTTGAAAGGATTTGAAACCTTGTAAAAGGAAAGGAAAGAAACTCGCGATGGTTGTTCCACAACACAATTGCAACAAGTATGCTAGAATCAAAAGATAGAGCGACTAAGAAACACCAAACCTAAAACTAGCAAATCTCACACCCTTGACCCTAGTGTGGGACTAAGATACATATTTTGGAAGACCTTTCTTCCTTCCATGGACAATATTCCAAGAAAATTCACTATTTAGGTTGCTAGATTAAGGAGAGAGAGGAGGTGAATTCCTATTTGAGGCCTCAACTAAGGACAACACAAAAGAGAAGCATTGAGTAGATACCACAATGTCAATTGAGGGAGGAAACCCTTAAAAAGAGGTAAAAAAAAACTAGAGTAAAGTCCATAATAGAACCAAAAGGCAACATGGAAGGAGAAGGGATATCCACTTCAACAACATTCCGAGACACATAAGCCTCTGAAGTAGGCATTGCAAGGGCCTTGAACCCCACCATTAGAGACTCTAAAGGAGAAGATGAACCCATAAAAATATTAGTTATCAAATGTTCAGACGACATTTTTCCACTTTAGTAGAAATAAAATTCCTATTATGTGAATGAGAGTAATTAGAAGCAAGGTTTCTCGAAGTGAAGCAGTGGCTATAACAGAAGGGGGACCTTCATAGTCAATGAATTGAGTCCAAGATGGGGAAGCTGACCATCAAGTAGAGACCACAAAGTGGATCAAGGGAGGCACATCAAAACTACCCTTAGAAAGATGATCAACAAGTAGTAAAATAGAGTCTACAATAGGATCAATAGGAAATGTGGAAGGAGAAGTTACCTCCACTCCAACAACAATCTAATGCACAAAATAATTTGAAGTAGGCACTACAAGGGCCTCAAGCCCCACCATTTGAGACCTAAGATGAGAAGAGAGGTCAATAAACACTAGAGTAGAGTCTATAATAGGACCAAAAAGAAACATGGAAGGAGAAAGGACCTCCACTCCAACAACAATCTTAGGCACATAAGTCTTTGAAATAGGAATTGCTAGGGCCTTGAACCCCCACCATTAGAGACTCTGAAGGAGAAGATGAACCCTCAAAAAGATTAGTTGTCAAAATTTCAGAGAGGGTATTTTTCCATCATATAGCAGAAACCAAATTCCTATTATGTGAATGAGAGCAACTGGAAGCAAGGTGTCTTGAAGTGAAGCAATGTCTATAACAAAAGGGGGGACCTTCATAGTCATTAACTTGAGTCCAAGATGGGAAATTTGACCTCAAGTAGATACCACAATGTTGATCAAGGGAGGCACATCAACAATACCCTTATAAAGATGATCAACAAGCAATAAAATAGAGTCCACAACAAGATTAATAGGTAATATGGAAGGATAAGTTACCTCCACTCCAACAACAATCTGAGACACCAAATATTTTGAAGTAGACACTACAAGGGCATCAAGTCCCACCATTGGAGACTTAGGATGAGAAATTGAACCCTCAAAAACTCAACCATCAATTGTTGGGATAGGGAAAATTTCCACCACGTAGTAGAACTAGCATTCTTGCGATGTGAATTGGAGAAATTAGAAAGGTGTGTTAAAGTGAAGCAATGCCTACAACAAAAGGGGAGACCTTCATAGTCGATGACCCGAGTCCAAGGCCTGTCATCTACCATTAGAATGAAATCTCCAAGAAGAGCCTTGGAGGACTCAATATCCACCAAAATATGGGAAAAGGTATCATGTCCAATAGTTGACATAACTAAATCAACCTTCAAAAACCATCCAACAAAATTGCCAATAGCTTCAAAATAGGAGTCTTACCAAAAATAGAGAGGGAGATTGGGTAATCAAAACTAAACTAGCATGATATGAAGAAGCTCAATAAGGGGGTTAAAAGAAGGAAACAATGACTTGAGTGACAAGGAGTGCTTGCCCCATATCCACATTTTGCCATTGTAAATTAACTCTTGGTTAGCATGGGAGCCAAAGCTAGCAATGAAAAATCCTTTGGCACAAAGGTAAAACTCAAATTTTTATTATATTTATATAATATTATTTTATATGTCATTGATTTTCATTTTAATCTAATTGATTTATTTGAGTTTTATTACACTAAAAGCATGTATTTTTTAAAGGCTTGTTGAGCCCCAAAATTTCATTTATTAATGCTGCCACCAATTGAATGCGGTAAATTTAATAAAACTATTAGGTTGAAACCATAGTCCATAGTTATCTACTCATTCAAATTTATGTTGACACTTGTCTTTAAGGAAACATATTCTATAAACTTTAAGTCAAATTTGGGTTTGTCAAAACTTAGGCCCAAATTAGAACCTAAGTTGTTGACCTATGTTCATTAGATGATGTAATATTTATCATTTTTGAGTAGTCAAAATAATTATACTTTATATAGATTTAATAATGTGTATTTTACTTAAGTTTTGTTTATAATATAATATTATATATTAATATAAACATAATGCCACAAATATTTTACTTGTTTTTTGTGTACTTGGCACTTGGCACTTGTTTGAGAATAACAATAAACTTAGGAAGTTATTGCACATAGTATTGCACCCAAACAATTTAATCAAGTTTCATCATCTAAGTTATTGTACATCTACATGAAAGTGGAAACAAATCTAATCATGTACATAATCAACTCCCCTAATTATTGCCTATAATTTTTGATATATAGTTTAACAATTGTTTAGCAATTTAATAACTCTTTAAGATCACATAATCCTTGGAATAATAATTGTAAAATAATTATTAATAATATTTATTCTTACATTCAACATTTTTTAATAAGGGTAGTTTGAAAGGGCCCTATCCCTTATTTACAAAGCAATAAGAGTATGTTAACGAGTCCCATACAACAATACAATACACAACCAAATAAGAAGTAGCATAGAGACTACCTATCATCAATGTACCATTAGCTCCTTAAAAATAGGGGATGCAAGATTAAACAATCCACAAACTAGGGCTAGATCCCTTAGATTTCAACACTTGTTGGGGGATCAAAACAACTTTTGGATAATGAAGTTCCTCCTCTTGTGCACTACTATCCATGAATCATTGTTATTCTTGTCCACAAGGCATGGAGGAGAGTCCATGACCAAGAACTTAGTAGGAGGCTCCTTGCAAAAAAGAGAGGAGGGAACCTAAAAATTTGAGAGGGAGGCATCCTCCACCAACACCACTATGGAAATCAAGGATGGTAATGCAAAAGTAACCTAATCATGATAAGAGAGTGTGTATAATAGGTCTAAAAGGAAATGCCACAGGATCCAATGCCTTTACTAATGACTTAGGGGGAGCGAGCACCTCTAGCTTAGAAGGAACACTTGAGAAATTTGGAGTGGAACCGAGTCATGAACAAGAGGGGCATCAATGAAATAGATGATAAGAACATCCCACCATCAAGAAGCAATGCCCACACCCTTGCATCCAAAATGGGGATAGTTTGAAGCCATGTGAGTAGTAGTGAAGCACCAGTGACAACAAAAATGTAAACCTTCATAATCAAGAAGTTGAACCCAAGGCCGCAACACCCAAGATCCATGGAGATATCAATTTCCACTATGATATAAACAAAAGTAGTATGGGTAAAATTTGTAGTAACCAAATCAACATTCAAGAAATACCCAAGGACAACACCAATAACCTCATAGTAGGACATTCACCAAAATTGTCAAAATTGAAACAATACATTAGACAATTTGACTCAAACTGACATAATGTCAAAAAAATTCAATTGCAAGATAAAATAAGAGAAACACTATTTCAACATAAAAGATATTACACCCAAACCCAACCCAACCATAGAGAATCTCTCAAAACTTGAGCATAAAAGATTTTAACCCCAAACCAAACCAAACCAAACTCACCCATCCAAAACATCTGTCAAAACTTGAGTTAAAATGACAACCATAAAAAGCCTTAGGCAAAAGGGTAAATCTCCATTGAACCCTTGATGAGAGGTCACTAGTTCTCCGAGGGCCAACAATTTGGGTCAGGGAGCCTTGGCCAGAAGAAGTTTAATTTGTAGAAGCAGTTGAGGGGCGTCTTTATTAGCAAATTCCCGATGCAAGGCCTGTAACACGTGCTGCAAAGCCAACACCGGACCCTGAATCGACAGCAGCATCCCCTAAGCCAAGCACCAGAGAACCTGGACCGACCCCTTGCTATCCAAAAAAGAGCAATCTTTTTTCTTGAGATTCAAGTTGGCAATATTCATCATGTTCTCTTAAACAATAGCCAACTATTTTTTTATGCTCTGATTAAATGGCTTATACTTCATTGCTTCTCTTTCATGTTTGTATTCAGTACTAACCAGTTCATGTATTAATATTTTTTTTGGTTTTCGAAGCTGGCACTCCTCGACGGAATAACTTCGAAGGTTTTCATTGACTTAGATCCTTTCGAAAGGCTATAAATCTGAAGTTATAATGCTCCCAGGCTTACCACCGGCAATGCCATTGTGGTAGACGTATACTGAATAACATTGCACATTTTCCACGCTCCAATTATAATTGCAAAATGCTATTGACATCCCCTCCTCCTCTCAATCTCACAGCATTATGTCGAAGGAGGCGCTGCACATTCTGCTTAATACACATAACCCTCCTCAAGACTACTCTACATATCTTCAATTATTGCAGACATGTATTCTCAAGAACACCCTTTCGCAAGGGAAAAAAGTTCACTCTTTCATCGCTCACAGGTGTTTGGCTTTTGCTACACAGACAACTTTTTATAATAAGCTTATTAACATGTATGTCAAGTGCGGAAGTTTGGTTGATGCCCGTAAAGTGTTTGATCACATGAAAGAACGAGACAACGCCTCATGGAATACGATTATTGCAGCGTACAGAAGACATGGGTATCCTCACGAGGCAGTCACACTGTTTCATCATATGGAACAAACAGGTTTCCAACCCGATAAGTTTACATTTGCCAACGTACTCCCAGCCTGTGCCAAAATGGGAGCTTTGGAACAGGGTATGGACATCCATCAAAGCATAAAGGATAGAGGAATTTTGTCAGATGTTAGAGTTGCAAGTGCCCTTGTAGACATGTATGCAAAATGTGGAAGCGTAGACAAGGCACGTGAACTGTTTGATAAAATGCCTCAAAGAGATGTGTTCTCGTGGACTGCGATGATTGCAGGATATGCACGAAATGGGTTTGTTGAAAATGCCTTAGAAACTTTCAAGCAAATGCAATTGGCAGGTGTAAAACCAAACTCTACAACCTTTGCCAGCATCCTCCCTGCCTGTGGAAAAATGGGAGCTTTAGAAGAGGGTATGAACATCCATCAAAGCATAAAGGAAGAGGGATTTTTGTCAGATGTTAGAGTTGCAACTGCCTTGGTAGACATGTATGGAAAATGTGGAAGTATCGACAAGTCACGTGAACTGTTTGACAGAATGCCTCAGAAAGATGTCATCTCATGGAATGCCATGATTGCAGGATATGCACAAAATGGATTTGTTGACAAGGCTTTAGAAACTTTAAAGCAAATGCAATCGGCAGGCGTAAAGCCAAATTCCACAACGTTTGCCGGCATCCTCCCTGCCTGTGCCAAAATGGGAGCTTTGCAGCAGGGTATGGACATCGATCAAAGCATTAAGGATAGAAAAATCTTGTCAGATGTTGTAGTTGCAACTGCTCTGGTAGACATGTATGCGAAATGTGGAAGAATAGACAAGGCAAGTGAACTGTTTGACAGAATGCCTGAGAGAAATGTGGTTTCATGGAATGCCATGATTGCAGGATATGCACAAAATGGATTTGTTGAAAAGGTTTTAGAAACTTTCAAGCAAATGCAATCGGCAGGTGTAAGGCCGAACTCCACAACCTTCGCCAGCATCCTCCCTCCCTGTGCCAAAATGAGAGATTTGGAACAGGGTATGGACATCCATCAAAGCATAAAGGAAGGGGGCTTTTTGTCAGATGTTATGGTTACAACTGCCCTTGCAGACATGTATGCGAAATGTGGGAGAATAGATAAGGCACATGAACTGTTTGACGGAGTGTCTCAAAGAGATGCCATCTCTTGGAATACGATGATTGCAGGATATGCGCAAAATGGATTTGTTGATAAGGCTCTACAAACTTTCAAGCAAATGCAATTGGCAGGTGTAAAGCCAAATTCCACAACCTTTGCCAGCATCCTCCCTGCCTGTGCCAAAATGGGAGCTTTGGAACAGGGTATGGACATCCATCAAAGTATAATAAAAGGGGGATTTTTGTCAGATATTATAGTTGCAAATGCTCTCCTAGACATGTATGCAAAATGTGGAAGCATACACAAGGCACATGAACTGTTTCACAGAATGCCTGAAAGAGATGCCATCTCATGGAATACAATGATTGCAGGATACGGACAAAATGGATGTGTTGATAATGCTTTAGAAACTTTTAAGCAAATGCAATTGGCAGGTGTAAAGCCAAATTCCGCAACCTTTGTCAGCATCCTCCCCGCCTGTGGCAAAATGGGAGCTTTGGAACAGGGTATGGGCATCCATCAAAGCATAATGGAGGGAGGATTTTTTTCAGATACTATAGTTGGAAATGCGCTGATAGACATGTATGCAAAATGTGGAAGAATTGACAAGGCATATGAACTGTTTGGAAGAATGCATCAAAGAAATGTGGTCTCATGGAATTCCATTATTGCCGGATGTGCACAAAATGGATTTGTTGAAAAGGCTTTAGAAAGCTTCAAGCAAATGCAACTGGCAGGTGTAAAGCCAGATTCCACAACCTTTGCCAGCATCCTCCCTGCCTGTGCCAAAATAGGAGCTTTAGAACAGGGCATTGACATCCATCAAAGCATTAATGAAGGGGAGTTTTTGTCAGATGTTATAGTTGCAACTGCCCTGTTAGACATGTATGCAAAATGTGGAAGCATAGACAAGGCACATGAACTGTTTGACAGGATGCCTCAAAGAGATGTTATCTCGTGGAATGCAATGATTGCAGGATATGCACAAAATGGATTTGTTGATAAGGCTTTAGAAACTTTCAAACAAATGTATTTGGCAGGTGTAAACCCAAACTCCACAACCTTTGCCAGCATCCTCCCTGCGTGTGCCAAATTGGGAGCTTTGGAACAGGGTATGGACATCCATCAAACCATAATAGAAGGGGGATTTTTGTCAGATATTGTAGTTGGAAATGCTCTGGTAGACATGTATGCAAAATGTGGAAGCATGGCCAAGGCACATGAACTATTTGACAGAATGACTCAAAGAGATATCGTCTCATGGAATGCAATGATGGCAGGATATGCACAAAATGGATTTTGCGAGGATGCTCTCAAAATCTTTGAATTAATGAAGCACTCTGGAACATATCCTGACATTGTAAGCTTTGCTTGTGTTCTATGTGCATGCAGCCATGTAGGTTTTGTGGATGAGGGTTGTACATACTTCAATCAAATGAGTAGCCCTTATTGCATTACACCTACAGTTGATCATTATGTGTGCATGGTTGACCTTCTTGCCCGTGCTGGCTATCTTGAAGAAACCCTAAATTTTATCATTAAGATGCCAATTAAACCTGTGGTGGTTGTGTGGATGTGTTTTCTTGGTGCCTGTAGATCACATATGAATACAGGCTTAGGAATATTTACAGCAACATTGCTTTTTGATTTGGATCCTACAAATGCTGCAACTTATGTTCTTCTCTCAAACATCTATGCAGAAGTGGGCAGATGGAGTGAGGCTCAAATGGTAAGGAGATTGATGGAAGATAGAGGAATTAAAAAGATCCCTGGATTTAGTTGGATTGGAGGCCATAAAACGGTACATGCTTTTTGTGTAGGAGGCAGATCACATCCACAAACACAGGAGATCTATGCAAGGATGGATAAATTGGCTTGGGAAACGAAGACAGCAGGGTAGTTTCCAGATTCAGGACATTTACCTAATGATGTGGAACAGGAGGAATACCGATTATTTCTCTAACACCATAGTGAAAAGTTGGCAATTGAGATTGGTTTGTTAAATACACCCCTTTGAACAACTTTAGAGTTGTTAACAACTTTGAGTATGTGCAGATTGAGACAAGGCAATGAAATTTATCTCCAAGATTGTTGCTGAGAGATGCCAACCATTTCCATCATTCTCATTTTAAAGAGGGACAATGTTCTTGTGGATATTGTTGGTGATGCTAAATGAAGCAATCTGAAAATAAGCCTTGTGCAATAATAATTTTCACTGTGTCAGTTATTTTCAGTATAGACCATGATGTTGGCTTCGCATAATTAGATGAATAGAGTGTGATGCAGATTGTTGCATAAATATATTGTTGGGGTATCTGTCGAAGACCTGTTTTATGATAATGTGGATGTTTTGAAACTTGCATGGGTATAAAATGAAAAGCTGGAGGAGGTGGTGGAGAATGGGAAAAGAGGGTAAGGAATGTTTCAAGTAAATTTTGAAAAATATTTGACCAGCAAGAAATAGGAGAGGAGGGTTCACAATTGCTCTTTGTTATTTTGTGTAGTTTTTTCATTTGGATTAAATTTATTATCTTTTGTCTAAGTCAGTGGATTATTTGAATGTAAATTACACATTCTAGATTATATGTAATTTTATGTTAAGTGCTGGTAATTTTATTTATTTATGTATAGATATTTCTAATGTTGCTTCCTATCCCTTTGTTTGGTGAGATTGTTAAAAGATTTGTGAATTTAGAAAATATTCTTAAATTTAATTTGGTTTCAATCTGTTTGATTCTAAGTAAAAATAATTGTTATAATGTATATTATGTTGTAATAAGCATAACGAGATTTATGGGTTGATGCTAAGAGAGAAGAGAATACCATTTTTATATATAAGAATAAAAGACAGTTTATAGTGCATTGTAATCATACATTCATGGTATTACAAATTTGTGCATAATGAGATTTATAAATTAATATTAATAAGACAAAGGTTGAAGGTGGTTGGGAGAGGGCTAAAGAGAACATTTTATGCTTGTTTGGAGTGACAATAAATTTATAATAAGAGGAACTCCAAAGGATCAGGCCTATAAGAATTTTAGAGAAATAGAGTAGGAAACATCCATAGGATTAAAAAGAATCATACAATTATATTCATAATATGGTCAAATTAACTACTTTGTTCACATGTGATAAACTTAACAAATGACAACAAACATTAAAGTACATCTGATAAGATGGGAATTGAATAATTTTGCATTAGTTGCATACCTAGCAAATGCTAATGAAGATTAAATTCTATTTGTCACATCTAATGTTTGTTTACAATCCTTATCACATTTACATTAAGAATCTTAAATATTTGTACTTGGTTCATTTCAAAATTTTATTAGGCATTCATCTTCATAATGTTTTTAGACTTAATGGGTCTTGTGACTAACAATTTTCTGTTTGTAAATTTTAAAATGTTGGAATGTTACCATAAGCATATATGTTTGTATACAATGAAGGTAGGACAACTATTTTTTAAATGAGCTTTAGTTCTTCATTTCATACAAAAACATTTCACAACTTAATAGTTATAAAGAGACATACATTTTAAGGCATTATAAGTCTTTATTATGAGTGTATTCAATGTCACAATAGAATGAACAATTTTTTTATGAAGTACTTATAAAAGCTAAATCACTTTGTAACTATCACTAATAGTATCATACGTAAGATTCCAAGGTACATTTAAAATTATAAATTAAAATTTTAATATGTGCATTATAATAGTATAAAACAATTAAATGTAAGCAACTTCATTGTTAGTAATAATAATAATAAATTTCATATATTCCATTAAAAAGTAGGCAACATGGTAGTGTTCTTTAAATCATAAGATATACGTGCTAACAAAAAATATTATTAAGAAAACCAATAAAATTCTAGGCTACAAGATATGTTAATATTTAGGTCATAAAAATGCTAATATCAAATTTATGTGGAAATGTCTACCAAGCACTCACATTATAAATCACAAAAAGGATGTGCCACATAAACATCACAAACCTTAATTAGAGTTGTCTTGAGAAGTTTAAAATAAAAAAATTATGGTTTGCATATTTCTAAGAAAACTATTTGGGGATTGATCTTATCCAATCTCATGTGTCTTTAGTGCCTCTACTTTAATCTCCCCATGCTTGGGCTAAGCATTCTAATATGAAGCTCTACCAATGAATATAATAATTTGGTGTTGATGATTTTCCTTGGATACCACATCACTTTTCTTATGTAAACAAGAGGGACCATTTGTAGGGAAACCATCCTACATGTTGGTGGTAGCTTCTATACCTATTGCACGTACCTCTATTACTATATCTCTTGCATTGAGAAGTTTGACCAAAAGGAGATACCTTGGTCATAGTTCATGTACTTGGCCTTAGCATTCAAATTGGTCTAGAGATCTTGCAAGTGAAGACTCTAAGGCTATCTTTAATGTTTGATGTTGAAATTGTGAATGTGCATATACAATTACATAATGATATTTCAACCTAAAACAAGAACATATCATCAGGAATATTAGCAAAATGATAATATTTATAAATTTTCTTGGTTAATATAAAGATTTATATGTCAAAACATGAATGGATGCTCTCTTCAACTTGTTGAGATAGATGTTCATATGTTGATAATCTAAGTACAAATATGGTAAAATTTATTGATCCCTAGTACATATATGAAAATATAAATAACATAGTATAGAATATCATAAGAACATAGGTATACACGAGGAAATCCCTTTTGAGTAAAAATCCCCATCACTAAAGAGAGTACAAGTTTGTACTAATCACAAATGTAGAGTATATAAACACAACTTCACCCTTTAGTCTAACAAAATTTCAATACAAATTAAGCCTATAAAATAACTATACAAACTATTATCGCATACCTCCAATATATAGGCAAATTAATCCAAAAAACCATAAATGGTTTCCAATACAATGGACTCAAACCATGAACTAAGTAATCAACATGCAAAAGATACCTCATGCCATGTGTTGAAGAATTACAAGCATATTTCTAGAAGCTTCAAAATCTTTGTCATGACTTTGGCCATCCATTTCACTAGAGGACAAAATAGCTCATTGGAGGACAAAATAATAACTCCTTAATTCTAAAAAGACAACAAACTTCGTATACATCATTATGGGTGCTCTCTTACACCTCTTACAATGTCACATACATTTCTTACACATCTTATAATGTTATAAATTGTTATAAATTTCCTTTCACTTTATACCGAGTATCAATCAATATCTTACAATGCATCCTCTCACATTATGCCCTTTATACACTACAAACACCTAAAATTTGACCTTACCCAACTACACCTATTTTATCCTATCCTAAGCCTATTAGCTAAATAAATATTTATTATTTATTTAATTAATTTCATCCCTTCCCCATCTTTATCCTAGTCATTTAATTAAATAAATATTTATCATTTATTTAATGATCCCATTAATTAATTAATTGCCCTTTATTCTCTATCTTGATCCATTTAATCTCGCCCCTTTATCTTGTTCACATGGATCATAATCTAAATTTTCATCATCTAACAAGTGTCCCCTTCACATGTCTAAATAACTCCTTATCTAGATTTATTAAACCTAGACACCTTCCCAAAAGTCAAACTAACTTTTCATCTTATCCATTCATCTCAATCCCACCTCTTAATCCTAGCCATTCCCATAAGGATTTTTGTTCTTATTTAAATTCTATATTTAGATCCTATCCCTCATGTGCCACTTGTCACATGACTTCGTCTTTGATCCTATGAAATATGCCCTTTAATTTTTTCCCAAGATTTTCACAACACAAACTAGCACTACGCCAATTGATTGGAGTTAGCTTCCCAAAAGATAATCAAACTAAATGTACTCTATGCCAAGAATGTTCACCAACTTCCTTTAGAAGGCAAGGTGATAACATATGGCGAAGGAAACTAAGCTACAACTAAAAATTGAATTATAACTGAATGCAAGTAGGCGGTGATCCAACCATAAGAGTTTGCACGCTACCACTTATTTAGTGGGGGAAAAAGCATTACAATTCAAACAATTCAGCTGCTTAGCAAGCATCCAATCAACAGTGGGGATTCGCCACTTCAACAGAGGGTGAAAAATAAAGATACAATGTTAATTTTTCTCCACACTGGCGGTAAACCATCCAGGGGTTACAATGTTGTGAATTAAACACAAATAAATGTTGAAATTAGAATGACTAGAATAGTACTACTGTTACCAACATTTACAATGATCTTATTACAATGAATGTCATTAGAAATCTGCTCCTAAACAACTGTAATAAATTTACTATATTTCTTATTACAATGGTGAACTGAAAAGCCAAAGGAATATAGCATGAAAAGGACCATACTAGGTCTGATTTACAAACCAACAAACTATGATTCTCAAACCATCAGCTATGTAAAATTCCAAATGTTAATAACTCCCACAAATCTTCACCAAACTTCAATGAGACAATAGTTGATCATCATTAAATTTGTCATAAATTCACCCAAAGAGCTTCTATCTCCTTCAAATGGATTGCACAACATGAAAAGAATTAAGTCTGATATAATTTTCCAACAAACTCTAATTCAAACCAGCAAGCAATACCATTATCAAATTTCCTATTTCTTCCATAAAACTCCACCAAGTCACCCCAAATTGTAACCAACTCATCTTAAGAACAAAGTTCCCATTAACATTGGTGTTCCAATCCAAAAATAGCTTGCAAAGAAGGTTCAAATCCCAATGATTACCATGTGAAATGGTACGGCCTTAGAAGAGGGCGATCTCTTCTCTTAAATCAATGGCTTCACTAAAAAATCTAAAAATTAAGCACATGGGACAACTATAGTATAGAATTGAATATCAACAATACCCACAACCAAATAAATTTTGCTCAAAGAGATATGAATTAAAATCTTCTTCAGCCAAATAATAACCAACAATAAAAGAATTGGAAATATCTCACCAAAACTCCACAATAATGATCAATATGTACTTCTAGATGAAGCACACTTTCAATCCACCATCTAGGGAACCATAGTTTCAGACCTGAAGAATGGAGTAGAATTGTTGAGCTTCCCCTTAGCCGGGTTCTGAATTCAATCCAACAACATTTCAATATCATAAACAATAGATGCCAAAATGAAGAACTAAAGCCTCCTTTAATAGATTTTGCAGCGACTGTTGAATTTCCATCCTTTTCCCTCCAAAGGACGCCCAAGCAAATAATAAATATTTTAATTTTCAAAATCCTCTTCTCCCTTCTCATTTTGGCGTCCAAACACCAAGGAGACATTAAAACATTTAAAATATATTTATTACTTCTTAAATGAGGCATCCAAATCCCAAGAGAAATAATAAACTTAGAAATATTAAATGTTTTCACCTCATGTGGTGTCCACCCTCAATGGCCCCATTTTAAAACAACTTTAAATCTTTATGCTAGGCCAAGGGGTCCAAATCACAATATAATAATTAAAATTATTTAATTAAATCATTTATTCAAAATGCACCTCAGAAAGACAAATCCAAAAATACTCAACTGCCCTGCCTGAAGTAAAAAGCTCATTGAACTGCTGCCAACCTGAAAACTGCCAAAAATAGAACTTACAAATAATAGCAAATTTTGAAAAGATGCTCAACTCACTTTGCATGTTATATCATTGTGAAGCTCTATGAAAACCTAGAAAGAATCTGCAATCCAAATCTCAAAACTCCAATGTACTAGCTAAAAATAGCAAGTTCTGAAAAAGGTTGTTAGATGGAGATGCATGCCACACCATTCTGAATCTCTCCAAAAACCCAAAAAACTCCACTAGACATGCATCAAAAACTCATACATGCCTCAAAACCCCAATAAGATAGGAAACCCTAATTTTACCTCTGACGAGCCTATGGGCTTCCGAAAATAGGCTATTAGTCACCGAAGGGCATATAACCAAAATGGGGACATTACAGTCCACCCTTCCCAAAATTGCTTGTCCTCAAGCAATTATAATGCCTTCCCAAAATCACCTTGTTGAACCAAACTGAAACTGAATATGATCCCTTGGTCCCAAATCAACCTAGGAGGAAGATAACACCAACTGATGTAAGCACTACACTGTTGGATGCCAATACAAAAGGCCTCCTGATTAAAACTAAACTGAAACACCATGGAAGGAAAATCCAAAAGGCCAACATTGGCTTCATCATCTTCAGTTGTTGAATAACAAACCAAGTGATACCAGGATTCCAAGTCATCCTCTAGAACATTGTCCCTCTAATCTATTGTGCTACTTTGATTAAAACATTTGAATACCCAAGGTGAAGCAACATGTCTCAGTCCACAAAAAACAATGCACCAAACATGTCAGTGCCTGGGTCCCATATCAATCTGTAGGACCCCAAACCTTGCTATCATAATTTTGATCAATGATAAAAATGTTCTTAAACAAGTCACCAAACCAATGCCAACAAAGAACAATGCTCCACACTCCATCTCAATCCAAAAGGTTATACAATCACTGAAAAAACTCCAAGAAATCTTCACATATTTCACTTCAAGAGCCTCAATTTGACAAATCAAATCAGCTAATAACTTGTTGTCTCAAAAAATAATGTATGAGTTGATACCAAAAAATCCACTATCAACCATTAATGAATAACCCATACTTGAACTTTGACCATACTGAATCATTCCCTTGCTCATTTGAGGAAAAAGTTTAGTCCAAATAGGAGATGGAGAGACCTAGAAATGAAATAACCAACTACCAAGCATGTCTAAAATAATCATCTTGAGATTTGATTTTTAGAAAATCAACATCCAAGAAGACAAGCAACAACTACAACATAAGAATTTTTCATCAAAATTGACATGAATGCTCATAATTAAGGCTGGTGACACCTTCAACAAGGGTCCCAATGCCACCACAAACCATCTTTTGATCACATTTTCTTCCCCAATCACTATTTTATGATCAAAAGTAATGAACCAATGACATAAAAAGAAGGTAGCAACAATCATATAGGACTTAAAATTTGGAACTTATCTCTCCAACAAACCTTCTTTCTATGAATACTAGTTTTCACACAAATATATTTGGAATCCAAAATACTATTTTTCAATTGGAGACATTTCCCAACACAAGAGAAAATGATCACAACTACATTATGAGTGTAATGTGTTGGTTTATCCCCTTTAGAATTTTCAATATTACCTTTATGTAAAGTAATTCCAGGATCCCAAACTAACAAGAATGAAGAACCATTTCTTAGACAAAGAACTGCTCTCACACGAATCCTCTAATTTGCTCATTCCATTTGAATTGACACTTCTTGAAACTCCAAGAATTAATCAACCAACCTATGTTTGTTGAAGAAATTGAATCCAGAATCGTGTCATGATTTTTCAGAAAGATTCCATGAATCCTTCATCAAATACAATTCTGAAATCAATCACCCTAAGAGATGATGAAGATGTACTAAAATATGACAAGAGCCTCACAAGCATCCTCATCAAATAATGGATGAAACCTTCATCAACATGCCAATCATCTCATTGTTGATGAACAATAAGAATTCCTTCATTTATTTGTGATCCAAGAGTTACCATTTATTGCTAAATGGATGCACTAGGAGCAGCAGTAGATTCAACTTCATGCAACTCACATATCAACTCTCCAATGTTGGAAGAAAAACTCAAATTTCCTCCTTCAGTAATCTCTGAAGAAAATCCTTCATCATTTTCAAAAAGAGGATTTACATAAACCTTACTAGCACCTTCTTCATACAAGAGATTGTTAAAAGCATGAAAAACTTGTTGATGAGAATTTGAATGCTTTGGTTTCTCAGGATAACATTCCAAATCATATGTTTCTTGTATGAGATCAAGCTCATAAAGAATTACCTGAAGCTCCTCTGCTCTTCTTTTTCTTTCTTGCTCCCATGAATATTGAACAACAAAAATCTGATTCTCTGCTTCAATTAGAGTCTCATGCACTTCTTGCAACTTGGCTTTGGTAAGCTCATTCCACTACACTGCCTTGTCAGCAATTTTCGCCACTTTGTCTTTGTCACAAATGATGTGCAAAATTTACTATATTTAATTTTCTCCAAGGAAAACTTAATGGACATCATATCATCAATTGAAGTGCAACATACAACTTCTCCCCTAGGCACATCATAAATAAATTGTTCTACATGTCTATGAATTCTATCAAGTTTTTTAAAAATTTGAATTCCATTTTCAGCAATCTGTGAACTTGATTTGCATTCTTCATAGGCTGACTAAGATGAAATAGTACAAATTTGATGGATGAAGATTTCAAAAAGAGTTTGAGTTGTACTCCTCAACTTTTCTTGCATGCGATGAACACTCTTCATCATTCCATCCATAGTGCCTTCCAATTCCTTAGCTTTTTTCCTTAGCTTGATTTCAGGTGAGGAGAAATTTTCCTTATAACTACTAGAAGCTTCCCTTTCCATGTCTTCAACACCTGATTCTAGGGAGTTATTCAAATCAACTTTGTAGTGGGAAGATACTTCAGCTTCCTCTTTCTTTTTCTCCTCCTTAGCTTGACTTTCAAACTAGCATTCTATGGAATTGTGAAGAAGCAATTCACTAGTTGAACACATATCTTCTCCTAACCGAACTTCTCCTTCATTTGGAACTGTACTTATGGCCTCTTCATGCAACTCCATGTCAACTCTTGTTTCCAAAAGTTCTTTCTCTGAATCTTCAACTTGAGCCTCCTTAACAAATGTTGACTCACTATTTTCTTCTGTAGGAAACATGAATACTTCACTAGTCTTCAAAGCTTCCACTATCACATTACATTCTTCTACAAAATGCTTAGATGAGTGAAAATTCGTTGATACCCCTTGAACCTTTGCAATGTATTCAAAGGGATTCCAACTTTCCTTCACATTGATTGAAAATTTCTTTGACTAGCAAATCAGCAGTGGGAGAAATGTGCTCTTCATGGTCATAAGCATTCTTGAGAAAGGATTGGACACTTTTAGGAAGATTATCAGCTTCTTTGATGGTGTCAATTAGAATATTTTTAACAGCTGCAAACACCCCCTCTTCCTGCTCACTCCAAGTCGAAGTGAAGAGATAATCAAACAAATGGTAAATCTGATTTTCCATCTCCAATTCTATTAGAAGGATGCAAGTTCTTACTTCTGAAAATGTTTTTAAAACAACAACTCTTCTTGAAAACAATCCACTCCCAATTTCATCCAAATATTGGAAACTCTCCACTATCATATTTAATATGATCTTCATGGTTTCTTCATCATAGGGCAATTGTGGTTCCACAATTCTTATCACTTCCATGAAGCAAGAAGAAATCAACAACTTGGTTTCTTCATCTGGATGCCTCATCTAATAGGGTTGATTCAGAATGGTTACTACAGGTGCTAAGGCAAGTTGCATCTCCTCAGATGATGATTGCTTTACTCTTCTCAAACATTGTTCTATAAAATGAAGAATGTTCTCTTCATTTTCCCTTGACTGGAATTCTTTGTCAAGTCTTTTTCCAACCATTTAAAGAGTCTCTGCCAACTTCATCCCTTCTTCATTAGCCATGCCTAACTACCAACTTCTTGATACCACAAGGAGCTAAACTAGAATCTATTTTGACTTTCAGTGTAGTACCAGAGATCTCTGTCACTCATTTTCCTAAACATGAAGCACTGATCAACAGGATGGCAGGATCTTCTGCTTTGATACCACTAAAACATGCCCCTTAATTTTTTCCCAAGATTTTCACAACACAAACTAGTACTACGCCAATTGATTAGCATTAGCTTCCTAAAAGATAATCAAACTAAATGTACTCTATGCCAAGAATGTTCACCAAGTTCCTTTATAAGGCAAGGTGATAGCATATGGCTAAGGAAACTAAGCTACAATTGAAAATTGAATTATAACTGAATGCAAGTAGGTGATGATCTAGCCATAAGAGTTTCCACACTACCACTTATTCAAGGGGGAGAAAAGAATTACAATTCAAAAAATTCATCCTCTTAGCGGGCATCCACTCAACAATGAGGATTCGCCACTTCAACAGTGGGTGAACGATAAAGATACAATGTTGATTTTTATCCACATTGGCAGTAAATCATCTAGGGGTTATAATGTTGTGAATTAAACACAAACAAATGTTGAAATAAGAATGGCTAGAATAGTATTACTATTACCAGCATTTACAATGATCTTATTACAATGAATATCATTAGAAATTTGCTCCTAAACAATTGTAATAACTTTACTATATTTCTGATTACAATGATGAAGTGAAAGGCCAAATGAATATAGCATGAAAAGGACCATACTAGGTCTGATTTACAAACCAACAAACTGTGATTCTCAAACCAGAAGCTATGTAGACTTCCAAATGTTAATAACTCCCACAAATCTTCACCAAACTTCAACGAGACAACAACTGATCATCATTAAATTTGTCATAACTTCACCCAAAGAGCTTCTATCTCCTTCAAATGGATTACACATTAAATTAGCAACATAGATGCCCAAGAAAGATTGCACAACATGAAAAGAATTAAGTCTAATATAATTTTCCAACAAACTCTAATTTAGACCAGCAAGCAATATCGTTATCAAATTGCCTATTTCTTCCATAAAACTCCACCAAGTCACCCCAAATTGTAACCAACTCATCTTAAGAACACAATTCCCATTAACATTGGTGTTCCAATCCAATAACAACTTGCAAAGAAGGTTCAAATCCCAATGGTTACCATGTGAAATGGTACGACCCTAGAAGAGGGTGATCTCTTCTCTTAAATCAATGGATTTGCTAAAAAAAATGAAAATTAAGCACATGGGACGCCTATAGTATAGAATTGAATATCAACAATACCCACAACCAAACAAATTTTTCTCGAAGAGATATGAATTAAAATATTCTTCAGCCAAATAATAACCAACAACATAAGAACTGGAAATATCTCACGAAAACTCCACAGTAATATTCTTCACTATGTACTTTTGGATGAAGCACACTCTCAATCCACCATCTAGGGAACCATAGTTTTAGGCCCGGAGAATGGAGTAGAATTGCTAAGCTTCCCCTTAGCTGGATTCTTAATTCAATCTAGCAACATTTCGATATCATAAACAATAGATGCCAAAATGAAGAACTAAAGCCTTCTTTAATAGATTTTGCAGTGTCTGTTGAATTTCCATCCCTTTCCCTCCAAAGGATGCCAAAACAAATAATAAATATTTTAATTTTCAAAATCCTCTTCTCCCTTCTCATTTTTGCGTCCAAACACCAAGGAGACATTAAAACATTTAAAATATATTTATTACTTCTTAAATGAGGTGTCCAAATCCCAAGAGAAATAATAAACTTAGAAATATTAAATATTTTCACCTCATGTGGCATCCACCCTCAATGGCCCCGTTTTAAAACAACTTTAAATCTTTATGCTAGGCCAAGAGGTCAAAATCAAAATATAATAATTAAATCATTTATTCAAAATGCACCTTAGAAAGCCAAATCCAGAAATACTCAACTACCCTGCTTGAAGTATAAAGCTCGTTGAACTGCTACCAACCTGAGAACTGCCAAAAATAGAACTTACTAATAATAGTAAATTCTAAAAAGATGCTCAACTCACTTTGCATGTTATATCATTGTGAAGCTCTCTAAAAACCCAAAAAGAATCCATAATCCAAATCTCGAAACTCTAATGCATTGGCTAAAAATATCAAGTTCCAGAAAAGGTTGTCAGATGGGGATGCACGTCACACCATTATGCAGCTCTCCAAAAACCTAGAAAACTCCACTAGACATCCATCAGAAATTCATACATGCAAACCTTCAAAAATGCCTCAGAACCCCAATAAGATAGGAAACCCTAATTTTACCTCTGACGAGCCTTTGGGCTTTCAGAATAGGCTATCAGTCATCAAAGGGCATATAACCAAAATGGGGATATTACATTCTAACCCTAATCCTCATTCAATCTTAGTCATCCACCATCAACCATTCCTAGCCATTGATTTTGCCTCATCAAGACTCTATATCTAGAGGCTCTAATCCTTCACCAAAACCCAATTAATGAATCTATATTTATTATCATACCCTCATGCTATCATTTTGATCTCTCATCTTGCAATCATATCAAGGCTATGCTAGAGTAGTGAGCAATTCACATATTACCATATCATTTAAGAGACAATTAAATGGAATAAAGGTGCACTCCATTTTTTCTCATCAAGGAGTGAGCAAAGATTCTAGGTGAAAGTGTTGTGTTTATATCTTCCATTTTGTTTACCTTCAACCTTTTCCTCATCTTCATTTTGGCACGCCTAGTGGAACCCACATCCTTTTTTTACCTTTTCAAGGTAAATTTTTTGTGATTTTTTATGATGCAAAAAATATTTTAGGTGCCAAACTATGAAGTGTGTCTTTGTTTCATAGAAAGGAACCTCCATAGTAGAAGGTTGTGCCTTGTTTCATAAAAACAATGCTTATCTTTTGTAAAGTTGTGCATTCATTTCCCACAACCATGCTTTTGTTTTGTGCATTTAATTTGATCAATTGGGGCTTGACTTAGGGTTTTGACTAACCTTTGTTAGAGTTATCATACATTAGCTAATAATTAATTAATCTTTAATTGATTATTAGTCTAATTTATTCTCACATGCTTTAGCTAAACTTAGGAATGCTTTATTAGTTGAGCTTATATTAGATCATTATGTCACATCTCATATGATGTTGACACTAATCATGATCTAATCCCTTTCTCATTTAGGGCTTTTCTCTTATAAGCATTCAACCCTTATTGTAAATATCACTCGGATATTATTCACGGGAAATATCACGACTTTCATATCTTCTTGAAAGCTTCTTCTATAACTTTTCCTTGTTGATGAATATATCAATTCTTGTTTGCAGATCTCTTGCGTGGAAGGTGTCTTTGTTTGTTGTTTGATCCTGTGGCTCGTGGTCTTGTGCTTGTTTCACAATTCTAACATGGTATTAGAGCCTTGATATGCAGCCCCTTCTCAATTTTTTGGAGCATTTCATTGCAGAGCATGTTCGGGGTTCCTCAAGGGATTTGACCTTGAGCCATTTTTTCTGGGCATTTTTGGGAAAAACAAACCTCACCATCACGTTTAGGAGGCCGATTGCATGATTTTTGACTATAAACTCAACCTATTTTGGCATCGGGAGCTTCTGAGGCAATTTTTTTTGTTCCAGAAGCTGTACAGTCTGTGTACGGCCCCTGTGCACACAATCCAAAAAAAATCAGGTTTTTTTTAATATTTTTACCTGAATGCAAAAGAAATCATTACTATTTTTTTTCAAAAAAATTAAATCAAAAAAGTTTTTTTTGGAAAAAAAAAAAAAAAAAAAACCAAATGCAAAAGTTTTATAGAAAAAGTTTTTTAAAGGCTTTTAAAAGCTTGTGGTAGAGGGTACCCTGTACCTTGCTGTGACAGGGTTGTACGCCGTCACTGGCAGGGTGGGGCCCTACCCACCGCCCCATCCTCTCACCGGTGGTAGGGCATTCAGAATGACTGGCAATAAAATTGGCGGGCTCCACACAACAGCGATGACATCTTTGAAGATTCTGAGGGCCTGTGGGACCCTCTCGTACCCTACCTACGGTGACCTTCAGTACACCGGACGACATACTGCCAACCGGCGGCTTATAGCTGACCGGTGGTCGATAGTATTGCCGCTAGTAGTACAAAGGCCGTCGACTTAAAAAAATTTTTATTAATTTTTTTAAACAAAAAAATTATTATTTGTAATTTTTTTTATTGTTTTTTAAAATTTTTTTTTAAATAAGGCAAATTGGAAAAATGTGTCGATGGCCATTTGACTGTCAAATTTAAGTTCGCAGTTTTTCTGCAACAACTGTTTGGCCGTCCAATTTAATACAGTGACTATGTTTTTTCCACTTTGGGGGTTGTTTTCTTTCGGAGGCCATAACTTTTGCATACCATGTCAAAATTGGGAAAATAAGATATCATTGGAAAGAGGATTCAGAGTACTTTCCAATGGTGGAGGTAATTTTTGGAGATTTTTTCTCAGGTTCCTGTTATTTCTAGTTAAAGTCAGATCTTCTTTTTTGGGGTTGCCTCCAATATTTTGGCATAACTTTTTCATACGATGTTGAAAATGGGCAAATGAGATATCGTCGGAAAGCTATTTCTGAGCTCTTCACAGTGGTGAAGGTAGTTTCTAGATTTTATTTTTAGATTTTTCCAGAAATCCTTCTTCTTAGCTATTGTCTTTTTTGGACTTAATGAGCTCACTTTGCATGTATTTATCATCTGTAAACGCACTGAGATAAAGTGCCCCAACTTTGTATGTGTAGTATTAGGATTCTTACACATCACTTTGTGCCTTGTTGTACTCACACTATGATATAAAGTGACATGAGGGTTGATGTTTTCCTTTGTTTTCCTTCATACCTTTCTCATGCATATGTGACTTTTATTTTCACATCCTTTCTATCAGCTTGTACTTTCATGTTTGCACCTTCAGATGTTCTTGGTTCCTCTTGATGCACTAATTTTAGGCATTTAGTTTTAGTGTACCTATCACGCCTCTCCCTTTTTAGCATTATGGGGGGGTTTCTACTATTGATGTTACTGCTTCCTTGGTTTTGCGTTGGAGTGAGCTATGTATATAGTATTTGTTCCTATGTACTAGGCAGATGTAGCGGCTGGGTTCCCATGCATTTCGGTGAGATGGAGCACTTACCATATGGAAACTATTGCATTCCTATTTTTGAAGGCAACCTTCCATTTTGACTTGATTAGTTCTTCAGCTTTTTGGTACCTTTTCCATTTGTATCTTCGAGTTCCAGGTGTTTGCCTTTGTTTGCCATCAGATTTGAGTAGTGTCATTGGGGGCACTCATATAGATTCTTGTCTTCTTTTATCCTAATCATCAGATGTTTCAGTGGAGGTTATTCTTTCAGTATTACAATAGTCCTTCTTCTACAGTGTTTGCAACTTCTTCATCCTTCTGTGGTGTTCTCTTTGTTCCTATCTTTTGGGACAACTTTGTCTTGTTTGGAGGCTTCTTCAATCCTTCACTTGGCTTTCATCTCTTTTTGGAGTAGAGTTTTTCCCATGAGGTTTTCTTTATTTCTCCACATTATAGAGATCTTATGTTTGTACATGGGTACCTTACTTGACCTTGTTTTTCGGGACCCATCTTGCATTCTTTTTAGGGTTTTTAGCTACTCCCTAAGTTCATCTTAAGGGGGGATGTTAGAGTTATCATACATTAGCTAATAATTAATTAATATTTAATTGATTATTAGTCTAATCTATTCTCACATGCTTTAGCTAAACTTAGGAATGCTTTATTAGTTGAGCTTATATTAGATCATTATGTCACATCTCATGTGATGTTGACACTAGTCATGATCTAATCCCTTTCTCATTTAGGGCTTCGCTCTTATAAGCATTCAACCCTTATTGTAAATATCACTCGGATATTATTCATGAGAAATATCACGACTTTCATATCTTCTTGAAAGCTTCTTCTGTAACTTTTCCTTGTTGATGAATATAGCAATTCTTATTTGCAGATCTCTTGCGTGGAAGGTGTCTTTCTTTTTTGTTTGATCCTGTGGCTTGTGGTCTTGTGCTTGTTTCACAATTCTAACATGGTATTAGAGCCTTGATATGCATCCCCTTCTCAGATTTTTGGAGAATTTCATTGCAAAGCATGTTCGGGGTTCCTTGAGGGATTTGAACTTGAGCCATTTTTTTTGGGAATTTTTGGGAAAAACGAACCTCACCATCATGTTCAGGAGGCCGATTGCACAATTTTTTACTATAAACTCAACCTATTTTGGCATCGAGAGCTTCTAAGGCAATTTTTTTTTGTTCCAGAAGCCGTACAGTCTATGCACGGCCCTTGTGCATGCAATCTGAAAAAAAATTTAGGTTTTTTTTTAATATTTTTACCTGCATGCAAAAAAAATTATTAGTATTTTTTCAAAAATTAAATCAAAAAGTTTTTTGGAAAAATTAAAAACAAATGCAAAAAGTTTTATGGAATTTTTTTAAAGGCTTTTAAAAGCCTGCGGTAGAGGGTACCCGTACCCTGTTGCGGTAGGGTTGTACGCTATCGCTGGTAGGGCAGGGCCCTACCCACCGCCCCCATCCTCTCACCAGCGGTAGGGCATTCAAAACGACCGGCAATAAAATCTAGCGTGCTCCACACAGCAGCAACGACATCTTTGAAGATTTTGAGGGCCTATGGGACCCTCTCGTACCCTACCTATGGCGACCTTCAGTATGTTGGATGACATACTACTAGTCCCCGACAACTTATAGCTGACCGGTGGTCTGACAGTACTGCTGCCAACAGTCCGAAGGCTGCCGGCCTAAAAATGTTTTTATTAATTTTTTTTAAACAAAAAAATTATTATTTGTAATTTTTTTTATTGTTTTTTTAATATAATTTAAAAAAAAAATAATAATAAGAAAAATTGGAAAAATGTGCCAATGGCCATTTGATCGTCAAATTTAAGCTCGTAGTTTTTCTGCAACGACTATTTGGCCATCCAATTTAATGCAGTGATTGTGTTTTTTCCACTTTGGGGGTTGTTTACTTTTAGAGGCCATAACTTTTGCATACGATGTCGAAATCGGGAAAATGAGACATCGTTGGAAAGAGGATTCAGAGTAATTTCCAGTGGTGTGAGTAATATTTGGAGATTTTTTCTTAGGTTCCTGTTATTTCTAGTTAAAGTCAGATCTTCTTTTTTGGGGTTGCCTTCAGTATTTTTGGCATAACTTTTTCATACGATGTCAAAAATGGGCAAACGATATATCGCCAGAAAGCTATTTATGAGCTCTTCGCAATGGTGTAGGTGGTTTCTAAGTTTGATTTTTGGTATTTTCCATAAGTCCTTCTTCTCAGCTATTGTTTTTTTTGGACTTTATGAGCTCACTTTGCATGTATTTATCATCTATAAACGCACTGAGATAAAGTGCCCCAACTTTGTATGTGTAGTATTAGGATTCTTGCACATCACTTTGTGCCTTTTTGTACTCGCACTATGATATAAAATTCCATGAGGGTTGATTTTTTTCCTTTGTTTTCCTTCATACCTTTCTCATGCGTATGTGACTTTTGTTTTCACATCCTTTCTATCAGCTTGTACTTTCATGTTTGCACCTTCAGATGTTCTTGGTTCCTCTTGGTGCACTACTTTCAGGCATTCAGTTTCAGTGTACCTATCATGCCTCTCCCTTTTTAGCATTATGGGGGGTTTCTACTATTGGTGTTATTGCTTCCTTGGTTTCGCATTGGAGTGAGCTATGTATACAATATTTGTTCCTATGTACTAGGTGGATGCAACGGCTGGTTTCCCATGCATTTTGTTGAGATGGAGCACTTACCATATGGAAACTCTTGCATTCCTATTTTTGGAGGTGACCTTCCATTTTGACTTGATCAATTCTTCAACTTTTTTGTACCTTTTCCATCTGTATCTTTGGTTTCTAGGTGTTTGCCTTTGTTTGCCATTGGATTTGAGTAGTGTCATTGGGGGCACTCATATAGATTCTTGTCTTCTTTGATCCTGATCATCAGATGTTTCAGTGGAGGTTATTCTTTCAGCATTACAATAGTCCTTTTTCAACATCATTTGCAGCTTCTTCATGCTTCTTTGGTGTTCTCTTTGTTCCTATCTTTTGGGACAATTTTGTCTTGTTTGGAGGCTTCTTCAATCCTTCACTCGAATTTCATCTCTTTTTGGAGTAGAGTTTTTCCCATGAGGTTTTCTTTATTTCTCCACATTATAGAGATCTTATGTTTGTACATGGGTACCTTACTTGGCCTTGTTTGTCAGGACCCATCTTGCATTCTTTTTAGGGTTTTTATCTACTCCCTAAGTTCATATTAAGGGGGGTGTTAGAGTTATCATACATTAGCTAATAATTAATTAATATTTAATTGATTATTAGTCTAATTTATTCTCACATGCTTTAGCTAAACTTAGGAATGCTTTATTAGTTGAGCTTATATTAGATCATTATGTCACATCTCATGTGATGTTGACACTAGTCATGATCTAATCCCTTTCTCATTTAGGGCTTCACTCTTATAAGCATTCAACCCTTATTGTAAATATCACGAATTTCATATCTTCTTGAAATCTTCTTCTGTAACTTTTCCTTGTTGATGAATATAGCAATTCTTGTTTGCAGATCTCTTGTGTGGAAGGTGTCTTTGTTTGTTGTTTTATCTCGTGGCTCATGTTTTTGTGCTTGTTTCACAATTCTAACAACCTTTGATGCCTTATTTTCTAGGATACCATCATTCTAACACTCTATTTTTGTAGGTTGTTTTACTCATTGAATGCAAATTTTATGGTTTCTAGGGTTTTGTCAATCTAGGGTTTTTTGCAAGCTTTCTAGGAGATCTAGGGTTATTTTTAGAATGTCTATGTGTTTTCTAGCATTCTCTAACTTTATCTTACAGGTTTCTCAATTGGGTTGGTGAAAAAATTCATTTTTTCAATCTCAAAGAATATTTTGAGGCTTTGTCTTTGAAACTTTGCCTCTACTTCATAATGTGGCAGAATTGCACCTAGGGGCAATTCCACATTTTTGTATTTTTTCCTAGCATTTATGACACCTTAGAGCATTAATGACAAATATCCGATGAGTCAGAATTTTTCATTTCTGACTCCATGCGAACTTGTGGCAGAGCAACAAAATCTTGATGACACGTTTCCCAAAAATCTAGGCTTTGGATGCCTACACAATGCGTGGACGTCTGCACGACACGCTAGGGTCCTAGCAGTTTTCCAAGTTTGAAACGGGGAATTTGGAATCTTGACTCTTTCGACACATGTTCTAGTAGTTGGATTTCAGATGTAATGGCTCTTTTTCGCCCTTGCATGCATTAAAAACCCCTTTCTTTCTCTCATTTGGGGTTGGAAGTCATTCATTCAAGCTCTCTTAATACTTGCTCCAGTCTTGAGTTCTCTTCATCCTTGATAGTAGCACTCTCATAAGCGAAGCCATGTTGGACTGAGGTCCCTCTAGCAGCAACATCTCTCAAGCAGGCACTCAACGGTGCATTTGTGTGCTCTGGAGAGGGTCTAGGCCTGTGGGTAACACTCTCTCCCTCTCTCTTTCACTTTCCTTCTTCATTTACTATCTCATGGTGTGGGTTCTACTCATAAGCGGGTTTTTCTTTCACCACACACTTTGTTTACTTCATTTAGACTCCTTTCCAACTTGGTTGTCTGTGGAGGTGGGAACACCAAAACGAGGGTTTGATTGAGGTAGGCCCCTATACAACCCCAACCTTTTCCCCTTGTTCTTCTGTGTGTAGGTGCAAAGTGGAGCTTGGAGTGAAGAGTTGAACGTTCAGTGCAAGTTAAGCTCTCTCCAAGTCCCCTTGTGTTTGTTATAGTTTCTGGCTTACTGTCTATTTATGTTGCTTAGTACTTCTCAAACTTGAGCTTGTAAGTAAGACCTGGTTCTGTCTGCTTGAGTTCCTAAGCCCTCTATTGTTTGGGATGCCAACGCGTCTTTTAGATGACAACACACTACATTGGCATCCTAAAATCGCATTGCTATCTTTTGGCTAAGAGCTCACTCATATGGGATAGGAATCTTAGGGTTTCACTCTCTTAGGATCCAAAGTAACTTTCTCCAAAACATAAATCAAGTATACTTCCCTACATTTTCATTGACTTGCTTATGTTGAGGTGTATAAGGGTAGTTCATTCCCTGGTGATCTCTTGAGAATAAAGAGACTTGTGTGCAACAAATCCCTCTTATATCACATTTTGGTGAACCTGACATGAATGCATCAGATCTTTTTTCGCGATGTCACATGCTTATGATAATCCCTTTTCTGAAGAATATTTCAATATGTTGGAAGACGCTCTAGATGATTTCTTAGAAGTTATCTCCCCTATCTGTAAATATTTCAAACAAACTCTCCTCTCACAAGATGAGGAGTTGGTAAATGTGGTTGTGGTCTTTGTGGCTCCTCCGAGCCCTAAGAAACCCGTCATTTACGTGACCCCGACTGAACCATCCCCTAGGAAGAACCATTCTGTCTATGGGATTTCGTGTCGTAGTGATTAATTAGACTTATATTCAAGGTTCGTGAAAGCTATAGAATCTACTTCCTATAGTGTTGTTGGGCTCACATACAATACAAGGAGAAATAAACAAAACTTGGATCAACAACCTTCCATTCCTACATCACAACCCACTCAAGTTCCTACTTCTTTACCACCTTCCCAACCAAGCCTTCCTTCAACACCTAAACCCGCGATCAAATCACTAGGTGATCACGATCATGTTGAGAAACTTTGTGTTACTTCGGCTAAGATATCACTTTGGGACTTGCTTCAAACCGCTCTAGATTACCAAGAGATGCTATAGGAAGCCTTGCAAAAGATTCTCTTGCCTATCTCCGCTAGGCCTATGGATGTTAATGCGTTGTTGGATCATATTCAAGCGGATTCGACCAATATTATGTTCCACTTGCAAGAACCCCCGCCTTCGGATGTGTAGAAGAAAGTGGATCCCTTGATGATTATAATTAATGTTAATAATTTTGGTATTAGGCATACTCTCATTGACATTGGTTCGACTCTCAACATTGCAGTATGGACCTATTGCCTAAAATTAAAGTTGATTCATCTTCTTTAGTAGCCTCTTCCTTGTATATTCGTGGGTTTTATAATGCTGGCCACCAAGCTCTAGGTATGATAATACTACCTTTGTAGCTAGGCCTCGTTACCTTGCCTACATTGGTTTATGTGATGTCTAACTTGTTACCATACAATCTTCTCTTGGGGAGACTCGGGATTCATGCTATGGGTTTTGTGACTTTTACTTTACACTGTTCTTTGAAGTTCATTGCAAATAATTAGGTGGTTACAGTTAAAGTAGATCTAGAAGTTGTTCACCTTTGTGAGGTAGCGGCTTCCAATCGTGCTTCAGTTGTATCCACTCTCAAGAATTGTATTCCATCCTTAACTGCTGATGCTATGTCATGTTCTTCATTGATACCCTCTATGGAAGTCGTTCCTAGAGTGAGTGTCGAAAGGGATGAACCACCTAAAGAAAAAGATATTAAATCTCCTCCATCTTCCTCTTCTTCCTCTCAAACAAATACTTTTCTTGGTGATGATTGGGGATCCTTGGATTTCTCTAAATTCTTCATTGTGGAATACAAGGAAAGCCCCTCTAGTATGGAATTCCCAGGTACTACTTACACAAAGGTGGATGACACTCCTGCTTGAGAAGCGAAGTGTGATCCTATTCAGGAGACCACTCCTTCCTCTGCCTAGGAGAGGAATCCCACTCTTGCAAAGGAGGTTAATGTTTTTGAACCTAGTAAAGAAGGTAAGAGCGCTCCCGTAGAGACATTCAATATTCATTGGTGGAATGAAACACTCTACGTAGATTTTCCACCTCTTGAAGTTTTGCAAACCTGTTACGGATTCAGATATGACCTCACCTCTTGATACATCTATGGGAAGAAAGGCCCAGGGTGTATCAAACAAGGAATTCAAGTCCCTATCTATTTTAAGCCATGACAACGCTATCTAGGTTTGGGATGCTCTATTGAACAGTCTAAAAAAAAACCTTGGTGGAGTGTTAACATGATTTCAGCTAAGCTGTTGAGCTTGGTTCATCTTGAGTTGATAGAAGAAAGGGAGCAATCCGAGAAAGTTCTTTTGGATGTCTTCTCTTTAGATGAAGCACTAGAGGAATTTTTAGGTATCTATTCCCCATTGCCTCCTTATCACCACAAGAAACCATTCCCACATCGCCTGCATAAACAAGCATACTTTGGATAATTCATTTTGAGTATTAACGAGGAAGACCCTCTATCTAATGTCAGTAATGAAGTCCTGATATCTCATCCTAAAGACCACAGTTCTCTCCTTCAAGGAGATACTATTGAAGTTCCTATGGATCCTAAATCTTTAGAAAAAGTAATCAAGATCGGGAAGTGTCTCTCTTTAGAGGAAGCATACAAACATTCTGATCTCTTGAATTCTCATCTTGATATATTAGCTTGGATGTATGAGGATATGCTTGGTATTTATGAGTTTATAGTGGTTCACAATATCGTCCTATGTCCCGACACCAAGCCGGTTAAGCAGAAAATCCAAAAGATCAATCCCAGGGTGGCATTGATGGTTAAGACTGAGATAGAGAAGATGCCGAAAGCAGGCTTTATTTGTCTGATTGACTACTCCCCTTGGATTTCAAATATAGTTGTCATTATTAATCCTGACGGTCATATTCGCATATGTATTAACTTTTAAGATCTTAATAAGGCTTCTCTTAAGGATGATTTTTCATTACCTAATATAGATATGATTGTGGACTCGATTGCAGGCCATGCATTGTTATATGGATGGCTTCTCAGGTTACAATGAATGATCAATACAAGACAACCTTCACTACCCCTTGGGGTACTTTTGCTATGTGGTCATGCCCTTTGGTTTAAAGAATGTAGGAGCAACTTACCAATAGGCAATGACCCTGATATTTCATGATTTTATTCATAAGATATTAGAAGACTATGTTGATGACATCTTGGAAAAATTGATAACTCGTCAAGATCATGTGAAGAACCTTCATCTTATCTTTGAAAGGATTCAACTCTACAAGATGAGACTCAATACCCATAAGTGTGTCTTCGGCGTGGATGCCAACAAGCTTTTAGGGTTCATAGTCTCTCACCATGGAATCGAAGTTGACACAAATAAAATTGATGCCATCGTTAACATGCCTCCACTAAGGAATATTGTTGAGTTGTAAAGTTTACAAGGGAAGATTTAGGAAATTCATAGATTTATATCTCAAGTTGGCTAATCATACCCTTCCCTTCACTCATTTATTGAAAAGAGATGTTCACTTCATATGGGATGAGGAGTGTCAGAGAGCCTTTGAGTCAATCAAGCTTCTTTGGCCAATCCTCTTGTATTGATGCCACCTATGCAAGATAGGCCCTTTTTGCTTTACCTTGCGCTGTCACCACATGCTTTGGTAGCTTTGTTGGCTCAATATGATGACACGGGGAAGGAGAGACCGGTCTACTACATCAGCCGTGTCCTAGTTGATTATGAAACTTGTTATTCCTCCATGAAGAAGCAATGACTCGCTCTCGTCTTTGCTACACAAAAGTTGAGAGACTACCTTCTCCATGTTGAAACACACGTCATAGTAAAAACGGATCTCTTGAAGCATTTTTTCTCTAGTGCTGACCTTGTTGGGAGATTAGCGAAGTGGGTTATGTTGCTTTCTGAGTTTGATATAAAGTTCGTTACTCATAAATCAATAAAGAGTCAAGCAATTCTGATCAATTGGCAGACGCTACCTCATCTCACTCCTTCCCTAGGTTGGATTTGTTTCCCAATGAAAATATTTTCATAATTAACTACGACCTTGAATGGAAGATGTATTTCGATGGATTAAGATGTCAGACTAGTTTTGGAGCAGGTGTGGTCTTGATATCCCCTGAAGGTAAACTGGTCTCTCTATCCTTTTAATTATATTTTTCTTGCACCAATAACATCGATGAGTACAAAGCCCTCATTGCTGGCTTGTGTGCCGCGATTACACTAAGAATCAAACATCTTCGTATACTAAGAGATTTTGAGCTTAATGTGAACCAGATTACGGGAACCTATTAAGCTAAACAAAGTAAGTTGTCTTGGTATCGAGACCCTTCTTTGTCCTTGCTTAATCAATTTTCCTCTTTCACAATAGATAGTGTCCCTAGGAGAGAAAATAAACATGTTGATGCCATGGCAAGTGTTGCTTCCTTGGTACCCTCAGAAGAGGATACAAAAGAACACCCTTTGTAGTTAAGGTCCTGTGATCCCCTACAGTTTCTAATCAACCTGAATCTAAGTCTCTTGTGTGTTCTCACGTAGACTTGGGGGAATGGTTTTCTAGTATCTACAGTTACTTAAAGATTGGAAACTTCCCCGATGATATGAAAAAAAATGATCACACTCATATATGAAAATTTTCAGCACGTTATGTCATTTTATCCAATGTTCTTTATTGAAAAACCTATAACAACTTGCTTCTCATGTGTCTCACTGAAGCAGAAATACCCCTTTCCCTTAAGGAAGACCATTCGGGCTTTGGGGGTGGAAATTTTGGTGGTTGATCCCTAGAAAGAAGATTGATACATATGGGGTATTATTGGAAAAAAATGGAACAAGATTCCTTCCATTTTGTCAAAAAGTGCCTTCAATGTCAACAACACAATCGTCTTATTCATGCACCTACTCAAGAGTTACAAAATCAAACCTCTCCTTGGTCATTCACAAAATGGGGGTTGGATATCATTGGAAAAATATCACCTACTTCCAAGGGACATACCTTTATTATTACTGCTACAGACTACTTCATGAAATGGGTCGAAGCTATCCCATTTCGATCCACGAATGTTGAAGCTATTTGTAGCTTTCTCATAAATAGCATTATTTCTCATTTTGGATTGCCCACTACAACTGTTTTTGTCAATGGTACACCATTCAAGAACAAGGAAGTAAAGCAGTTCTTAGAGAAATTTCATATTCAACATAGGTTTTCTATGTCGTACTATCCACAGTCCAATGGTCAAGCAAAAGCATCTAACAAAACTCTTGAACTCATTCTTCATAAAATAATTAATAAGCATAGTAAGGATTGGCATATTCAATTAATGTACGCTTTGTGGGCCTATCACACAAGTGTCTATATGGTGACATGAAAAATGCCTTACAACCTCATGTATGGTGCCGAAGAGATAGGGGTGGCTGCTGGGGGGTCCGATCTCCTCCACTGCCTCGGTCTCTGAGGTGCTAGGGTCCCCTCTCGGGCCACCCTCGTCGAACATAGGAGCAGGACAGTGCCTCCCCCACCACCGCACAAAATCAACAGCTACCCTGACATTATCCATCACTGCTATGGGTGGCAGATCCTGATCGAGCTCATCATCATCAGAAGGGGCAACATCAGTGATGGTGGGGTGAGGATGATCCCCAACCCTTGTTACATTGCTATAGGACCTAGTATATGTGGGCACATCTAGTGGAATTTTCTGAGGAAAGCCATGCTATAGCATGACTCGACTCCAGTAGTAAGGTACTATAATGTAGTCACGGCGACCTACCAAAAAAGGTCCTACTGCAGGTTCCTTAGATACCTACCATTTTCTACCCATCGAAAAAATTGGTAGGGTCTCCACTAAACCTCATCCACAACAACAGTGTCGAACTGTAGCTGCCAAAACTGTAGATTGTTGAATCTCCACTGGCCTATCATATCGTACAAGTGGGCCATGGGGACCATCGTTGGGGAAAACCAACTACTTGTATGCACATGATGTGGGTGAAGGCCCACACCTACAAAAGTGTGCATGCAGTGAGGCTACGGTACTCATAGTGAACATACCAGCCTAACTCTTGGTAGAGGTGTGCCAACATGCTACACCCCTAGGCAAAAACTATCTGATGCTTGACAGTCTCTCTAATAGTATGGATGAGGCCCTCGTGCAGGTGTGAGCCTCGCCCATTTATTATGAGCTGAAATGCCACGATCACAACTATAACCTGACGTAGAAGTGGTCCTCACTTGGTTGTACCAATGTGTATATATGTGACTCATGTCATCGTCGTTGTCAATTTGCCTTGAGCAATAAAAGATTCCATCCATCTGCTCTCACGCCGATTGGGTATCATCTATGGCCACCCGCCATCCACGGATGGGTAGTTCAAGGATTTGGTAGATGTCCTCGAGCGTGATGGTCATCTCCCCACAAGGTAGCTGGAAAGATGACGTGGTAGCATCCCACCACTCTATCAAGGCTGTGAGCATCCTCTCATGGTATCACATCTCTGGCATGGTGAATACATGCTAGAGACCTATAGACATGGAAAATGTACTGATTGACGTTACACACCTGATCCTGATTTTCTAACATCGTTTCCTCCTAAATCATCTTCTCGGCTTGTCATCAAATTCCTCTCTTAACTGGATTAGATCAATTTTATCTAATTAAGTTGTCATCTCCTGTTAATTAAATAAATTGTTTTTATTTAATTAACCTCATAGTCTCTATTTAATTAAATAATCCCTTTTATTTGATTAAATCTCTAAGGTCATCTTATTAAATTAAATCAATTCTTATTTAATTTAAGCTAACAACATCTCTCTTAATCAAAAATCTTTATTTAATTAAGTCTAAATCACATTCCTCTCAATTTTGATTTAAATAAATCCTAAAATCTAAGTCAAAATTGTCACATCATCTAATCTCCTATTAAATTAATCAAATCCTGATTAATCTAATCCTAATCCATCAAATCCTCTAGCTTTTGCCACTTTCTCATGAAAATCAATTTATCAATTTATTAAATCATCTATTTTCTTTCAAAAAGGCATCAATGGTTGGAATATTCCCCAAATTTGGAAAATCCCTCCAAAAGGGTTTGTACATCCAACAAAGCATTTAAAATCTCTTACAAATCTTTTTCTTGAGCCATGCGACATTAACTTCACCTTTCACTTCATCCTTCAAGCCATCTTTTGAATTTCAAATCTCCCTCTCTTTAGCACATTGATCAAAATGTGCTCCACCTTTGTCCATTAGCATCTTGACAAGTGGCATTTGGCCATTGGTTGAAAGTTAGTTCGACATTGCTTCATTTTGGGCATTTATCCATCTTGTCTTTCTATAAATAGGAGGTTTCTCTCCTCATTTGATCATCAACAATTTGAGCAAACTTAGTATACTCAATTCCATACTCAAGCATAGCAATTCTCATCCATTTCATAAAGTATTAGCTAGGTTATGCAGGTTTTTCATCTTGGAGCACACTTGAATCTTCAACAAAGTGGATCAATCATCATCAAATCGTCAAGAACTTGCATAAGAGTTGGGAAAGGGCCAATTTCCACATCAAATTGGCACCAACTTCCCCATAAGATAAGGAGTTTGCATATTCTTAATAGGATTTAATCTATTTCATTGCTTTTTCATTATATTCTTGCTTTCATTCCTATTTTGAACATTGTTAAATGGATTTTATGGGGAACTTTGATCTTAACTTGCATTTGAATCTTCTAATGTGTTTGTTTGTTGTCTCTTGCAGGTGCTAGGATCTTGGTTCTACATTTGGCACTAGAAGGAGGGAAAATCTCAAGTTCTTAACACATTTTTTTGACAAAATTCTGTGGTTTTTTGTTGATGTTTTGTGTCTACAATAAATAGAAACATTGACAGTCTAGTGGTAACATATAGAGTCACTGACAGCCTAGTGACACCATACAACACCACTTCAAACCCCAAACTCCGTTGTTGAGGTCTTCCCGCCCATAAATTCAAAATTTTCAAACGACACCATTGGGCTCAAACTGCATTGCTGACCTTTTCAAACTACACCACTGGGCTCAAACTACACTGTTGACCTTTTCAAACTACACCACTGGGCTCAAACTGCACCATTAACCTTTTCAAACTACGCCGCTTTTGATTTCTTACCTTTGCACTCAATCTTAAAATGGTCATATCTTAGTCATTTTTTGGTCTTTTCTAGAGCATTTTTTTTTAAATGGGGTAGAATTTCATAAGCCATCCAATGGTGTAGGTGTTTCTTAAGTTCGATAGGATTAAAAATTTCAAATTTTTACCTAATGACAAATCACAATGAAACTTGGTCTAAATCTTAGGGTTTTTATGCTTAATCATTTATCTAACCCTCATATCATCTTGTTTCTTGATTTCATCTAACATTTGGAGCTTGTATTGTAGGTTTTAAAGGATCATGGAGCATGGAAGTCAAAGAAAAATAATTATCACATCATTGTATCAAGTGTTTTTGAACACTTTGGGGAGTAATTAGAATCCCACTTCTAAGGACTTTGTCACCTTCATGCTCTTTAGGAGTCACTAATTTTTGTTTGGGTTTAAAAAGAACAAGGAAAATTTCCATTTTTTGTTGCAAAAGGGATTAAAAAGAACTTAGGAAATTTACTGGATTTATGATTTGGGATTAACAATTGAACAATCAATCTTCATTTTTCCTTTGGTGCTTAAAAAGAGTCAAAATCATTGCTTTGAAGGTTAAAATGAATGAGTGTTTTCATTATTTTGTAATTACTTACACAAAGTAATATCATCAAAAGATGTATGCGCTTCTCTTGTGCCTCACATCAATCTTGAGAATCAAAAGGCTTTTGGTGACATTAAGTTGTGTAAGTGATTGCCTACACACTTCAATTTGGATCCTAAAATTGAAAAAATCTTGTGATTGTGAGTGAAACATATCATGTGTATTCTCTCTTTGTTTCTCAACAAAGATTGATCAAACTACGGATGTGTTTGCTCACTTTTGTGTTATCTCAGAGGGCCTGCCTTGTGGGAAAAAATAATCACCCAAGGGAACAACCCAACCAGGAACACACTAAATCCAAGCAACTTCCACCTGGGATATAAGTGTGGATATTGGAACAAAGGACAATATCATGAGGATTGTTCTGATGAGAAGGGAAGAAATGGTCTCTCGCCACATGGATGATCCCACACAAACAGAATGCCCACATTGAAACCCCTTGTTTAAAAAGTCCAAAATCCTTTTCTATTTGTTGGTGCAAGAGTGGTCGTTTTGAAGCCGCCCCACAATTTTATAGCTTTTGGTAGAAATGGAAAGTATGCCATGAGAGATTCATGGGTATTGATGCTTGGCTGACCCGAGAAGCGAGTCCACTATAAGGGGGAGCCTGTGTGGTCAAGCATCTAACCATTCACTAAAATCAGGCGTAGCTAGACTTTTCCAAGTGGGGACTCAACAAATATTGTCTCAAATATCCATAGGGTTGTGATTGTTTGAAATCAAAACACATTGCTTGATCAAAAACATTGGAAAACAAACATTCAACATGAGCATCAAATCTCAAACCCTTTAGGAGAAGCAAATATCCTTGAACAAATTCACATGCTATTGGTTGCCATAGGGATTCTATCCTTATAGGTTTCTAAGCATTTGGATTTCATCTCAATTTTATCCTACTAAGGTAAACATTAGGAAACTTTTTCCTTGATTTTCTAGATTTCCACATAATGGACTTTATGGGATGAAATAAAATTAAGACATTGGACATCTAGTTTTAAAAGCTAATCAAGAGTGTGTTTGTGATAAAAATAACTCATTAAGCAAAGTTAAGAAACAATTGGACCCCACACATGTGCTTGGCATATTTTGGTCATATGGTTTTCATGCAAACATTGGTCTTTTGGTTTTGAACTATTCTTAGAAAAAAGCATGTTCTTCACTATCTTGGTCTTGTAAACAAGGTCCCTATAAGGTTAATTTAGGATCAAATCAAACACTTCAATCCATCCTCAAACATTAATCAAATCACATCCCACAAACAACTTTAGAGCTTTGGAAACATCATTGTCTAGACTTGGGTACATCCTTAAACCAAATCAAAATCACTTGTTTAGTTAGGTGTGTTTGGATGAATCCTTCCTCACACACTTAATTAAATTATCCCCCTTTTGAATGAGTTCATCCTAAGATAACATCCAACATCTTGGGATCCACAAGTTCATTATCCAATCAAAACAATCAAAATAAAATCCTAAAGTCCAGCATTGATCCAAAGTTCCTAAAAATTCAAACACCCATATCATTCACCCTTTTCATCCTTCATCTCATCATTGGTCCTAAATTCCTTAGAGGTCAACAAGGTCAAAACACAAGAAGAACATGGAATGTAAAATTTCTCATACATCAGGAGTAATCCAATTCAACCAAATTATCAAAGCCTTACAAAACCAATGGATCATCAAAACTCACATTTATACAATCCATACATGGGATCATTACCTCCTACAAACTTCAATGGTACAACAAATGTGAGTTTTCCCAATCTAAAATTGGAACATATTTCCCTATGGTAGATTTAAATCAAAGCCCAAACTTACAAATATATCAACCAAGCAATCAATGCATGAGTCTTCAACAAAACAACATCATCCCACCAAATCCATACATGCCAAATGTGAATATACCAAGTACAAGTTTACCAAACATGAACATTTCAAAAGCTTATGGATAGATATGTTTTTGAATCATACAAATGTTGCTCAAAGTCCAAACAAGATGTTATTGATTCCAAGACAAGGTAACACCATGCAAAATCAAAATTACCTAAATCAAGGCAATGTGATTCCCAACCACAACAATGTACAATTTCAACCTATAATGCCAAATATAAAAATCATCCCTCCTGCTAGGCATTTTGTTGACTTTTCTCTCACAAAAGTCAACAATTTGCTTGCAGTGAATAGTGAACATTACCCTTCTAGGGGCCCACCTAGGTATATATAGGTCCCATGGGGCCTATTTTTCCTAAAGTTGGTGGCTCCTCAGTTTCTCCTGAATTTAGCCGACCAAGTTGGGGGTAAACTTAGGAGGGGGCATATAGTCACCTCTTGATCATATTTTTCCTTTGAATCAATGATTTTTTCTTGATCATTCTTCTCTCCATTGTAGCTTCTTCTGATTTTTTGAGGCTAACCCAAAATTTGAGTTTTGCAAGCTAAAGTCTTGAACAAATTTTCACGACCATTTTGTCACTGTTTGTTGAGCTCGGATGCTAGGGGCACCTTTGGTACCAGTTAACTCGACTTTAGTGGCCTTTGCATCCCCTTCTTCTTGGCATGCAAATCCGTAAAATTCAAAATTTGAGTGAAAATTTTCTTCTCTACTTTAGTGAGGCTAAATTTTTCAAAATCGATCCCACTAAAGTGGGGGAAAAATGTAATATTGTAGAATTGCACCCATGGGCAATTCCACTTTTTTTCATTTTTTCCTAGCATTTATGACACCTTAGAGCATTAATGAAAAAAATCCCATGAGTCAAAATTTCATGATTCTGACTCCATTGGACTTGTGGTAGAGCAACATAATCTTGATAACATGTTTCTCGAAAATCTAGGCTTTGGACGCCTGTGCGGCACGCAGACGTCTGTGCAATGCACTAGCGTTCTAGTAGTTTTTTGAGTTTGAAATGGGGAATCTAGAATCTTGACTCTTTTGAAACATGTCCTAGCAGTTGGATTTTGGATACATAACAACTCTTTTCCGCCCTTGCATGCATTACAAACCCCTTTCTTGCTCTCATTTCGGGTTGGAAGTCATTCATTCAAGCTCTCTTATTACTTGCTCTAGTCTTGAGTTCTCTTCATCCTTGATAGGAGCACTCTCACAAGAGAAGCCATGTCGTATTGAGCTCTCTCCAACAACAACAACTCTCAAGCAAGCACTCAACGGTGCATTTGTGTGCTTCAGAGAGGGTCTAGGCCCATGGGTAACAAACACTCTCTCTCTCTCACTTTCCTTCCTTACTCATTCATTTACTATCTCGTGGTGTGGGTTCTACTCCTAAGCGTGTTTTTCTTTCACCACATGCTTTATTTACTTCATTTACACTCCTTTCCAACTTGGTTGTCCGTGGAAGTGGGAACACCAAAACAAAGGTCTGACTGAGGCAAGACCCTATACAACCCCAACCTTTTCTCCTTGTTCTTGTGTGTGTAGGTGCAAAGTGGAGCTGGAGTGAAGAGTTGAACATTTAGTGCAAGATAAGCTCTCTCCAAGTCCCCTTGTGTTTGTTATAGTTTTTGGCTTCTTGTCTATTTATTTTTCTTAGTACATCTTAGACCTGAGCTTAGAAGTAAGACCCAATTTTGTCCACTTGAGTTCTTGAGCCCTCTATTGTTTGGGATGCTAGTGCATCTTTTAGATGACAACACGTTGCGTTGGCATCCTAAAATCACACTGCTATATTTTGGCTGAGAGCTCACTCATTTGGGATAGGAATCTTGGGGTTTCACTCTCTTAGGATCTGAAGTAGCTTTCTCCAAAACATAACTCGAGTATACTTCCCTACATTTTTGTTGACTTTCTTATGCTAAGGTGTATAAGGGAAGTTCGTAATGTGGTGCCTCTATTTGGTATAATTGAGCTTACTTTTCAATTTGCATTTTCTAGGTTTTTTGAGCTAGTTTCCTCATCTAACCTTAATTTTTCATCAACTAACAAGTGGTTCAGCTTGTAAATTCATGTCAAAGATCATTTTCATCAATATTACTAATGGTTTGATGTAGGTTACATTGGTCCAATATTTGACTTATCATTGATCGAGGTATCTAAAGTAGCTTAGTGGGTTAATGAACATCATTTGTCATATTTAGAAGGGTGTGTTGATGCATACTCTTTTGTTGCACTTAGTGTGATCTTGGAGAATAGAAATCTCACACTTCTTCATTTCTTTTATCTTCCAAGTGTTATCTCAAGGATTACTAGTTTGTGTGTATGCTCTCCTCTTGTTCTTTGTTCAACCTTGGGTGATCAAAAACACCTAGTATAGTCTTTCCCATTAGGAGGCCTTCTTGGGGATTGATCACCTTAAGGATGACCTAAACCCCAATTTTATTTCTAGGGTATACAAATGGGAGAGAGAATTCAAGTTGTACCTCAAAGTGTGGATAGTGCCATTCAATCCAAGCAACAAAAGCCTCAGTCTATTGAGACTTTTTTTATTATGAGAGGAGAGACCCTCCTAATCTTGGGTACTATCAGATGAGCTCATTATTCATAGATCCATCAAATACCTTGTATTTAGAAGCTTGTAAGACCTTTCAAATGTTGCTTAGTGAGGTGTAGGGTAAATAGCATGCTTGAAGTTACTCACCATGTATCTCCCTAAGTATAGGTAGAGGCTCGTTGGACAAGATATTAGTATCTCCAAGGAAATATAAAAGGTGAGCCTTTGTGCCATTATATCTCTAGCTACCGATTCTTAAAAGAGAGTGTTTCACACCAATCTTGAGATATTAGCCTTTGGTTTGTGGGCCCATGCCAAGTATACACATCTACTTGACTAGTTCTAGGATTTTTCTATTGTTTTTAGTGTTGGAAGAATGAAGAACATCTCATTTTGATGTTTTGTGTTGTCATTGATGTCACCATGCTATATGAGTTGCAACTACAAGATTAAGTCTTAATTTGATCCGATATTCTGGACCGGTATTTGAATTGGTATGTAGTTGTCACCCTCTGGTATTTTGATTCACAATATTTTGTTGTTGTTTATTGTTGCTTGCAATTTTTGGAAATGGTTTACGGATGTTGGAAGCACGCACATTCAAAATCTCACGTATTCTGATGCTCGTATGGTGTATCAACATTATTTTTTTGCTGCGTTTTTGATATTAGGTCTATCTTTGGCTAACCTAATGGATAGATGATGTAAGAATAAATTAATTTTGTCTTGCGGATATATGTGTGACCTATCTTAGGTCCATGTCGACATGGTGTAGTGTGCTGAGCGATTGAATTGTTTTTGGAAAGATTTTGTGAAAGCTTGAAGTTGACAGTTGGTATTTTTGATGAATAAGAGTTGCATCTAATTAGACTTACCTAATTGATGCTTGTGGGTGTATCAACTATATATATTGGATAGTTTTGAAGAAGTTGATATAGAATGCGAATGTGAAGAAGTGTGAATATGATGAAGTGTGTCAAGTTAGTTTACTGAGCTTTATTGGAACTGGATCAACACTTGTTAGGTGTACATTATCAGTTCATTTTATGGTTGTAAGCCATTTTTTTGTTGTAATTCTATAGGCAGTGAGCTTGTCTTTTTGGATAGTGAATCCTAGCAGTGAGCCACCCCATTTTGTAATATTTTATGACCGGTTATACTATATTGTGAGCTAACACTCACTGTGGTTTTTCCCATTTTTGGTTTTCCATGTAAAAAATATTGGTGTTCATGTGTTGTGTGATTTCATGTTCTGTTAATGCTTTTATTTATCTTTTCTGTTGTATGCATTGGAGTAATTAGATGGTATTTGTTCAGTAAGTTTAAGAAGATACTGATTCACCCCCCCTCTTAGTATCTTGGATATTCAACACTTGTGTGCTTTCATGTAAAAAAATAGTGAATTCACTTATCCTTATCATGTTGAAAGTTAGCCAATGTGTCTTCTTATTTGACAACATCTTTCCAAAATCATCCAAAACCATCTTAGACTATCAAACAATGCTTTGTTTCATCTCTGAATGCTTGTGCTTCATCCTAAGGCACCTCTACACTGTTTTATGTGAAACTACACTTCTATTTCATAGAAAGACACCTTTGTTTCATAGAGCTACACCTCTACTTGACAAAGTGGTGCCTATGTTCTCTAAAGCTATGCTTGTGCAAAATCATCATAATTTGACCACTTTTGAGCTTCAATCCAAGAGATTAACCTTTGCATACATGAACATGACTTAGGAGACCCATTCTCAACCCATCATTTTACTTTAAACCTCAACCATCTTCATCAAATTCATCCAAAAATCCCCATATTTCCATTATCTCATCACTTTCATCCATTGTCATAACCTAAGAATCATTATCATCATCCCTAGACCTTAGACTAATTATCAAACATCCAATATTTGTCATCATTTCATCATCATCTTTTTCTATCATCATTTCTTTCATAATTGATCATTCTTATCTTTCACTCCAATCCCTATTCTATCCTATCCTAAATGATCCATCATCTATTATCATCCACCTATCTTATCCTTCCTATCCATTATCTTTAATTGTTGACCAATCTTATCATCCAATATAATCCTTATCATCATTTCATTTATCTCATCATTCAATCAAAATCTATATCATATCTAAATCAAAACCAATCTTGTTAAGTTTCTAATCTAGATCCTAATCCCCTTTTTTAATCCACTAGATTGTATATTTCTTGAGAACTTGCCTATCTCAAGTAGTATATTGAGTTATCCTTATCATATCTTTTTGTCCTAACTTGTGAACTTGGCTCCCCCAAGCTAGCTATCAAAATCCCCATCCAAGCCTTGCTTAGGTGTCTATCAAATCCTAAGGAAGCAAATCATCCTTATCCAAGCCCTGTTTAGGTCATTGTCAAATCCTAAGTAAGAAAATAATCCTTATCCAAGCCTTACTTAGGTGAATTCCAAATCCTAAGTAAGAAAATAATCCTTATCCAAGCCTTGTTTAGGTAATTGTCAACCCTAAGTAAGAAAATCACACCTATCAATCAAGGATCTAGATTTACTTGCAACAATATTGGTCTTGTATCATTTCACACCTCTTGGTTCTCTATAGCATGGCCAAGTTGTTCCCATTATCATTCTCTCAATCTATCATTATCCCCTTTCCATCTATCATTATCCCTTTTTTACCCATCATCATCCTTTTCTAATCCAATAAATCAAATACAAGGTTTATCCCATCATCATTAATATTTTTTATCCAACCCCATCATTCATCAGTCTCTTTCTTGGATTCCTATCACAAGATCAAAAGAAAGAAAACTAATAATGGCCTCCCAATAATTCCCATCTTCATCCAATGACATGTTCTTTGAGGAAGTGGTGCACCGAGTTCTAATGGGGAACCAATTCCCATCTCCATCCTACATCATACATGAGGATGATCATTCAAGTGACCAAGATTCACCCACATCCTTAGAGAAATTTTCTCAAGACACCCAACCCATGAACTCAATACATCAATATATCAATACATCATTAAGCATCCTGATCAATACATCCTTATATTTTCAAAGAAAGGTGTCAAATTACCCCATGACTTTGACATCTCCCAAATCACCCGACAAGATCCATCCACACCCCCAAATTCTATTTATCATAATCACACATATCTTCCATCTTCTTCTAATAATCATGATCCCACTCATTTCCTATCCTCTTCTAATCCTCCCATCACCTCTCAAACCTTTAATACCATATCGCACTTGCATATCAAAATACCATCTAGCACCCAAAACATTTCATCACACACCCAACAACCTTGAACTTTCATTCCTTCTCCTCAAATCTCAACATCCATCCCATTCAACACAATATATCCCCTCCAAACCTCCAATATAATTTCATCCACCTATAAACACACCCAAACCTCAAACCCCATCTCATCTACCTATGAAAACTTCCAATCTTCTAATCGCACTTCATCTTCTCATCAATACCATCACATGTCATCCTCACTACCTCCCATCTCTAGCTATCAACCACCACCCCTCAATCTCATAGGTTATTTAGAACAAGACATCCAATAAATCAAGGATACCCTTAAGGGACTTCTACTAGGACATAAAAAATATTTTGTAATTTCCAAGAATTATGTCCTTATCCTTTTGAAAAGTTCATCACCATGATCCCCTTTCCTCAAAATTTTGAAATGCCTAAATTTGACAAATACAAAGGAAAGGGAGATCCTAGGAGCACCTTAAATAATTTTAAATTGCATGCTAAGAGGTTTCTTATCTTGTTGTGTACCTCTTGATACTATTCCCTAGAAGCTTGGGTGGACAAGCCCTTGACTGGTTCACTCATCTTCCTCACAGAACAATCACTGCATTTTTTGAGCTAGCCAAAAAATTTGTCACTCGTTTCTCCTACAACATCAAAATACGCCATCACCATTGAAGGTCAAAAGTCCCCTAATGAACAAATTGAATATATCAATGAGAAATCACCATCAAAGGCCAAAAGTCCCCTAATGAACACTTGGGTATATACAAGCAACTTTTCCCTCAACATAATGATGGTAAAGCTTCTACATATTACAACACAACACCTTATAACTACAATAATAATATCTCCTTGAATATATCAAGGAGAAATCACCATCGAAGGCCAAATGTCCCCTAATGTACACTTGGTATATACAAGCAGCTATACCCTCAACATAATGATGGTAAAGCTTCTGCATATTACAACACAACATCTTATAAGTACAATAATAATATCTCATATGACTCAATCATCATTCACATTGAACAAAATCCTCCCCAAGTAGCCACTTTAACCATCAAAGTGCCTAATTGTGTTGTCTCTAATGTGGTCAAGTCACCATTCAAGGAGTCTCATCCTCCTCCCAACCTATAAGAAAATATAACATCATGGACCACTTGAATAAAACACAAACACAAATATCTATCCTCGAGCTACTTAAAACATCCCCCATCAACAAAGAACTTCTCAAGAAATCCCTTCACAAATCTTGTGTCCCTAACGATATTATTCTTAACCAATTTCAAGCCACGATATGACACTTATCTTCTCCACAATCCCTCACATTTGTTGCTAAATATTTTCCTTCCATTGACCTGTCTCACAACAATCCACATTACCTTCACACCCATATCCATAAAACTACAATAACACACATCTTATTAGATGGTGGATCAAAACTTAATATTTGTAACTTAAATCTAATAAAACAATTGGGATATTATGATGATGTTGTGAATCCTCAAACAAAGATTACTTTCAAATTATATGATGAAGTCAAGCTTGAGTCTAAAGGCTCCATAAAGCTACCCATCTAGGTTAGACCAACTATAGTTAAAACTACATATCAAATTATTGAACTTGATCTCTCATACAACATCCTTCTTGGCTAGCCATGGATCCATGCCATGCAAGCCATTCTATCCACACTCCATCAATGCATAAATTTCCCCTACAATGGAACTGGAGTGACTATTCTTGCTGATGAAAATTCATTCCAATATTGTAAATTCTTAGAAAGAAGTCAAGGCCTTTCACAATATTGTCCTATCAATACTACATAATCTTCTTCCTTGTACATTGACTCTTCATTTTTATCCACCTCTTGCACTATCCTAGAGGTCAAGGAAAAAATTAAAGATATTGGAATTGGAGAATATGAACTACAATCCTTCTACATTGAGAATCATGGGTTAGGGTATGAATCACCTAATATTGTGCCTACTAAGTCTAATTTTAATACCACTGAAGTAGTGCAAGCATCCTTTGACATTAATAGTGCTAATATAGATAGTCACAAAGATTTCATTGAGTTTATCACCAACCTCTTTTAGAACTCACATATACCATTGTATCCAACTCATCCAAATCCACCCATTTCCTAGACTTGGATCAACAAGTGTCAACTCAACATAATAAGGCTATCAATAAAAAAGTAAAAAAAAATCATTTATCAAAAGAAGATCCCAAATAAAAAAGAAATAAGAGCAAAGAAAAGTGTTCCAGTCCACATCAAAATCAAAATATATTAAAATTTGAAAAAAATAAAATTAAAAAATAAAAGCAAGAAAAATCTTAAGTCAATCTCCTATCATGTCCCATTATCCAAAACTGGGGGCATTTGTTGAAGAAAAATGTCAAGAAGTGACCTTGTTGATCTTGTATTCATCCTCATCACCTTCACACAATCCATTAATTTCAACCAACCTACCCATATGCATATATCCACCCTCCAATGCCCTTGGTGGTGTATGTTGATGAACCTTTGATGGTAGCCCCTTGACGTTCTTTAATTCGAAGGTTTTCCAAGCTCCTTTGTATGTGACATATGAAGGCCTTTGTAGTATGCACATTAGTGATCATACTTTACCTCCATCCATTTATGGGACAAGACTTATCCATCGTCACTAGCACATTGTTTGCACCCATCCATCACATATGTCATCTAGCTACCAAAGAGAATCCACCTTGATCACAAAATCATCAAGTCTCATTTTTTGAAAAAAATTCAAAAAATATTAAAGAGAAATAATCCATCCAATGGTGACAACCACTTCATTAGTGCCTTGGATAAGTACCATGGTGAAAACCTAAAAACATGTGCCATGTGTTGTAGTCCCTTATCCACCATCTCTTAGGACGTCATCCCATCACCATCATCCCTATATTTCCATCTTATAATAAACTATCCACCCATCCATCCATCCATATTAAACCTATCATGGCTTGTATAGATCCTGATTAGTGCCATCCATCATTGTTACTTTAGCTCATGAATATCCAACTTTGTACTTGGATCAACTTCTAACTTAGTCAACTCTAAAAATTCATTTATTTGAATATTAATTCTATTTACCTCATTCTCTACTTGACCCATAATTTCTCTTCTAAAACTCATTGCATGTGTCCAATAGTGAGGCTCCTTGAGTTTATCTCTACTCAAAATGTTCTCACTCAACAAAATTTCATTAGGTAACTTCTTCATGGTCTCCAATTTTGAGAATACAATATCATGAAAATTCTCATTATCCTTACAATCCTCATACAATTTGTCAACCTCTTCTTTAAGGAAACATAAATTATTTTGTACCTAAATGACAATATCAATCGCTTTATTTCTTTTATCATTTTTTTACTTATCTAGGCTTGAGTAAGTTTGGGCCCTTGACTTCATATTTTTCATTTTATTAACAACATATTTTGACAACACCATAGGAGTAACCACTATACCACACTCACTTTGAATAGGGGTAACTAAATTATTAATAAAAGTATTTAACTTCACCACTTGCGTTCTTAAATAAGCTTTAGTAGCCCCATCCTTAATCATTCTTTGTTATATGTTGCTTACAGACCCCTAGAGCTCTTCGATTCATGCACCCTATCGGTAGGACCCAAATTGATAGTAGAAATATTAAAGTCCTTAGGTGAGATGATTTTATTGTCTTTTACCATAGCATGGTTTACCACATGCAAAATCCTAGACCCAAAGGAATCCTTGGTCATATGAGACCTTATTTTTTCCCTCTCTTTTTTGGCCTCTCTATTCTACTGAGAAGGCTCTCCAAACTTAATCCAAGGGTTTCAATTAGAGTGTGCTTATGTTTTAACTGTCCTCACAACCATTTTAGAGAAACTGTTTACTCAAAATTCTATTCATGGAGGAGAAACAATAGCCTAGATGTTTTCTACATTTACATATGTTTCCTCGATAGATACTTGTTCTACCTTAGGCTTTGTGTCAAACACCCTTTTTTATTACATCTTCTGAGTAACATGAACTTCATCTTTTGGGTTCAAGTTAACCATATTATCCTTTTCTTGGGACTATAACTTCTCAATAAATTTCTTAGTGTCCTCCATGGTTGGTGGCTCAAGGACCTCTTGAGAAGCAAGAGTGGAAGTATATCCAACAATTTGAATCAATAATTTCCTATTTCCTTGAGATAATACTATAGATGCAACCTCCTTTGGCATGTGTGATAGGTGGGATATGAAGGTTTGAGGAAGTTCAAGAGAAGTAAAATGGAGAGAAACAAATGGGAGGGTAGATAGAATGATAGAAATGGTAAATTTAGGGAAGTGACATGAAAGGGGAAATTTTTTAGGAAATGGGTGATGGATTAGGAGAGGAATCAATGGTTTTGGGTGCGATGGGAGGAGTGATGGTATAAGTGAAAATTTATACCAAGATATCAATAGAAGGGGAGAATTAGAAATGGTAGGAGAGATAGTGGATGTAGAAATAGCAGGGGAAGGTGGAGAGATAGGGGTTGAAGGAGTGGGAGATGCAAGGGGATCATCCTAAACTATAGGAGGTTGCTCAACTATGCTTGGTTTTTCCTTTTTAGTTCTCTTTACTTGAGGTATTAGCTCCTTAGTAGACTTGATTTTTCTTTTGTACACTCTTGGTTTGGATGTAGGTTGCCTCTCTTCTTCTTTCTTCTTCTTTCCTTTACTTTTGGACTTGGAGGAAGTTTTTGCCTCACCCTCTACTTTCTCCTTTTATCCCTCAACTTCATCTTATTCTTGCTCTTCTTCTTCATCAAAGGAGTCTTGTTCTTCCATCTTGTCAAAATTTTAATTTAGCTCCTTGGTCCATAAGAGTAGAGGATTAAGTCTCCACCCATCTCTTAGTGAACCTCATAATTGACCTTGTTATTACTTTGAGTTCAGTGAACTCTTCAACCTAATCTACTAGTGGTATAGGTTGGTCTACCACTTCATTGTATCCCTCCCTTGCAACATATTACCATCATCTTCAATTTGATCAAGAATAACAAAGAGAGAAAGTGTTTTGATGTACCCAAGAAACAACCTTGAATAGGCCCTCTTTTTGGAAATCCAAATCATTTGAGCACAGATGGCCCAAAAGGCCTCAATTCCCAATTTATGTTTGTACTTCCTACCCATATATTTATTCATCTTACCATAAGGATCAAAATGTCTTATAATTCTATGAAAATTTAGGTGAAAGAACCATAATTCAACATTTGATCCCTCTATTGATTGGTGAGAAGGAAAATAATATATTCTTCTTCCAACTACCATGGGATAAGGAACTTTGGCCCTATGCATATCTTTGAGTAACTTGTTAGAGGATCACAATTGCCTTGTTACTTCCAGAAGCACCATTTTATCATTAGGATACTTGGGAAACCAATATGGTGCACCAAAGAACCCCTCCATTATGAGATAAGTGAATATGGGAAATTGAATGAACCAATATTGAAACTTCTTAATGAGGTTCATCAAAGAGGAGGATAATCTTATGTTGAGATCTCCTTGTAGTGTTCTCACAATAAACATGATAAAATCATCATTCACCCCTTCGTAATGATTTATGGCATTGTGCATTTAAAGTTGAGGGTAGTCATAACTATTATACTAGTTAGGGCCATTACCAATTGGACCAAGACATGTTAGTCCTCTATATCTAAAATTCTTCACCAATGTGTATACAATGTAAGATGTCATGTGGAAAATTTTGGATTTTTCAACCATGGAAAATTGGTGATGAATATTGTTACTTATAATATGTGCCCAATGAATCTTCTTAGGTCCTCTGATAATTTCTTCTACATAGTAAACCATCAAATTTTCAAAGGTGGATGCTAATTCAATGCCCATAACTCTACTCAATAGAGTCATCAAGTCATTAACTATTGGGATGAAGACACTCCTATATAGATACTTAGGCAATTTCATGGTAGAGGACTTAGGATTCTTCATCCAAAGGTCATTTACATTTTTCATGTATTATTCAGGTCCTTGTTCAAGTATTGCTTGGGCCTACTCTTTGGTAGTAAAGACATTGTTGGAAAGAATGGGATACCAAAATTCTTAGTGATAGAGGCACTTCATAAATCTACCAACACCCTCCCATCTACTGCTATAATCTTCCTAAAGTCTTGATAATAATTCTCTCTACACTCCATGACCAAATTAGGGTATTGGACTAAGTTAGGGAAGCCAACAACATGAGAAATACCATTCCAGACTATCTTCCTAGCATTGGGAGTTGGATTGCTCCTAAACATCCTATCTTTAAAATCTTCAATATCAATGTGCTCGAGATTAGTGTCCCCCACAAACTTCCAATTTGAAGTGATCTTGGTCTTTGGATAAACTCTTTTGAATTCATAATTCATCTTGGCTACTTTGGCTATTTAGCTCTGCATAAAAAACCTTAATAGATGTCTTCAAATCATTTCATTTTTAGAACCATACATATTAAATATTATGCAAATTTCAATAGTTTCAAAGTTTCATAACAATCTACATGAGTATCTAACTCATTGTATTAAACGACCTAGATCATTTCTCTTAGAAAACTAGCATTTTCACTCTTACCACTCCACTATGAAGATTTAATTGAAAGAAAACCCATAGAGAAATTATATAGAAACAACCTTGTAAAACAATCAACATTACAATCCCCCTAAATCCATTTTTTTACTTGTAAACATTCAATAATCTCAATTGTAGAAAAATGAGGGGTACCCAACCCAAATCCAACCCTAGATTGAAACCCCACATTAGTAAAAACTCTTGTGAAAAAATGGACCTTGATCGAATGATTGCTGAATTTTCACAATAAATGTTAATTATTTTTTATGAAGATTGTGAAAAAAATGACTAAAGCAGTAGGATCATGGATAAATTTGAACTACTCTAGAATCTATGCAATAACAATATTCCACACTATACCACCTCTTTACAAAGCATTGTGAGAAAAATAGGTGAAGATAACCTTTGATAGGTGATATTAAAATCCACGCATGAAATAATCTCCACAATCTCTCCAAAGGCCAACCTATATAGTAGAGAATGTTAGAAAAAAATACCTATCCTCACTCAAAACCAAATGCAAGCTAAATGAAGAATTCCGCAAGAATATACCCATGGGTTCCTATAAAAATATTCCAAAGAACCCCCAATAAATTTAAATGCAATGATCTCTTGAAGAAATGACCTAATATTTAAGATCAAACATCATTATTTTGAAAGGAATGAGCATTCTCAAAATTTCAAACACCAAAACCAAAACCACATTTGATAAACAAAAGCAACAGTGGTGATCACAATGCACAGTGCACTAACCTAATGCCCAGGGTAACTAAAATTAATAGCCCCAAACTCTAAATTTATACTAATTTTTACCTGGAATTACTGGGGCCAACATCTTATATTGAATTTTAAGAAAGGAATAGTTTCCAAAGTGTTCCCTAGAGTCTTAAAACACCCTAGTCGACTACACAATAACTAAACCTTGAGGAAAACCAAAGTGAAGCCTAGAGAAATACTTGGAAATGCAAAGGAACTAAAAAATGAACATTTGGAAAGGATTGAATACACAACAAAAAGAACATAATAGTCACCTATAACACCTAATAACCAATATCTTATTTGAAATGATCTTAATTAACTCCAAAGTCATGTTGAAATCCATATAAATCCCTTCGACCTAATTCCATAAATGCATCGTTATTGATAGGGTGATGAGAACCTATCAACCTTTGGGTTAATATGACCCATACTCGACCTTGCAGAAGAAAGAACCATGATCAACCTTGTTTAAAATATGTGCAACAATTGCAAAAATCACATATTCAAGAAAATAGGGGTACATTTGAATGACCCTCAAATCCCTGCAATCCCAAAAAGAGGTTGAATTTTTGAACACCACCAATTTTCAAAATCAAAGTGCACATTTATTTGAAAGGAAAATCCACCTAAAACACACTAAGCTAAAGCACCTAAGGATTCAAAAAGGGGGGGTCATCATTTTCAATATGGTGTGTGTGCAAGGCACAACACCAATCTATGCTAAAATGGGAACTCTAGAACACATTAAGAGAATCCATTAAGCATAAAGGAAAGTAGATTTTAGTTAGATAATATAGTTTAAAATGCTATTGTAGTCATGCATGCAAATATGGTAAACAAATCATGTGAACTATTTGAAAAAATGCCTTGGGAGTTGTCAACTCATGGTATGCAATGATTGGAGAATATGCATTAAATAGATTTGTTGAAAAGGATTTAGAAACTTTCAAGAAAATATAATCTTGTGTGTATACATGCTTACAAACACTAGTACAGAAACATCAATAAACTACTGAAAAAATACTAAAAATTGCTTATAAATGACTATAGTTGGTCACATGACCACTAGTAGTTTATTGCTAGTCATATATAACATGACTGGATTGATGACTAAACCATTTTTAGTCATTTATTGGTTGTTTTGATTGATAGATTTGGTAGTATATTTAGACATTGATTTAGTCATTCATTGCTATGATCTGGTCACTTATTTAGTCACTTTTTTCCACTAATATATTTAGTCGTTGATTTAGTCATTGATTGTTGTAATCTGGTCACTTATTTAGTTGTTGATTTAGTCATTGATCATTGTAATCTAACTACTTATTTAGTCATTTTTTTATTCACTAATATATTTAGTCATTGATTGTTGTTAACTAGTCACTTATTTAGTCATTTTTATTCACTTATTTATGTGCATTGGTAGTGTATTTAGTCATTAATTTTAATCATCATTTTGATCAATTTGGTAGTATATTTATTCATTTATATTCACCGATTTCACTGGTCATATATCTAGTCATATTTATTCATTGTTCACTAATTTCTATCAATTGGTAGTATATTTATTCAATTTAATTATTAATTGATGTCAATTAGTATTATATTTAGTCATTTTAATTGACTGATATTTGAGGATTTAAGCATAAAACATAGAAATACACATCAATCATCAATTGCACACAATAAGACAACCATTGAGAAGGAAAAATTGGTGAACTTTATTAATAAAAGAAAGGTGTTCTAGTTACAACTTACAAATAGAGTACTACAATTGTTATTTTTAGTCACAAGACTAAAAATTTGAGTTACAATATTGTAGAGAAATGATTGCAAGAAAGAAACTTCTCCAAAAGATGCAATGATGGAAATGCATGCTTGAAGCCTTTCAATGCGACACATGCCCTTTTATCTCTTAAATATTCTACAACATAGAAATCTTCCTGGAGCAAGCTGTAACATGTAGAATCCAAGGAGAGTATTGATCTGTCCCATATATGAAGCTCTCTCCTTCAACAAGTCAACAATAACCCAACTAGAATATTTCCTTCTTTATATGCAATGTGCCATCTAATATGAGAAACAGGGTGTTGCCTTTTCTGCCATGAATGAAGTTATGCCTCAATACAACTAAAAAAATTAATATTAGTCTCAATTCAGAAAGAATAAAAGTGCATTGTATATTGAACCCTTCATTTCAGAACCTTGTTCAAAATTTAAGAAAGGTGATACACTCATATTATAGAATGAAGCTGACATATTATAGAATGAAGGCTATCAACACTAACTAGACTGGAACAACATTATCAACAAAAATTTCCTGGAAACCAAGCCCAAGAATGTCATTCAGACTTGGACAACAAAAATGTCAACCCTGGTTCATGTGTTGTCTCAGATAAAGACTTGAACCATTAAAGAATCAATTTATATATAAATTCCAAATTAAGTTGATGAATATTCTACAACACATGAAATCTTCCTGGAGCAAGCTGTAACATGTAGAATCCAAGGAGAGTATTGATCATGTCCCATATATGAAGTTTAACCCAACTAGAATACATATGCAATGTTCTGATATGAGCAACACATGAATGAAGTTATGCCTCAATACAACTAAAAAAATTAATATTAGTCTCAATTCAGAAAGAATAAAAGTGCATTGTATATTGAACCCTTCATTTTAGAACCTTGTTCAAAATTTAAGAAAGGTGATACACTCATATTATAGAATGAAGCTGACATATTATAGAATGAAGGCTATCAACACTAACTAGACTGGAACAACATTATCAAAAAAAATTTCCTGGAAACCAAGCCCAAGAATGTCATCAGACTTGGACAACAAAAATGTCAACCCTAGTTCATGTGTTGTCTCAGATAAAGACTTGAACCATTAAAGAATCAATTTATATATAAATTCCAAATTAAGTTGATGAGAAAAGATCTCTGATATCCAACTAGGAAGCCTTAACATCAAAAAATTACTAACCTGATGTTTCACAACAAGTTTCCAAACTATGACATCATTTTTACTTAAGAAACCAGATATTGATCCACTGCCATATTGAATCTCACAAGAATCTTCTTCACAAACAAAAAATGATATGTATTAATTTTTTACCAACATCCTTAATATCCCCATGTAAGTAGACTAAACTAAGTGAGATTGATGGTTTGAAGTAGCGTACCATCTTTTTAGTATGTGCTTGACTTTGATGACTTGTATCTTGAATGAAAATAGCAAGCTAGTTGCACTGTAAAATCATTGTTACAAAAATAACCACAAAATCCTCTTTAATTAAAATAATCCTTCTAGATATTTCAGTTAATTTCTAAGAGAGTTAATTTCACTATCCAAATAGCCATCAACCTATTTACTGTATATACTTTCCCAAAATTCAGAATTTGAATGTAATGAAACTAACCATAATTACCAAAGTTTTGACACCAAAATGTAGTACAAAATGCCTCAAAGAGATGTCATCTCATGGAATGAAATGATATGATTGCAGAATGTGCACAAAATGGATTTTGTAAGGAAGCTCTCAAAATTTTTGAATTAATGAATTAGCACTCTAGAACACCAACATTGTAAGCTTTGCTTGTGTTCTAGATGCATGTAGTCATGCAGGTTTAGTGGATGAGGATTGCACATACTTCACACACTAGTAACCCTTATTGCATTACATATATAGTTGATCATTAGGTGTGTATGGTTGACCTTTGTGCCCGTGTTGGCTATCTTGAGGACACCCTAAACATTATAACTGAGATTCCAGTTAAACCTTTGGTTCATGTGGATCATATATGAATATAAGCTGAGTATTCCAACAACACTACTTTTTTAGTTGGATCCTAAAAATGTTGCAACTTATGTTATTCTCTAAAACATCTGTACAGAAGCAGGTAGGTGTGGTGAGGTTCAAATAGTAAGGAGATTGATGAAATATAGAGGAATTAAAAAGATACCTGCATGTAGTTGGATTGAAGGTCATAAAATGGTACATTCTTTTTTGTGTAGGAGACATATCACATCCACAAACATGGGAGATCTATGCAAAATTGGAGAAATTGGCTTGGCAAATGAAGACAATAGGGTATTTACATATTCAATACTTTTACTCAATGCTGTGGAATAGAAGAAAAAAGAATCATGTATCTGCCACCATAGTGAAAAGTTAGCAATTGCATATGGTTTGTTAAACATGGCCCTTGGTACAACTATTAGAGTTGTTAAGAACCTTCAAGTATTTTTTTATTTTCACACTGCATCTAAATTCATCTCCAAGATTGTTGCAAGAGAAATTGTTTTGAGAGATGTGAACCATTTCCATTATTTTAAATAGGGACAATGTTCTTGTGGAAAATATTGGTGATGCTAAATGAAACAATTTGAAAAATAGGCTTACACTATAATAATGTGCACTACATCAGTTATTTGGTAATAATGAAGGGACATCCATCAAAGCATAATAGTAGGGATTTTTTTTTGTCATATGTTGTAGTTACAAATGCCCTGCTAGACATACATAAAAATGAGGAAGCAATATACACAATGCAAGCAAACTGTTTCAAAAAAATCCAGCAACAATTGACAAAATTTGACATTACCAGATTTGGTAAAAAATCGAAGCTATCCTCGACACCTGGTAAAGTTATGGCTAACAATAGGATCTACAGGCTGAGGAAGTTCTTCATGGATGAAATTGGGAATAAATTTTAGAATGGAAAAGAGAGTGGAAAAGTAGAATTTGATGAAACTCTTGCAAAGTTCAGGTTAATGACTGATGCTTTTGTTCATTGTTATGATGGGAAAGATTCTGAACAGTCATCTCAGAATAAATGATTTTACTGTGATTTTGGGAGCATCTTCTATACAACAAGCTATCTTAGATCAAATAAATGAAGCAAACAATTGCGAAAGAGCCAACAATTTTGAATTTGAAACAATGGTGTCTTATGTATAGACTCCCCATGTGATTTTCTCCTACAATAAGGTATAGCAATTTAGAATTTGAAACTATGGTAAATGAACAACTATTTAGCGTATCTGTTATGCTACAACAATTAACTACAGGCTAGAACATATCCATATCAACATAAAATACTAAGTGTAATTCACCTCAAACTCTATTGTACCTAAGTATGATGGTACCCGAGCTTATGGTGTTTCTAGACGGAACCTATAGCGAAAAAGTGTAGTCTCCATCTGAAGGAACCATCTTTGGAGCTCTTCCCTAAAATGAGGGTTGAAAACATTAGTAGAAAAGCAATACCATAATTATAAAGTAACAATTTGTATCAAGCCAAATGTCAGAAAGTATAATTAAAAAGATAAATCCTTACAATTGGACCTCAAATTGGACCAAACAACTTTATGATTTTATCTTTAGAATGTAGGAACTTTCTCCATTGGAGCTTCATGACCTCAAATTGGATCGATAAAATTTATGATTTTATCTTTATAATGTACAAACTTTCTCTATTGGATATTAAAGATTTCAGGTTGGATGTCCAATTGGACAAGAAGATTTATGATTTTATCTTTAGAATAAAGGAACTTCCTCTGCCGGATATTCAAAAATTCCTACAGTCAGGTTTTGCTTCCTACCGAAAAAGCCCAAAAGTGTTTCACATTGGTTCAAGGTACTCTCCAACCTAGTTATGACACCGATAGCAATCCATTTTTTCCTGAACCGTCCATACCCAAATGTTGCATAACAATCTAATCTTCCTACACATAAAAATGCCACATATTAACCCCTTTAAATAAAACTCAAAATCATCATAAAACCATAATTAATAAATCATTTCAGCTTCAAAAAGAATCTGATGTCATTTACTATAAAAAAAAAGCTGTATAAATCACAAAAAATCCATGAAGCAATCCATCCAAAGAGAAAATAAGCAATGTAAGGATTTGAGCAATATAAGTCTTTGGGTTATGCTGTAACAGTAATGGAATCACCATAAGAGCACAACCAAGGAACAAATTCTTGTGACTGTAATTATGTGATCCATAACTCTATTGGTCATGTGGCACAGTTGTGCTATAACAAATACATGATGCATTCATGTGTGACCCAAGTTTAATGTGGCTATGTTGTGATTGAAAAGGAGGCACTCATATGAGTACAATTCATGTACAAATCACTCTCATCACAATTAGGTGTTAATGATCATTAGGTGCATTCAGGTTGACTCAAGTTTAATAGGTTACAATATAATGATAGCATGATCCAAGAGTGATTAATTCTTGCTATAATAAAGAGCCTATAACTCTAGTTGATATGTAGATTGGTTGTGTTATATCAATTATGTAGTACATTCAAGAACAACCCATGTTTAATGGGCTATTCTAGAGAGTGATCAAGATTTTCTAAACCTTATGAATGTTACTTAAAATTGTATAGCTTAAACTACAAACCAAGTTTGTTACATACTTGAATGCAATCTTGGGTTACCACAAACTATAATAATGTGATCTGCTAATAACCATTATGGAAATTATTAAAGCAAGACCCATGCTATATAGGATACATTTCCCTTATCAGGTTTACATACCTTAATGATCAAACACAAGATTCCCACACACTCTAGGATACAATTCAAGATCATACCACAACTCTGTCAAGAAAGATAATTTTTTGACCCAAGATTTAAAGTTGTTTTTTAATACCAACAGAAGCATTGGTAAGAGCATGAATAGGGTACAAACTCTAGGCCTTCGTAGAAACATAAACAATAACTCTAGTGGATTAGTGAGGTTGTAATACTAGAAAGATTGAGACATTGTAGCCAATAACAAAATATTGCAATCTAAAGATTGTAGCCAATAATAAGCATGCTATGTAGCTCAGTGAAATTTGTAAATGCAATCTATGGTAAGAAGAATGATAGTCACTTGAGTTGTGATAGTCAAAAATAGGATGAGTAGTGACAAGATAATAAAGCTCAAACCTTGCATAGTAAAGTGGGGATTTTAACAGTGAGTTTCCTTACCCCTTTGTTGACCTTAAGGGTTTTTCAAATGCTTTTGGTAGTGTTAGACAAGGCAAATGCAATCAAGGAATGATTTTACAAATGAAGTAACAATGGTAATCACATGTTCAATGTTTCTTCTTATCCATTGTATAATGGAGGTAGTGGATTGCATGTTTGAGCAGTGTTTTGAGACTCATCAAAGATGGAAGAATAGTGAATAATACCTTGTGGACTGTGAACTAGTGATAATAAGGTTGAAGGATCTTAAGACCCACAATACCATGAAATAATGAGTCCCAGGGTTGTAGTAAGTAGGCAGTCTATATGGCATAGTTTAATTTTATAGAAGTATGCTCATGAAAGGAATCTTCAAATGATAGTGAGTGAGTTGTTTGAGATTACAGTTGAGGGTGCAATATCTAGTCTTAAAAGCAGTTAGCAAAGTAGTAAATGTGCAAGAAAATCAAATCTTACACAACAAACAATTCACAATGTTATCTTGCATAATGCCTTGAGTTTGAAGACAAAAATCCCATTGTGTCTTGATGAAAGTAGTGACCTTAATGTTCAATCACTGGAAACCATGATTTTAAAACATGCTATTGTGCTTATGGAGGAAACATTATCATAGCTATAACTATATCAAACCTTACAACTCAAGTAGTTGGGTAAACTAGAAAATATGTAAGCACAAGAAAGTATATAAAGAGTTTATCTATATGTCTCAATGTAGATCGACAAATAAGGTTACAATTTATAATTTGAAAGGACTTATTAAAAAGAAATAAAGTTCACAATAAATGCCTCCTTGGTGATCCCTCTCCTAGCCATGAACTAATGGACACACAAGAACAAAGTATGGATATATTTCTAATATTATAATAAAAATAACTCAATCATGGTATTGAAAACTTATGAATAGAAAATGTGAGTTGAATAAATCAAACATACCTATAACACAATTTATCCAATCATTTCATTTCCTCCTTCAAACTCCACACCCCTCTGTTCTCTACTCACCATGCCATAAAATCCAAATTTATACCCAAAATTCATTCCAAATATTATCTCTTGTCTTGATTTCCTTTAGTTCACTTTACATTCTTCCCTCTTCTCTTTTGAATCCCCCTATTTTTGTTAACAAAGCCTTAAAAATCTCTTTATACTAGGTGTTCATCATATCCAAGAATGTTTACATGGATACCAAATCTCTTCCTCTTCCCAAATATTTCTCCAAGCTTCGACTATGTGAAAAAATTATCTCCATGTGCTACCCCATGAGCTAAACAACATATAGTCAAGGGTTTTCTTTAATGCCCATTTCCTTATTTTTCTATTTTCTATTTTTTCCTTTTTATTTTAAAATCCTTTTTAATTCATAAAAATATAGTTCATTTAATTAAATAAAATTATAGGTGAATCTTTTAAACAAAAAGACTATAAGAATTATTTTACTTTATAAATAAATAACACACCCACATAAACCGAAATTGATATAAGAAATTAAAATAAAACTCAAAATGAAATAATCACTTGCAACTAGACACTAAGCAAACACTTGAATGAAATAAAACATAAACCAAACACTTACACAAATGACTACTGATATAAAATGGGTAGATAAAAAAAACTAAAGAAAAATTGGAATTCAATACAACCCAAATCTAAGGAACTTAAAGAAGGCTTGTTGGGATAAAGGTGCCATCAACCTTGTAAATATCATGTAATTTAATTACTCCTAGTATTGTTTGTAATTCACTCATAAGGGATGGAATGTTTCACCGATGGTGGTAATTAAGCTTTTACTAGCTTCTGTAATTACCGTTTTACTGGCAAGGAGTTACTGTGTTACTTGTACTGGATAATTGTCATGGTAATGGTGAAATGGTTAGTTTGGAGATTCTAGGTGTCCACCTTGGGAATCTAACATTATGAGATGTTATGAAATCCATCATAACTTGTAAGAGCATCTATGACAGCTATGACACCCGTCATAAGATTCTATGATGACTATGACAAAATCTATGATTATCTTTGCTATCTTGGTCCCTAGGTTCCCATGCATGAAAGATACCTTATGATAGCTATAAGAGAATATATAAGAGGTCATTATGAGATGCAATTGATGATTCCTAGGTGGTGGCATGAGGATTTATCCAACTTGGATGCCATTCTTCATGGGTTGCATTATTCTATATAATAGGTTCTTGAAAGTGGAGATGACAATGAGTTTTCTTCAAGTTTTCTTTGCAAGGGTTATGTTGTCAAATTGAAGGCTAAAGAGGAGTTAGAGTGGATGTATTGTAATCACATTTTTTTGATAATATAAGCTATTCATCTCTTCTTTGGTGGAGTTTTTTCTCGAAAGGATTTTTCCACATTAAAAATTATGATTTGTGGTCAACTTTCTATTCTTGCATTCTCATTGTTATTACTGATTTAATATCCATATGATTAACACTATTAGATCTGATATACAGTTGATTTAATCTTCTATTATTACTGATCACCTTATACTTTCTAAAATTTGGTATCAAGCCTGGCCATTTTTGTGTCTTGGGTGGTAGAACAAAGGTTTTTTGAGCTATAGTGAGAGTTTGGTTGATCTGTTTTTTGTAATTTTTTATGTTGAAACCATGGCTACAACTTCTTCTCATTTGGACATAGAATAATTTAACAGAGTGGGATATGAGTTGTGAAAGCTGAAAATGGAAGATATCCTTGAACAATGAGATCAATGGGTGGTTGTAACAAATGGAAGTAAACCCGAGAAAATGGATAAGGATGATTGGGAGAAGATGGATAAAAAGGAATGTGGTACTATTAGATTGTGTCTTTCCAATTCTATTCTCCTAAACATGTTAAAGAAAAAGATGACACATGCTTTGTGGCATTGGATATGTGAGATATACCAAGCAAAAATTCTGGTTAAAAATCTACTTGAAACAAAAGTTGTTTTCTCTTAAGGTGAAGGAAGGTGAATCAATAGCCGAGCATTTGAATTCATTTAATTTGATTTTGAGTCAACTATCCTCTATTGATGTAAATGTTGAAGAAGAAGATAAATGTATTATGCTTTCTTTGTTATTTACCTGACTCATGGGATAATTTTTTTCTTTCTATCACTACAAACCTCAAATATTCAAAGATGGATGTTCTTGCAGCAACTTTCTTGTCACAGGAAGTGAGGAAAAAGGCTATGGATAGTTTAGGTGATGTTGTCAATGTCAAGGGAAGGCCTACAGAAAGAGGGTCTAAAGGAGATAAGAATGGACCTAAGGAAAATTCTAAGGGAAAATCTAAAACTCTTGGAAAGAAGAATATAGTGAAATGCTAAGACTGTGGAAAAAGAGGACATGTGAAGAAGGAATATAGAAATCCAAAGAAACAATTTGATTCCTCCATAGAGAAATCCTCAAACTCGGGTGATGAAGCTTTGGTTTCTTCTCTTCATATTATGACTAATGAACACTAGTTAATTTATTCAAGATGCTCGTTTCATATGACTCCTCATAAGGAGTGGTTTTCCACATATGAAAAATATGGAGGTGAAGTCTACCTTGGTGATAACCCTTCATATCCTATTATTGGAAGGGGTAAGATTCAGTTGTGTTTTAGTGATGCGAGGTTAAAATGGCTCTTTGATGTTTTGCATATCCCAAAATTAGTAAGAAATTTGATTTCAGTTTCTAAGTTAAATGATTTGGGATTGTATGTAACATTTGATAAGCATGGTTGTAGATTGGTAAGAGGAAATTTGGTGATAGCAAGAGGGACAAAGAAGGGGACTTTGTTTAGGCTTGAAGCCACTACTGTTGTTAACTCTACCAATGTAAATGAAAAATCTAAAAATACTTGTATGTTTTGGCATCATAGATTGAGCCACATTAGTGAGACTAGTTTAAAAACTATTTTGAATAAAAAGTTGTTAGACAAATTTTCCTATTTAGATGATAGTTTTGATTTTTGTGAACATTGTGTGTTTGGAAAATAAAACAAAAAATCTTTTCCTTTAGGCAGTAATAAATCTAAGAATAAATTGGAACTTATTCATTTAAATGTATTTGGTTTTGTAGATGTAAAATTAATTAGAAAATCTAGATATTTTGTCTCTTCATTGATGATGTTACAAGATATACATGGTTATATTTTATGAGGCATAAATCTAAAGTTTTCACTAAGTTTAAAGAATTTAAAGCCTTAGTTGAAAAACAAACATATTGTAATATTAAGGTTTTGAGGTATGATAATGGAGGGGAATACTATTCTAAGGAATTTGATGAATTTTTTAAGCATGCTAGAATTGTTAGATAGAAAACTACTCCTTACACTCAATAAATAGAGTGGCAGAAAGGATGAATCAGAAAATTATGGAAAGAGCTAGAAGTATGATGAGTAGTTCATGGCTTGATAGATGCTTTTGGGTAGAAGCTGTAAGTATTGCTTTTTACTTGTTGAATAGATCTCTTAGTAAGGCTCTTGAATCAAGACCTTATGAAGTTTGGATAGGTAAGAAACCTTTTGTTTCACATTTAAAGACCTATTTGGTTGTGAGGCTTATGTTCATGTGCCTAAAGAAAAACAAACTAAGTTGGATCCAAAAGCCGAAAAGTGCATTTTCATTGGATATGGTGATAATGTAAAAGGTTACAAGTTATGGAATCCTCTAACCAAGAAAAATATCTTTTCTAGAGATGTGATTTTCAAAGAAATTAGTGTTGTTTCAGATCTTGAATAGCCAAAGGAAAAAGATAAGGAAAAGAGAGTACATTTAGAAATTAAGTAGGAAGTTGCACCTTAGGAAGAATAAAGATTTGGACTTGAGGATGAGGTTTCAAATGAATTTACTGATTAAGCCAAAGAACATGAGGAAGAAAATCAAGAAGAAGTTAAGTAAGATCAAGGACAACAAGAGCCTTATACTCCTATTCTAAGAACATCCACGAGACAATAAAATCTAGCCAACAGGTATAGCCCACCTAGTTTCCATTGTATATTTTCTTTATTGAGTACTGACAATGAACCTAGATCTTTTAGGGAGGCTCTCTCTTCTGAGGAAAGTGAGTCTTGGTTGTAGGCCATGCAGGAGGAGACAATGGCTTTGGATAGTTGTAACACCTGGGATCTTGTTATTTTTCCCAAAGGAAGTCCATTGGATGTAAATGGGTATTTAAAAATAAATTTGGAGTAGATGGTCATGTAGAACGATACAAGGCCAGATTAGTGGCTAAGGGCTACTCCCAAAGAGAGGGAGTTGATTTTGGTGAAATTTTCTCTCTTGTCGCTAAATTAACTTCTATTAGATTCCTATTATCTATTGTTTTTGCTTGTGATTTTGAAATAGAGCAAATAGATGTTAAAACTGCTTTCCTACATGGGGATCTTGAGGAGGAGATTCATATGTAACAACTTGACGGTTTTGTTGTGAAGGGAAAAGAATAATTGGTTTGCATGTTAAAGAGATCTTTGTATGGTTTGAAATAATCACCTGGGATGTGATATCAAAAGTTTGATACTTTTGCATTAAGGTTGGGTTTTCTTAGAAGCAGAAAGGATCATTATGTGTACATTAAGGTTATTGATGATCAAATCTTGATTATTATCGTGTATGTTGATGGTATGTTGTTTATTGGTAACAACAAGGTGATGGTTGGTGAGCTCAAGACACAACTTTCTGGCACATTTGATATGGACTTGGGGGCTACAAAATACATTCTTGGTATGGAGATCAGTAGGGATCAGGGTCACATAAAGCTTTGTTTAAGTCAAAGTATGTTGACACCATTTTGCAGAGGTTTAATATGCATAACTATAAACCAGTTTGTATTCCATTTTCAGTTGGTACTAAGTTGAGCTTAGATATGTGTCCCAATTTTGATGATGATTTTTAGGATATGCCTAAATTTCCTTATGCTAGTATTGTTGGTAGTTTGATGTATGCAATGGTTTGCACTAGACCAAATATAGCCCAAGCAGTGGGAGTTCTAAACAGGATTATGTCATACCCTAGTAAAGAGCATTGGATTTTTGTTAAGAGGGTGTTTAGATATTTGCAAGGTACTTCTGATTATTGTTTGCTTTATCATGGTATTGATAATGTGGTCAAGTTATTGGACATACAAAGATTTGTTAATGCAGATTGGGCAGGTGACTTGGACAGTCAACGGTCCAGTAGTGGGTATGTGTTTACTCTGTTTGGAGGAGTAGTGAGCTGGATGAGTAAAAGGAAAGCTACAATTTCTTTATCCACCATGGAAGAAAAGTATATGGATGCTACTCATGTCTCTAAGGAGGCAATTTGGTTACAAAGGTTGTTTACAGGTATTGACTTTGATTGTAAAATTATTCAGATTAATTATGATAGTCAAAGTGCAATTCATTTAGCTAAGAATCCAATGTATCATGCACGAACTAAGCATGTCGATATTCAATACCATTTTGTTTGTGAATTGATTTCTAATGGTCAGATTGAGCTAAAGAAGATTGAAACACATGAATATGTTGTAGATGTACTTGTTAACATAGACCAACTACCACTACACCAAAATCCTAAGTTGTCAGTGAGGGTGACATTAGAGAGGTTAAGTGGTACCGATGAGTGTTGAGGGTCCCACGTGACAATAGTTTACCCCCCTAGTCTAGATGTCAATGGACACAGTCGACTACGAGATGAAAAGAGTGTCAAGAGTGAGAGTCAAACCCTCCCTAATAGAGTCGCCAATTTTTGTTAACACAGGCTGATTGCCACTACACCAAAAGCCTAAGTTGTCAGTGAGGGTGACATCAGAGAGGTTAAGGGGTACTGACAAGGGTTGAGGGTCCCACGTGACAACAATACTTACCAAACCTGTGAGCACAGAGAAATTTACTTGGTGCAGGAAGGCCATGGGCCTTGTTACTTGTGCTTAGTTGGTTTATATTTATGTTTTCTCTATGAGTATGATGTCAAGTGGGAGAATGTTGGAATACAAGTGCCATCAACCTTGTAAATATCATATAATTTAATTATTCCTAATATTATTTGTAATTTACTCATAAGGGATGGGAGGTTTCACTGACAGTGGTAATTAAGTTTTTACTAGCCTTGATAATTACCATTTTATTGGTAGAGAGTTACTTTTACTAGATAGTTATCATGGTAATGGTGAAACAGTTAATTTGGAGATTCTAGGCATCCACCTTGGGAATCTAATAGTATGAGATGTTATGAAATTCATCATAAGTTGTAAGAGGATCTGTGATAGCTATGACACCTACCATAAGATTTTATGACGACTATGACATCATCTATGACAGTACCTTTGCTATCTTGGTCCCTAAGCGCCCATGCATGATTTAGATGCATTATAATAGTTGTAAGAGAATTTGTAAGAGGTCATTATGAACTGCAATTGATGATTCCAAGGTGGTGGCATGAGGATTTATCCAATTTGGATGCCATTCTTCATGAGTTGCATTATTCTATATAACAGGTGCTTGAAAGTGGAGATGGCAATGAGTTTTCTTCAAGTTTTCTTTGTAGGGTTATGCTATTGAAATGAAGGTTGAAGAGGAGTTAGAGTGGATGTATTGTAATCACATTTTTCTGATAATACAATCTATTCATCTCTTTTTTGGTGGAGTTTTTTCCTAAAATGGTTTTTCCATGTTAAACATTGTGTTTTGTGTTCAACTTTCTATTCTTGCATTCTCATTATTATTGTTGATTTAAAATACATATGGTTAACATTGTTAGATCTGATATGTAGTTGATTTAAGCTTCTATTATTGTTGTTCACCTCCCGTTTTCTAACAAGGCTTACCATTTTTAGGTGAGAAAAGCAATGAAGCAATTTGGCTATTTGATATAGAGACCTTGACTCAAACTATGAAGTGGGAAAACCACATGGAAAATTAAATGGTTGAAACTTCCATTAAGTAAAAAGTTAAGAACCCTTATGTATATGATATTTTGGGATGAAACACAATATTTTGTACAAAATGATATGTGATGAATATCTAAATGTACATTTCATTCAAGAAAAAAATCCACAATGGAGAAACCTAAAGAATATGTTTTCATCTTTAAGTTATAGATTTGACTTCTCCATGTTTTGAAGATAAATTATTACCATTCGTGCATGTTTTGGCATATAAATGTTATATTAGCTAGGGGAAAGTATAAATCTAATAATTTTACTATTTTTTCAAGTTGTATTCTTGTTTTAGGTTGAAAGACTATTATGTGGTTTCATATGTCCATTGAAAATTTCAACATCAAACATTTGATATGGCCTTAGATTCTTAACACATGCAAGATCTCTAGACCTTCTTGAATGTTAGGGCCATGAACGTGAACTATGGCCAAGGTGCCTCCGTATGTCCTTAATTCTCCATGCAAGAGATGTGGTAATAAAGGAAAATTTAATATGTCTAGAAGCCACCATCATCGTGTAGGATGGTTTCCCCTACAAATGGTCTTCCCTTGTTCCAATAAAAAAATGATGTGATATCTAAAGACAATCATCAATACCAAATTTCCATATTCATTGGTAGAGCTTCATATTAGGACACCTAGACTAAGCATGGGGAGATTAAATTAGGGGTAATAGGAACACATGGCATTGGATGAGATCAATGACCAATACCATTCCTATTGGTGTCATGGAAAACCTACAAACTACAATCTCTCATTTTGAACTTCTTAAGACAACTCTATTGAGTTTTGTGATGTTTATGTGGTTCATTCTCTTTGTAATTTACAATGTGAGTGCTTGGTAGATATTTTTCACATATTTGCAACATTAACACTTTTATGAGTTAAATATTGGCCTATCTTGTAGCCTAGAATTTTATTGATTTTTTAATAGTAAATTTTATTGGTGGTGGCACATATACCCTATTATTTAAAGAACCACTATCATATTGCCTACATTTGCAATGTAATCTATGAGACTATTTTATAAAAAAAAAATTATAAATAACTATAGTGTTGTTTTCATTCACATGTTTCATACTATTGTATTTCATATATAAAATATTTATTAATAATTTTCAATGTACCTTGGGGCCTTTGGTGTGATACTAGTTGTCATAGTAACAAAGTGATTTAACTTTTATAAGAATCAAATTATTTCATTACAAGTTTTCATCTATTGCTAACAATGAATACACTCATCATAAATACATAAAGATTTAGAAATGTACATGTTTCCTTAGAACCATTAAGTTATCAAATGCATTTGCATAAAAATGAAGAATTAAAGTTCATCATTCTTGATTCTTTCCAAAAACTATTTTTATTGCCTTTATTTCATACAAACATGTATACTATAGATTACATTCCAACATTTGTAAATCCGCTATACAAAATTGTTAGTCACATGACTTATAATTCTTTGAACATTATGAATTGAATCTCCTATTATAAATTTTTGAGATGAAACAAGTAAAAACCTTCAAATTCTTAGCATAGTTGTGATTAAAGATTGTAAACAAAAATTTGATGTGGTGCACTAGATTTATTCTTCACTAGCATTTGCTAGGTGTTTAGCTCATCCAACATTATTCAATTTATATCTTATCAAATGGAATTCATCCTTGATGACATTTATTAGGTTTGTCATGTGCGAATAAAATAGTCAATTTGACCATACTATGAATATCATTGTAAATTCTTTTTAATCCTTATTAATGTCTTCCATTGTATTTCTCTGGAATTCTTGTAGCCTTAACCGTCTTGAATTCCTCTTGTTAAATCTACTGTAACTCTAAACACTTATAGAAAGTCATGTTTATCTCTCTCCCAACCACCTTCACACCGTCATCTCATTAGTAGCAATTTATAAAGCTCATCGCACACAATAGTGCAATACCGTAAATGTATAAATCTAATGCAATATAAAATGTGATTTGATTTTTAGTTATACAAATGTTTCTATTCTATCTAACACCAATCTATAAACCTCATTACATGAGTTTTTAAAGCACCATCCATATACGCTTATTACAACATAAACACAATTATAATTTTTTGATTCTTCATACATAAATTATAATAGCTTATTTCTAATCATAGCCAAACAGATTGAAAATAAATTAAATTTTAAGAAAATAAAAATTGTGAAGTCACATATCTATTAGCCATCTCACTAAGAGAAGGGATGTAAAGCAGCATTAGAAATATCTAACCATAAATGAGACAAAATCTATACACATATAAAATTACATAAATAATCTGGAATGTGTAATTAACCCCAAATGATCCACCCAACACAAAAGATAATACACTTAATCCAAAGAAAAAAATATACATAGTAGGATTGGTAATTGTGAGCTCTCCTCTCCCATTTCTTGCGGGTCAAATATCTTTCCATTTACTTGAACTGTTCCTCACCTTTTTATTCCATTCTCCACCTTCTCCAACTTTGCATATTTACATATGCAGGCTTTATGAAAACAATTCAATGAAATGTCCATGTTATCAGAAAACATGAATTCGGCAGATACTTCAACAGTGTATAGAGGCAGTGATCTGAAATTAGAAGCCAACAGTATGGTGTAGATTACCAAATACTTAAAACAATAAAATAAAATAATTTTCTTTTTTAGAAACTGAAAAGAAAACCTTGTTCCGTCATTATTACTGCAAGTCTGAAACAGTTCACATTCTTATAGTGCAAGCCTAGTTTCAGATTGTTTAATTTAGCATTACCAATAATCTTGGCAAGAACATTGTCCATGTTTATAATGATGGAAATAGTTTGCATCTCTGACAACAATTTCTCGTGCAAAAATCTTGGAGATAAATTTCATTGTATTGTGGCAATCAGCACATACTCGAAGGTTCTCAACAACTCCATTGTTGTTCCAGGGGGCGTGTTCAACAAACCAAATGCAATTGTCAACCTTTCACTATAGTGGCAGAGAAATCATTATTTTTCCTCCTCTTCCACATCATTAAGTAAATGTCCTGAATCTCAAAAATGCCCACTGCCTTCATCTCCCTAGCTAATTTCTCCAACCCTGTATGGATTTATTGCCTGTGGATGTGATCTGTCTCCTACACAAAAAAAATGTACCATTTCATGGCTTTCAATCCAACTACATCCAGGGATCTTTTTAATCCCTCTATCTTTCATCAATCTCCTCACCATTTGAACCTCACCCCACCTGTCCACTTCTGCATAGATGTTTGAGAGAAGAACATAAGTCGCAGCATTCTTAGGATCCAAATCAAAAAGCAGTCTCGCTGTAAATACTCCTAAGCCTATATTCAAATGTGACTTACAGGCACCAAGAAAACTCATCCACACAACTAACACAGGTTTAAATGGCATCTTAATAATAAAGTTCAGGGTGTCCTCCAGATAGCCAGCACGGGCAAGGAGGTCAACCATGCAGACATGGTGATCAACTGTAGGTGTAATACAATAAGGGTTACTCATCTGATTGAAGTATATACAACCCTCATCCACGAAACCTGCATAGCTGCATGCACATAGAACGCAAACAAAGCTTACAATGTCAGGATATGTTCCAGAGTGCTTCATTAGTTCAAATATTTTCAGAGCATCCTTGCAAAATCCATTTTGTGCATATCCTGCAATCATGGCATTCCATGAAATGGCATCTCTTTGAGGCATTCTGTCAAACAATTCACGTGCCTTGCCTATGCTTCCACATTTTGCATACATGTCTAACAAGGCAGTTGCAACTATAGCATCTGAAAAAAATCCCCCTTCCATTATGCCTTGATGGATGTCCATGCCTTGTTTCAAAGCTCCAACTCTGGCACAGGCAGGGAGGATGCTGGCAAAGGTTACTGAATTTGGCTTTAAACCTGCCAGTTGCATTTGCTTGAAAGTTTCTAAAGCCTTATCAACAAATCCATTTTGTGCATATCCTGCAATCATTGTATTCCATGAGATGACGTCTCTTTGAGGCATTCTGTCAAATAATTCACGTGCCTTGTCTATGCTTCCACATTTTGCATACATGTCTACCAGAGCTTTTCCAACTATAATATCGGACAAAAATCCCCCATTTATTATGCTTTGATGGATGTCCATGCCCTGTTCCAAAGCTCCCATTTTCGAACACACAGGGAGGATGTTGACAAAGGTTGTGGAATTTGGCTTTACACCTTCCAATTGCATCTGCTTGAAAGTTTCTAAAGCCTTTTCAAGCAATCCATTATGTGCATATCCTGCAATCATTGCAGTCCACGAGACCACATCTCTTTGAGGCATTCTGTCAAACAGTTCACGCGCCTTGTCTATACTTCCACATTTTGCATACACATCTACCAGGGCTGTTGCAACTACAACATCTGACAAAATTCCTCTATCCTTTATGCTTTGATGGATGTCCATACCCTGTTCCAAAGCTCCCATTTTGGCACAGGCAGGGATGATGCTGGCAAAGGTTATGGAATTTGGCATTTCACCTGCCAATTGCATTTGCTTGAAAGTTTCTAAAGCCTTGTCAACAAATCCATTTTGTGCATATCCTGCAATCATTGCATTCCAAGAGATGACGTCTCTTTGAAGCATTCTGTCAAACAATTCACATGCCTTGTCTATGATTCCACATTTTGCATACATGGTTAGTAGAGCATTTCCAACTATAATATCTGATAAAAAACACTCTTCCATTATGCTTTGATGGATGCCCATACCCTGTTTCAAAGCTCCCATTTTGGCACAGGCAGGGAGGATGCTGGCAAAGGTTGTTGAATCTGGCTTTACACCTGCCAATTGCATTTGCTTGAAAGTTTCTAAAGCTTTTTCAACAAATCCATTTTGTGCATATCCTGCAATCATTGCAGTCCATGAAACCACATTTCTTTTTGGCATTCTTTCAAACAATTCACGTGCTTTGTCCATGATCCCCCATTTTGCATACATGTCTACCAGAACATTTCCAACTATAATATCCCTCAAAAATCCTCCTTTTATTATGCTTTGATGGATGTCCATTCCATGTTTCAAAGCTCCCATTTTGGCACAGGCAGGGAGGACGCTGGCAAAGGTTGTCGAGTCTGGCATTACATTTGCCAATTGCATTTGCTTGAAAGTTTTTAAAGCCTTCTTAATAAATCCATTTTGTACATATCCTCCAATCATTGCATTCCATGTAATGACATCTCTTTGAGGCATTCTGTTAAACAGCTCATGTGCCTTGTCTATGGTTCCACATTTTGCATACATGTCTATCAGAGCATTTCCAATTATAATATCTGACAAAAATCCCCCTTTCATTATGTTTTGATGGATTTCCATACCCTGTTCCAAACCTCCCATTTTGGCACAGGCAAGAAGGATGCTGGCAAAGGTTGTGGAGTCTGACTTTTCACCTGCCAATTTCATTTGCTTGAAATTTTCTAAAGCCGTTTTAACAAATCCATTTTGTGTATATCCTGCAATCATTGCCGTCCATGAAACTGCATTTCTTTGAGGCATTCTATCAAACAGTTCATGTGCTTTGTCAATGCTTCCACATTTTGAATACATGTCTACCAGAGCATTTCCAACTACAATATCCGACAGAAATCCCCCTTTCATTATGCTTTGATGGATCTCCATACCCTCTTCCAAAGCTCCCATTTGGGCACAGGCAGGGAGGATGCTAGCAAAGGTTGCAGAATTTGGCTTTACACCTGCTAATTGCATTTGCTTAAAAGTTTCTAAAGCTTTCTCAAGAAACTTATTCTGTGAGTATCCTGCAATCATTGCAGTCCATGAGATGACATCTCTTTGAGACATTCCGTCAAAGAGTTCATGTGCCTTGTCTATGCTTCCACATTTTGCATACATGTCTACCAGGGCAGTTGTAACCATGACATCTGATGATAGTTTCGAATCCTTTATGCATTGATGGATAGCCAAACCCTGATCCAAAGCCCCTACTTGGGCACAGGCACGGAGGATGTTTGCAAAGGTTGTGGAATTTGGCTTTGCACCTGTCAATTGCATTTTCTTGAAAGTTTTTAAAGCCTTTTCAACAAATCCATTTTGTGCATATCCTGCAATCATTATATTCCATGAGATAACACTTCTTTGAGACATTCCTTCAAACAATGCATTTGCCTTGTCTATGCTTCCACATTTTGCATACATGTCTACCAGGGCAGTTGCAACTATAACATCTGATGAAAATCCCCCTTCTTTTACGCTTTGATGGATATCCATACCCTGTTCCAAAGCTTTCATTTTGGCACAGGCAGGGAGGATGCTGGCGAAGGTTGCAGAATTTGGCTTTACACCTGCCAATTGCATTTGCTTGAAAGTTTCTAAAGCCGCATCATCAAATCCATTTTGTACATATCCTGCAATCATTGCAGTCCACGAGAACACATCTCTTTGAGACATTCCGTCAAACAGTTCACGTGCCATATCTATGCTTCCACATTTTGCATACATATCTACCAAGGCACTTGCAACTCTAACATCTGACAAAATTCCTCTATCCTTCGTGCTTTGATGGATATCCATACCCTGTTCCAAAGCTCCCAGTTTTCCACAGGCTGGGAGTACGCTGGCAATTGTAAACTGATCGGGTTGGAAACCTGTTTGTTGCATTCGGTGAAACAGTTTGATTGCCTCACGAGGATACCCATGTCTTCCGTACGCTGCAATAATCGTATTCCATGAGACTCTGTCTCGTTTTTTCATGTGGTCAAACACTTTACGGGCATCTACCAAACTTCCGCACTTGACAAACATGTAAATAAGCTTATTATGAAAAGTTGTGCGTGTACCAAAGGCAAATCGCCTCTGAGCGATGAAAGACTGGACTTTTTTCCCTTTTGAAAGCGCATTCTTGAGAATACAGATCTGCAATAAGTGAATATATGTAGAGTCGTCTTCAGGGGGGTTTTGTGTAGTAAGCAGAATGTGCAGCGCCTCCTTCAACTGACCCTCTCTGCATAATGCTGCGAGATTGAGTTGAACTGTGGATGACAATGTCATTAGATAATTGTAATGGCATTATATGATAATGCTGCGAGATTGAGTTGAACTGTGGATGACAATGGTATTATGTGATTGTAATTGGAGCGTGGAAAATGTGCAGTGTTATTCAGTCTACGTCGGCCATAATGAGATTCCCAGTGGAAATTGTGGAGTGTTATTCAGTCTACTCTGCCATAATTGCATTGCCAGTAGAAAAAGTGCTGCGTTATTCATTCTACGTCCACCGCAATGACATTGCCAGTGGTAAGCCCGGGATAAAGTTTCGACTGATTGAAAACCTTCGAAGGTGCAATGCCAGCTTTAGGGGTTTAGATCAAAGGTACCATATTTAATAATTTTTTTCTAAATATCATTTTCATTCATTTGTTTCTCTTTAGATTAAGATAACTTGTCAATAAATTTATAATAATAAACAATTTTATATTTTTGTATTCATGAATATTAGATGGAATAGTATTTAGTTGAATGAGTTAGATTTATAGTGAAAATAATAATTATTTGTAAAATGGTTTTTAATGTTCACACTAGAATATGTTTGTATAAAGATAATGTTAATATAATAAAAGTTTGATTTGGGTTCTTTAATCACACCAAACACTTATATTGAAAAACTCACTTAATAATGATTCAATCTTTGTCATCAATAATGAAATTAAAATTAAAGCATCTTGAAGAATTGAAGAGAGGATGAAAAAAGAGATAAGTAGATTAAATCATTTGGCTATAAGCATCCTCTTTTGGCTAACCTTCCTGTGGAGCCTCTACTTGCTCGTTCTACTGACGCTGTTTTGTCCAAGCCTCTGCTCGCTCAATCTGCTAACGTTGTTCTGACTGAGCCTGCCCGAACTTCGGTGCTTACCTCTGATGGTCCTTCTTTCGATCATGTTTCCTCCCCTACGCTATCTCCCCTGCAATGTGGTGGCTCTTTGCCCTCAGTGGCTTCGGTTGATCCGTTTCTCTCGCCTCGCTCGATGGACTTGGATTTCGAGTCTTCCTAGTTTGTTGTGCTGAGGAAGAAGAAGGGACTCCCTCGATTTTTCGCATCTTCACGGCCTAGGGTTAAGGGAGTCAGATTAGTTCCCTCATATTCTAGGGTTGTCTAGTCTTTGTCTGTGTTTCGATAGCTAACTGTCAGTTGTTTCTGTGTGGTTTGTCCTCTTTCCTAGTTCATTTATGGGTTGAACTAGCTTCTTCTTTGGCCCTTTTGGGCTTTCTGTGTAAAGGGAACAACACCCTGTAAATGTTGCTTATCTTATCAAAAACACCATTTGTATAAGACACATTTACCTAAGAAAAACATGTTCTATTGCTTGTTGCACTAATCATATTATATAAATATTGGCTAACTAAAATAGATTAGTTCAGATAAATAACAATTCAAATAGTCATAATGGAACCTAAAAACTAGTTTGTTTTTTTTGTATACTATAGGGGTGTCCCTATGACCTAGCCCAGTGGCCCAACAACCCTTACCTTAGGTACCTTCCAGTGGCCCAACAGCCCTTACCTTGGGTACCTGAGGCAAGCTAGGGTGAGACTAGTCCCTTGTGGGTGAGATCCCTCGCTCGCAAGAAATCCCACCTCTTAAACCCGGGAGCAGAGTCGAACCCGAGACCAATGGGGAGCAAACCCACTGCCCAAGCCAACTCTACTACTCGTTTAGGCTCTAAAAACCAGTTGTTATTAAAAATCAAAACTTGGATCATTTAATAGCTTGCAATAATTCAAACTACGTTACTTTTCTAATACAAGAGCTTTGGGAAAATTGCTTGGTTTAAGGCCAAGATCTTCTTATATTGAAAAGGAAAATAAATAGTCATTTATTGCTTAATCTAGGCTAATAATATAAATACAATCACACAAGTCACAATTAACCTACATTTAAGAGTAGATAGATGGAATAGTTTATAATATGGCCAAGTTAAATAATTATGAAAGAAAGTATAATTAAGCTATTTACAAAATATAGAAAGAATGGATCACTTAACTCTACGACCAAAGGTTAGTGTCATAGGATGAAGATGTAGGATTCAGTGTGCCCTAAACTTATAAATTACCTAGATAAGTGAATACAAATATTGGAATTAGAATATTTATAACTACTCTACTTTTCCCATTGAATTTGTTTGGCTAGATTTAATTTATAGCTATGAACTCAATGCTCTATATCTACACAATCAATCTTTACATATGTTTAAATTTTACCCTCTGAACTATGAAGCTCGGGTTGTTTGATCTCTCATTGCACAAACTTATTAGTAATGTTTTAGGGATCTATTATAACTTGCTTCCACTATAACCATGAGGAAAGGCATTGTTTGATGACATGATTGAGTACAATAAGAAATTTTCTTATAAATCAATTATGTTGCTCTTTTTAAGCATCAAAACCAAGTGCAATGCTATTCATTCTCATTTTGTATGCTCTTAAATGATTGCTATTCAAATTCAAAAAAGTGTGTGTGATCTAATTGAGAGATATGTTTGTTTAAATGAATGTGAATAGATATATTTTATACACGAATATAATACCAAATCATAAAACATGTGTACAAATTTGGCTTGAGACCAAACTATAGATAGGAGTACTCAAATTTTTACTTTAATTTTGAATTTAAGTGGACCAGTTTCTCACATGTGAGACCTTACAATTATAAACTTGACTTGGGATTAAGTAAAAACCTTGGATATTGATGGACAATACATTTCTAAGGATTGAAGCAAGGATCAACATGGTTAAGATAAATAATGTGGATATGTTATATTGCATGCACATAAGTGTTAGGATGGGAAATAAGAATAAGATCATGTATGTAAATAAATTTAGGTAAGAAGACTTGATTTTGCACAAGAGTGAATCACTTGTAGTTATATAAATATATCAAGAAATTACCCCAAAATAGACACAAAACTAAAAGGGAAAAGATATCAAGGTACATTTTTCACCATTAAAATTCCCCCAAACTTTGAGGCGCATGCGAATCCTATATGACTTATGAACCTCTAAATATGTAGCACTCACAAACATGCATGTACAAAAAATAAATATTAAATAGACACTCAAAGGTTAGGCCCATGTAAAGTAATATTTAAAGTAGTAATTCTTCCTATGTACATTCTCCCATGAATTCTTACAAGTTTGGGAGTAAGAGATTCCATGAGTAGATTTTGACTTATAAGAAATATCAAATATATAAAATGGGAACATTAATGAACATGCATGCCTCCAAACAATCAATTTTTACCAAGGAGGAAAATTAATTGGAATAAAATTGTTATCTAATAAATCAATAATATGGATAGAAGCATATAAAAAGTAACAATAAATACATTGTGAGATAACCATGATAGGGACAATAGAATACATGTGATAAGATCATAATCATAATCACATAGCAAACTAACAACATATGATAAGAATGTAAGCACATATAGTGAAAAGAATACATTGTGATAAATCATCATGGGGTGGGAAGAAGAGCAGTAAGAATGAATGTTACACCTAATATGAGCAAGGTAGCAACAATGAAACCCTTTATGGTTGGGGCTCTCTTGAAAGTGTAAGTAGGGATCAAAATGGAAAAATCATAATGTACAAGATCATAGAATTAATAGGATTAATATGTTTAATATGATCAACAACATCAATGACATGAAACCCTACAGTAAGGAGAATCCCCAAATATAGTAAGTACAATCATAAGATGTGGGCATGTATTTAGGTAATCAAATATAATAGTAAGTCTCTAATGTAATAAGTGTGAAGGTGTGATGCCTCCTAATGTAGGATCAAGATATGATCAATGCATATGTTAAATCAATAGATGTTGATATAGCACTAGGATTGAAGTAGCTTTATGATCATGTAAGCTTAGATAGACAAGATGGACTAGTGTGATGCCCCAATACAAATCATAGATCAATGATAGCTCAAGTAGACAAGGGGTAATAGTATGGTTTCCCCAAATATATAAATGTCTAAATTATGATCAAGAGGTTTTATCGCAATGATCAATAAATATCTCTGAAATGAAGGTATGACAATGTAAGGTCAAGATGTAAATGTTATATAAAGTAGATATGGAAATACATGATTATGTAAGATGGTAGATATAAGATATAAAAAATATAGAATAACCATATGTAAATTCTCTTAGACACAACAATATGTATAAATGTTAAATTGAATAATAAATGATATAGGATCAATAAAGACATGACAAAAATATAGGGACAATAAAGTAGTCTAAAACTACATAAGACATGACAATAGTGGATCCTAAAACAATAATTCCCAAGATAGCTAGATATGAAAATAATAGATCAAGAAATAGTAATTCTTAAGATAACTAGATCAATCAATGTAAGTATATATGATGTAGGAGTGCATCTTGGACTTGTATGGGTAATCTTGCATCACCAATTTTTTTTTTTTTAATTTATGTTTAGTTTGGTGAAATGAACTTTAGTTCCTTTAAAGTCCTAGAGAATAGTTATAACTCATATTTTCAAAAGAGGGCTAAAAATAGTAGGGTTTCTATTTTTAGTAAGTTTTCATATGAGCACACAAGGACTTGAAATTTTCCCCAAAGCTCTAGAATGGAAAATTACACATTGTGGGTGAGTTTTGAGTCAAGATTAGCTTTGGAATTGGAGAAATTAGTTATTTAAGTTTTTAAAATCCTAGAAAATTCCTTAGATTGAGTTTTGAGGCTTCAAATAACCTTTTTTGGCCTTGAAATTTGGTTGAAATTGATATATATATATTCCACATTGTAGAGCACTTCAAGTACTTGAGTTTAAAAAAATGGACTCAATTGAGTGCCCAAATCAAAAGTTATGACTCCTTGAAGTTGAACTATTTTGGGGGTGGGAGTTTCAAATTTCAAAATTTGTTTGGAGGCACCTAGGGCTATTCATGATAGAATTTCTAATGTTTCTGAGTAGTGGAGTAATGATGGGAAGGTGGGAAATCATGAGAAAGGAGGGAAAGGTAGAAAATAGAATCATATTTGAAGATATCGAGTAGCAAAAGGCTCCAAAAATCTAGGAATGAGGTTTATTTCATTTCATATTTTTGTCATGTAAATAGTAATATTTTCAAAAAAATATTTCATATTTTCATGTGCAAATTTGTGTTGTTGTGTCTTATGTGATTTACCCCTTCATCAACATATGACAATGCTCTAATTTTTTTAATAAAAAATGTAAATAGATGAGACAAATAATGTAAGGTCATAATCTAATATGTGTCAAAGAATCAAAGTATCAAAATTAAAGAAGTAAACAATAAATATTAAAAGAGATCAATTAAAATAATAAACATGGTAGCTAGAAATTATAAGACAAAGACAACAAACTAAAAAAAAGATAAGATAAATATCAAAGATAAAATGAGATCATAACAGGTATCTACATAACCTCCAAATGAGGGAAAATAACTAAAGGAATACAAAAAAAGACATGATAAAATTAAATTAAGATCAAATAAGGACACTAACAAAAACGGATAAAGGAAATTGAATGATATCAATGGTTTGATAAATTGATAAAATTGGTTTCTTATTCCATAATATTAACATATCCTTTGTCCTAGAAGAAATATTTCTTTTTATCTTTGATTTTATTTATTTTATGCTTGTATTCACTTTCTTTATCAACAACATGATGTATTTCCTCTTGATATTCTTTTGTATTTGGTGCAAATGTTTGATCAACTATTTAAAAATATCTAATTTTATCCATGTTTTCTTTGTTTCTTATTGTTGTGATCATATGTTTGGAGGTATTGGTTGAAGCACAACTTGTTCCTTTGGTTTCCACATATTTCTTTTTTTTTCAACTCAACAAAATTTTAAGCTCCTTTAGTTCTTTCCTTGATTTTTTTCTTTGATTCTATTTTTTTTTTCTTCTTTTTAGAATATTTGATTGTTTTCAAGCCTTAGGTGGATTCTTGCTATTTTTTTTAACTGTAAAAATTGGGTAGTCCCTCTATAAATTGCAATGCATCTAGTATACCTTTTTCATGTGATCAGTGATGTTGGCATGACACACACTCAAATACCATGGGGATAGAGGGGAGACTAAAATTTGTGATCTCTTGTCTACAACAAAATTGTTTATCCAATCAAGCTAGGCCCCTCACCTCGTGGATTCTTGCTAACTTTGTAAGGAAATCTAGTGGAGCGCATCTAATGAAAACTCCATGCAGTAGTGCCTTCGGTAACTTTAATTCGATTAGGTTGCCTCAAAGACACGTACAACTATGTCCAAATGAGGAACAAACACAGTTCATTTCCCACATTGATCCATCTAAGAGAAACACATGTAAATTCAACAACATGCATTAACAGATTCTCAAGTACAGAACCAATACAGACATGAAAGATGAGACAAACAATAGTACACAAAGATTTATGTGGGGAAAATCCTTTTGGATAAAAAACTCCACACTCCAAAGATCGAACCATTGTATTATTCAGCAACAAATGGTTACAATACAATTTCAGGCTCTTAGCCTTTTCAGAGATTACATCTTGTTCATTTGGATACAACTGGTAACAAACTATTCCTGAGAGATCAACCAAAGCAATCAGGATCACGAGAGATTCTAACAGCTTGCCCTCAAGCCACTTCCATACTCTATAGTTCTATCTCTCTGGCTCTTAGCTCTTTAGCTTTCTGGCTTATCAACTTCCTTCTCTCTTACACCATCCAGAACGTCCAATGCATACATATATGCATTCGTTCTCAATAGTCAAAGAGCAAATCACCGACTCATCATCATCATCGTAATGAAGATGTTTCTGCTCTAGTGTAGATTTTTCCTTCCACACAGAAACGGTTGCAATGGTTCACGTTCTGCATTCTTGGGTTGGTCCACATGGCACCACGTCGGGCAGTCTTCACTCGGTCAACAGCGATCAACTTGTGTTGCATGTCGGTGAGACACTAAAAGTGTCTCCCCGATGCCACAAGACCCGATTACATGTTGTCACCAAGAGTCGTCTCCATCGGCAAGACGTCACAATGAGCTTCACGTTACACTAAACTCAGCATTCTCATCGGCGAGACAATTGCCATTCGATGAGACATTACACCGAGTTCATAAGTCATTCTGAAGCGTTCCTTAGTCTCCAAGACTTTAGTCATTCGCTGAGAGATCATATCAAGCCCTTTATGTTATATTGACAATAGACTGCCTCATCGGCGAGACAATCACACTTCACCAAGACATCATATCGATGCCTTTAAGTCATACCAAAGACCTACCATCGGCCAGACATTCCACATTCACCAGGAGATCATATCATGGTTCCAAATTCATACCAAAACTTTTGTCGTCCATCACATCCCTATCGACATCCATTTGACAGTCAACAAGACTTCCCTCTATTGCTAAGAGGTTACAGCGATATTCACATTTCACCCTGAAGACTTTTGTTCGCCAAGAGTCACACCGAAGACATCTGATAATCGGCAAGACATTCATCTTTCGCCAAGAGTTACACTGAGCCTTCATGTGTTATAGCGAAGTTACACAGCCATCAGTGAGACCATCGCAGTTTTCCAAGACCTCTCACCGAGCAAACATGTCTTACCAAGTTGGCAAGACTTTTTTCTTTCACCGATACTTCATACCGATCGCCTTATGTTACACCGATGACCCCTAACACTGTCACTGAGACATCTCTCGGTCACCAAGAGATCATGTCGATAGGAACAAGTCATACCGATTTCTTCATCGGCTAGACAGACCGAAGGTCATGTCGATATCGGCAAGACTCCCTATCGTCGCCGAGACTTCTCACCGAGACCCTTGAGTTACACTGACGACCACAGGTGTATATCTATCGGCAAGACTTCCCTTGTCAGTATGAGACATACCGACTGTCCAAGACTCTCCCTAACACCGCTTGTCACCCAGAGTCACATCGATATCCGATAGCCACCAACTATCGACCAGAGGTCTCCACTCGGCAGAAGGTTACAGCGAAGGCCACAAGTCACAACGACATCACCAGTCGGAAAGACAGAAGCATTATCTTGGCAACATGAGCAAAACACAAGGTTACAACTTCCAGTTGGCCAGACAACTTGAATGTCACAGCAACCATGCTTTCTTAGAGGTTTCAGTCTATGAGATTGAGGCATATTTTCCAACAAACTCATCTAAATGAAACTTGGTACATTGTGAACATCATTATTTTTTCCTAAGGTACATCATTAGGCTTCTTAACAAATGCATCCAATGTGATTGACTTGCATCTAAAATTGGTTCGTAATGAGTTGTTTTTATCTTTATTTCTTTCCCTCGATATAAATTTAACATATTGAAGTAAAATGGATCTGATAGAAATTTCCATTGTTCAATCCAAGGTCAGCCAATAAAAACACTAAGTCTATCTAATGATAGTATAGCATTACATATAACCAACATCTTCTTAGGTCCAACTCTTAGTTTCAATATGATGCAACCTATTGTACCAATCATCATTCAATTAGTCATTTAGAATGAAACACCAAAATGTGCATACTCTATATGTTTAATATGATTATTTAATAACACTTATTTAGTCTAGAGATTATTTGACATGCAAAATCAACAAGAAATTGTGTGGTATATTTGCAATTATCACTTCCTTTAATATATACCAGACCATAATAATTATTATGTGGAATCTCTTCATCAAAAAATGTAATACATAGACATAGAATATACATCATCAATATTCCCATAAAAGACTGATAATGAATAAGACTAATCTTTTATGAATATTTGTTAATGCTAGTTACACACTTTTTGAAAAGGAGTTTTTATATATGATCCATCTAGGTTATATAAATACATGTTATAGAGTATTCTCTCTTTTATACATGTAGGGGCTCAACATATAGAAAGTGGAGTACAATTCGAGTCTAATGTAGATATTGGAGAAAATGGGGCTCAACCACACATAGCTAATGGCAAGGAGGAGGCCCAAGAGGGTTATTATTGATCCATTCTACATATATGTATTTGTAACATTAACCTAATTAAAGAGGTTAAGAGAAAAATGTCTTACATAAATATAGATCATTTACTTGATATTGATATAGAGAAATTGAAATTGTATATTGAACAACCTAGTGTAGTTAGTAAAAGGTCATTGAATAAAACTTCCAAGGAAATAGTTGAGAAGTATTTTGAAAATCATGATACACTTGGTCAAGCCAACTATTATCAAGTATAGTTACTTGTGATGAGCTAAAATAGCCATTACAACTGTTGGGTGTAGATTTCACAAAAAAAGAGAGGAAAAGACACCTAGCAAGTATATTGTTCAAAGTGTTACAAAGGTTTAAGTTCTATTGTTAAAAACATCAATCAATCAATAAGATAATTCCAAGAATGGTGATGTTGACCTCTATTGTGTAATATCCCTTCTTAAAAAATAAATTCAAATCTGCAACATAATGTTTTTACCCAAACTCAAAAGAGAGAAAATCAAGTGGAATGAAACTTTCACCAATTTATTCCAATTTGAAATTAAATCATATGCAACTGAAATGAGATGACTTTCTACAAAAAATTTCATGATCTTTGCATGATATGGCTATTAAATAAAATAATGAACACCAATATAAATCTGGTGCAAATTACATCAATGAAAACTCAATCCAAAAGCCAAAAACATAACCAAAATCAATTGCAATTCCACAAACAAATTCTCCAACACTTCTTACAAATTTTTGAATAGAAACACACATTTAAAAACTCCAAAAATCAGTAACAAATTATTCTAACATAAACACAAATGAAAACCGAAAACTCAAAGTTGTGTACTCCAAACTACACAACCCCTACCAATTGCTTGATGAAATGCACACCCAAAACTTGAACCTTCAGCACCAATGCAACTTCTAAGTGAAATTTCTCTTGGAGAATCTCAGAACCACTATCTTTGAGCCTGTATCTCCTTAGTTTTCTAGCCTTGGAGATTTTTCCCACAACGGTTTACCAACCACTGTAGAAAAGCCACAACTTGTGAAAGGAAACAAATGCATATAATGAATGAACCCTTGAGAGGAAAAGCATAAATATGAAACTCATTTCCAGAAAAAATGGGCCCCCAAAATCGCACACCCAAGAGAGGAATCTTACATGCGAAGGTTGAACTCTCAAAACCAATAATTAAATCATCGTTAAACACTCCGCTCCAAACTGCAAAAAATGAACCGTTAATTGCACCACTAAAACCAAATCACAAATAATTGTTTTTTTCCCAAAAACCCACACCCACCTTGGACCCCAATATTAATTTCTGAATATTTGTTAATTTTCCACCAAGGATAATTTAATTAATGCATTTTGAAAAATCAACTTTCTCAATTCATTTGTAGGACCTAACTTGCTATTTTAGGAAACTGGGCTTGCTATAAATAGAAAGTTCTAAATTTAGAAAGGGGACATGACATATTGTAAGTCTACAAATTCCAATATAGCGTCAAATCTCTTCACTTTCAAGTGAAATTGTCTTAAGTAGAAAAAAACTAACAATATATGTGAAAAGAAGAAAGGATTTGGATGATAGTACTACAAAAGAAAATCAGACATTGATGTGTAGGCTCCTTGTTTTGGAAAAATTGAGGATGGTGTTAGAAATTTGGTCTCATATTTTTGGTATGATCATACTCAACCTTCATCAAATAGCATAAGATTGGACCAAATGATTATGAACTGCATATAAAACATTGGTTAGACATAATACAACAAGAGATGAATGTTGCACTTTGTGATGTGAATTCTCATATAAATATTGAGAAAAAAATGTTTGAAATTTTAAAGCCACGGTATGTCAAACCAAACAAAGTTTTTGAAACTTGTTGTTGTCGTCACCATATTGAATTTGATCTCTACTATCATGTGTATTGAAAGATCATAGAAGAAAGTGGTGGTTTTGAAAATGTACCTCCAAAAAGGATAAGCCAGTTCATAGCATCCAATTTATATGAGAAAAAATATGATGATGGTGTAGAAGGTCTAACGAAATGCATAAAAAGGACTTTGTAAAACATGTGAAAATTAAACTAAATCACCTTTAAGAAATGAAGATATTAAGATGATGAAGATGGTAAATTGTAAGAGTCACAAGTACATAAAGTATCAAACTAAATTTGGGAAAGAATCCACAAGGTTAGATTATGTAGAAGAGGAACTACCTATTAGAACGTTTATGAAAAATTTCCATAAATTGATACAACCATACACCCAACATGCATTTTTTGCTAATTAGAAAGCTCAAGAGTTTTAGTTGTTGATAGAGATTATATGTTGGAAGATTATGGGAATTGCAAGAGCCAACAATGTGGATATATCAATGAATGAAATTTTGTGTCATTAGTTGTTACTGAAACATATGATGAAGATGAAGAAGAAATATTCAAGAAGACGTTCCTTTGATTTCAACTGATTATGATCACATTTTGGGATTGATTAAAAAAGGTACATATCTATCATAGAACTCTTGTAACTTTCATTTTTCAAATTAGGTATGTAAATTGTTTAAAATATTATTATTATAGTTTTTTAATTTCAAAACAAAATTATAATTGTAATTTATAATTTTGACATGTGTAAATATAAATTTTATAGGAATGGATAGAATAACAATGCATGGATGTAAGAGGGTGGAGAAAATAAGATATTTTCATTATGTCATGAGTACAAATAGCCAAAGATAGACATTGTGCACTAGGGATTAATCTTGCTTTTTAATGATTATATGTTGGAAGATTATGGGAATTGCAAGAGCCAACAATGTGGATATGTCAATGAATGAAATTTTGTGTCATTAGTTGTTACTAAAACATATGATGAAGATGAAGAATAAATATTTGAAGACATTCCTTTGATTTCAACTGATTACGATCACATTTTAGGATTGATTATAAAAGGTACATATCTATCATAGAACTCTTGTAACTTTCATTTTTCAAATATTTAATATGTTTTTGATAAGGTAAGAATGGTTTTGAAAGGGTCGAGAACCTTGTACAAAGAAAATAAAAGGAAACTTCCAAAAACCAAAGTATCAAACTTTGCCAACAAAACAGAGAAACAACACCAGTGGAAACACCACAGTGACACAACAAACCAACAACCAACACCTAGTCACCAAAACCAGGACCGATAGAACACTCAGAACCAACAAAAGTCTTGAGTCAAAGCCAAAGAAACATCAAAGGCCAAGAGCTAGAAATAACTTACAAAGAAAACACAAGATGCAGACCAAGATCCCATCACCATAGACCCCACAAGCCACAACAAACCAACCAAACAAAAAAAATAGCCCAACAAGATTCTCAACCTCATTACGAGAAATACTAGGCAGCACTAAAGAGGAAGAAATGATGCAGAGCTAGGAGGATTCAAAACACATCTCACAAAACCTTCAACAAGATCTTAAAACAATCTTTGCATAACACATGTTATTAAGCATTCTTGACTTACTTTTCAATAGCACAATGAAGTAATCATCAAAAAAACCACCCAACATAAGAAAACCACAACACAACTCTTTACCTGACCTTGGATTGGACCTCTCATAAGGAAAACAAATCATTCCATGCATAACCTTGTTAGCAACATAGAAAAATCAACCATAGATCTTTGCTCCATAAATTACACCATGACCTTGTAGCCCTTCAACTAGGGTATATCCTCACTAATTCACTGGTTTGACACAACACATCCACTGTGATCCCACATTTGAACACCTTTGATGACCTTTCAAAATATATCAAAGATGTAGACTTCTTTGTTTTGTAAAAACACCACAAAATGATGATTGTCCCTACCCTTAAGGCCTTTTAAAAGCTTGTCAACTTAGGTACTCAACATGAAAATTCAGACTTCCAACATGGCTCCAATTCCTTTCAAGACACTCAACAGATGTAAATATGTTAAAAACAACAAACTTCATTAGAGAAATTCTTCATTAACGAATCAAAATTACAAACCCTTACTATATCCACCTCATACTTGTCTCATGAGGGTTTATTGAAAACCCATAACCCCAAGTACAATTTCCTCTACCAAAGCCATGAGCATATGTCATTGTTCCTGCACAAACTAATAGAAACCATCTCCATACCCTATTCAAGTTATTTCTTCAAAGTGCCCATCTTAACCTCCAATCTGGACTTAAAACTTGACTATCAGAACAGAGCAGTGAACAAAAGGGACTCAAACACTTAAGGCTTCACCATGTTCTATATAAAAGGGCCTCCAAAATACATATCACAACCTTTACCAAACTACATTTCCCAATTTTAATGTCCACTATGACAATACAACACTAAAACTTCATTTGGCATTATCATTTCATAGATTTTGACAAAATTCTCGGCCTTAAGCATCATGAAATCAATATCAAATTGGAACTTCATGACCTGTAGACTTAGGGAATTAAATTACAGACAATGATGAATATTTTCACTAGTTTTTAGCCATTTTCATTAGGTAGAATGAAAGGAATACAATTTTGAATAGCCACTGGTTACCCTAGGAGGGTTTTTGACCCGTTTCCACAAAAGAAGCCATATCTTACTCAATTTTGCATGGAATCGAATGAAATAAAAAGGAAAATGCAATAGATACATAGCTTTATAAAAAAAATTACTTCCCCCTCGATATCAGGTCGTACATGGCCGTATAGGAGCCAAGAACTTTGTTTTACTAGTAAAAAACACAGAAATTCTGAGTTTTATTCATGTTTTCTTCATTACAATGCAAAAATCTCTCTTGCGTCGACTTCTGTGAGGCCCATTTATGCCTTGAAAATAAAAAATAACTCAAATCCAATGTCTATAATTGATTCTAACCTCCTCCTAACCACTTGATTTGTCATTTACTTAATTTTTGCTCTTTTCCCTTAACAACAAGGTTTACAAGATTTCGTTCTTTCACTTTTTGAATCCCTCCATGCCTCTAGATCCATAAATTGAATTATTATATGATAAAAGGATCCTCCTCGGCCTTATTCAAATGACAAAACATCTAAAACCTACTTTGGACCTTACTTAACACATTTTCCATCTTTTTGCAAATTAGACAAAAATGACTACATAACTTATCCTAATGCCTATCAAATGACTCAAATGCATTATAATGGTCTTGAAAGACCTTATTAAATGAACCCCTAGCACTCCTTAAACACTTATTACATTTTGGCCTCATGGAGGCATGTAATCAAACATGTGCTCCTGCATCAAGAAACCCCCTTAAAACATCTAACAAACCAAGAAACCAACTCAGCCTTCATGACTAAAAGAAAGAGCTCCCCTCTATTGGAGAGGATCACATGAACACCTTTTCCACTAAGTTCAAATCTCACTAGAAACCATAGACTCTACCTCAATAAGAGTAACTCCCACCTCAAAAGGGATAGTAACTGAGAAGCCCAAAGTAGGGAGCTTCCAACCAAACCCACATCACCCAGCTTCACCTCAATAGAAGATGAAACCACCTCCATAGGATCAATCATCACCTCTATAGATGAAATAGGCTGTGGAAATAAGGAGAAAGCCACCAAACCAATAGAAAAAATAAACACACCATCCTTTGGAATACCCAACATTAAGAGTTTAAAGAGGAATGAGAACCGCATAATCATCTGGGTCTAAAATATAGGCATGAAAAATAACCTAGTTGACCACCAAAAAGCCCATAAAAAACCCATCAGAAAGGAAACAAGCCTAGCACCATTCTAAAAACAAGGGATGGCTAAGGGATAACCCCAAAAGCCAAGCCAAGCAAGAGAGCGCACCAACTTCCACAGCCCAGTTGAGACAAAACTAGAGAAGAAAAAGGCCCCAAAAGCAATTGAGGCTTCAGTCATACCAACCTAACCACACCAAGAGACTTCCCCCTGTAGAGAGTCCAACTAGAACACCATCAGCTGAACTAACTCCCAACACCAAAAGGCCCAAATCTTCAAAGGGAGAACAACTTTCCCCCCAAAAGCTTCCACTAGCAAAGGAGAAACAACTCCATAAAAGAAGACTCCTCCCATAGAAAGCAACATAACACAACCACCCAAATTGAGCACACCAAGAAGAGAGGCTTCATGACACCACAAAATAGCAAGGGGCACCAAGAACCTAGAACACCAACCCTCCAACACAAGAGCAACTCCAACTTTAACAACAAAAGGGGTCAGAGTACCCAGAAACCCCTTGACCATAGGAAGGAAAGAAGAATTCCAACCTAGAAAGAAAGCAAAACCAGAGACCATCAAAGCCTCTCCCAAGCAAAATTCAGCAACCACATCGATGACCACAACAATTTCGTCCCCAGAGGTTTTTGAAAAACCTCCTCCGCTAGGAAACACGCCCGCACCCACTCTCGCATTTTGCAAATCAGAAGCAAGAAAAAATTGGAGAAACTATGTGAGCAACACAAAAACCCCATCACCATCCTCCAAAACATCCTCCCCATCCTCTAATTCACCCTCCCCATCGTCTTCCTCCGCTCCCAAATTCAAATTTCGGCTATCGTTGCTGCTCTCGCCCATCATTTTTCCTTTACTTATTTAATATGTTGATAAATTTTATGAAATATTTAAAATGTTGATAAAATTTAATTTTACTTTGGTTATTTAACATTACAATTCATGATTTTTTTTAGTTTTCTTACATTTCATTATGGTGCAAGAGATGTTTTTGTAGTCATAAAGGATGTTTGAAGTATAGGCATAAGTTATTATTTATTACGTTGCATAGAAGAAAGGTTGAAGTTAACAAAACCAAAGAAAAGCAATGGAGTGTTGTTTCCAATAGGTTCAATTGTAGTGCAAGGAAAATATGTCAAACACATCAAAATTGTTCATAATAGGATTCATTTTATTGATTATCAACCTCACATCATGGTGTATCAATATAGTCACCTAGTGATTGCTACTAGTTCGTCTCTTCATCTCGTTCCATGTCCATGTGGACATCCTAAGTGGAGATTAGATAGAGATGACCATGATAAAATATTGCATGTTATTGAAGAGCAAGTTGAATCAATAGATGAGATATGAAAAATGTGGATAACAACTATCATTTCAGGTATTCACTAGACTTTCACTATGGTGGAATATTGCCTTAGGTAGATAAGTTAAGTGTGTTAGGTATACTAGATTGAACAAGTATATTGCATAAAGATTTGATAAATATGAATTTCAAATAAATTTCATTTAATTTTGGCTTAAATGGTTCTTAAATTTTTTAGAATTCATATGATCTCTAGATTCTTTTTTTTTCATTTCATTGTGGTAGTCTATACTTGTTAAATTCCAAGATCATACATGTAGTGCACAAAGGATTTTAAGTTATTATTTCATGCTAGGTACATATAATCTCTATGCATACCATTTATAACATAATATTATCACTTTTGAGTTTACCTTAAATACCTTTACTAGATTTAAATCAATTGTCTTCTAGAAATTTTAAAATTTTATTTTATTTGTGCTTCAACAACTTGCATTTAATTTTACTTTAAATGGTTCCTAGATTTTAAATAAAATTTGCATGATCTATAGGTTCTAATTTTTTTTACATTTCAAATTATGGTAGGATATTTTTTATGAAATATATTCTTGAACAAATTTAAAGGAAGCTCTTTTAGATTGCACATGCATAGTTGGGTCTAGGAGCATCTTCATTTTTCCATAAAGTTTTCTATTGTTGTATGACATACTTTTTTTTTGTTGGGAACATCCAAGAATTGGAATTTACAATTTTGGATTGAAATATACTATCAATTTTATTTATATACATGTTTTATTTGAGTGATTTATAACACGCATATATGTATTTCAATTATTTTTATTTGTATACATTTTATTCAACATGCTTTAAGTGATATTTTTGTGGGCATGAGCTAAAAATTCTTTGAGATTTTATACGACGAACCTTTTGTGTTTATTGGCTCTTATCTCGATGGTGGGCTTGTAAGCTTTGTGAAAAGAGATAAAAGGATATGAGCTTTGTTAATGTCTTGCATTGGTACGGCTGCAAGATAGTCGTCGATATGATTTTATAGGTTGCCTCATTCATAGAGGGAACACCTTCAGCTTGATTAATGCTCAAGTATATTTCGATCCACGTCGTCAACATTACTGTTGCAAGGGAAAACTTCGTATTTCTTATAAATTATGAAGGAATAGTTGTCCACTAGCCTATATGCTACAAACATTTCCCTATCTTGGTACGGACCTGCAAGCCGCTTTGAAATGACACCCATTACTCAACCTAAATGCTTCAAGTTGAAAGTTCATGTAGGGCAATGGCACAATGATCATACGATAAGAAATTGACTGTCCCAAGTTAGATGTAAATGTTGTCATTCACATTTCATTAGACACAAATGGCACCCACCCCAAAATTGACTTATGATTCCTTCCAAACCAGGGCATCAAAAAGCTTTTGGGCCTCTTCGCTATAGGTTTTAATAAAATATCTAGAAAAGCACAAAGCATTTTTTTCAAAGCATTCATCAAGAAACCTACTTAATTAAAGGAGATTTTAAAACATTTATTGTTTTATTAAAATGGTCTTTGAAACCTATATAACCTATTTCAAACCTAGAGCAACATATTCATGCCAAATATCATGTTTATCCACATTCAAATTTGGTTATTTTTTATTTTTTATTATTTAAATATTTGAGATCTCAAAATGTATTTCTTTTCAGATATATTATAATTCATCTCATAATATTTTGATGGATGTTCATATCATTCTTACACTTTTTGAAATATGGTCAATCAATACGTATGTATAATGTTGAGATTCCCACTATCAAATCATTGCGATGGAACATATTTCTCTAACATATTAAAAAAAGTTCTTACTAAAGAAATAAAAGATATACTTTTATGTTAAAATTCACAAATATCAATTTAGGAATCTATCTTTTAAAATATTTTTAAGTTGTCATTTAATATTGTCAAAAAATTCATAAATTAAGAAGAGAAGATCTAACACAAGTTCCATAAAACTCACATATTATATCAAGTTTTTAATTAGAATGATCAATGATTATAATCTAAAAAGTGAAATGTATTATAGTTTAACATTTAAATATATGATAAAAGATAAGCACATTAAATTATTTCACATAAATAAGATATACTTTTAAAGGTAATTATGCTTAAGTAGATGTGAAATATATAAATAATAGTTATTAAATTTTATCTTATTTCAAATATCATACTTCAAAATTTCTTGATCTACCATGAAGGCTAACATCAAGATCCATATGAGTCCAATATCATTAAAAAATTTATTTAAAATAGGATAACTAAAATATAATTATTATATAAAGTTATTGTTGTATATAATTTATATAAATTTAATTTATATATATATCTATATAATATCTATATATATTATATAAAAAATAATAAGATAAGGAATTGTAATATATTTTAGAAGGATAACTCTTGACGTATTTTATATATATTAATATTTAATATATATATATGCTAGTTATAATATTGTAATACACTAAACTATAAATGGTTGTAAAATTTGGTTTTAATTGACATTATATTGAATATGTTATTTGTCATATTTAGGCATGTATTATTTTACATATCAAAATGAGGTTCCTCCTAATACTATTCCTTGCTTTCCTAGTGCTTAAGTTCACATGGTAAGTATTTAGGTACTTTTTTATGTATCAACCTTCCTTGTGTCCTAAGTTTAGGAAAAATTTTAGATGTGGACACACATTTGGTTGTATTGTTTTGAGGTTTCAGGGTGTGCTATAATTTTTTGAAATGCAAATTCTTTGGTTTTGTTAATTTATTGAGAAAAATATATTGGGGAATTACACTTAAGGTTTTGTTAGGTAATTTATTTTATAATATAAATTATAATTAAATCACTTCTTAATCTTTCAAATGTTTTAGATTTGATCTAAATATTAGTTAAGACCTTTTAATCTCCACGTACGTTACATCATAGTTATATATTTATCATCTAAATATATTTTTCTACTTCATCTAGCCATGCTCACTTCATACATGTCATCATGATTTATGACACATGATTATTCCTTTTTGTTATCTTCATTTGGTATATAAATATGCATGATTAAAACAATGTTTTCACGATTAGTGATGATATTATTTTTATATATCTCATGATAGTTCCATGAAGGTTGTTCATTTCATGATAGTTCTATGAAGGTTGTTTATTTACATCTATGAAAAGCCATCTTAGACACTATATTGTAAACTCTTCTTAGCATCAAATTATTTTTGATAGTACAAAATATTTGGCATTGGGCCTATTATTATAGCTTTGAGTTCATTCACTACTAATGGTGGTCTAAATTTTAACATTTTTTTTCCTTTGCATCTAGGTAGATATCACTTTCCATTCCTTTTTCTCATAGGAAGTCAAATTAAATAGTCAATGCATCACTCCTCATATATCTAAAGTCACACAGATCATCAATATTATTGATGAAGCTTCATTTAAAATTATTTTAATCAAATGTCTTTATCTTAATGGAATGTAAAATATTACTATACAATTTCATATAGTGCAAGGGAGGTTAAATCAAAGTGGATATATGATAATCATCGAGAGAGTGTAGATATCTTACAATTTGTGGGAAGTCAACTTTCTCATCTATTTAGAATCTGAAATTACTTGTGAAGTTGTTCATCTAGTGGGTTACAAATTAATAGATTTAATCTATTAATTGGAGATGTAAAATTATTGAGTAAGAAATTTAATTTAGACTAATAGGGTGCATTGCATCAAGAGGACCAATGTGAAAGTAAACATGGGGTACACCTTTTCAATGCCAATTCCATATGTTCAATTATTATTGCACACTACAACAAAATGTTTAGAGTAAAAGGATTTTATCTTTGATTATAGTATTTCACCTCCAGTCATTGGTTTTCGGTCAATAATTTTGAGTTGTTGATCTTGTAATGAAGTTCAAATGGATTAATTAACATACAAATTTATGATGTTTTAAATTAAATCAGGGTAGAAATAGGAATTTTATTAGAAGCAAGTCTCATTACAAGGGGAATTAGGTGTATAATGTCACTATTTGTCAAATCGGTAAAGATCCTAGATAGTATGTTACTTTTTAATTGGGAGTTAAATGATGGGATTTTTAAAAAGAAAATATGATTTTGTCACCATGTAAATTGTTTATTATATTAGGGTTCAATTTAGATCAACAATAAAATGACACTGTTTCTATGGAAGGATTGCATTTTTTAATTATTTAAATAACTAGTTATAATGCTACTAGTCTAGTTCATTCCAAGAACTATGGAAATATATTATTTAATTTTTCTTATTAATTAGAGAATGGAAGCTCAATTTATCCATTTGAAAAAAGCTCCAAATTTAATGATTTCTCCCGATACAAAATATCTAGGTAAGGAAGTTAAAAATTGCTACATATTAGAACATAAAATGGTGTGAATATTTCTAGATAGAATGAGATTATTGCAAATCTTGGAAATGAATACAAATTTGATGACTTAGTGGATAAGGATTTAAAATTGATTATAAGAACAAATTGATTCAATTATTTTTTTGAAAGTATTAATGATAAAGATATGTTAAAAACTAGATTCTAGTGATAAGTTTAAATCAAAACTCTCTAGAATAAATATTAAAAGAACTCTTCACTATATTATTTGTTCCCTCTCATGAAAAAATAGATAAAGATTTTTTTATTTATTTTATGTCCATGATGATCTTATAGACTAAGAACCTATTCAACTTGATCTAGTATATATTTAAGACTAATACACTATGTAGAACTAAAAACATTGAATACCTTACAAACTAATGTCCATACACACATGCACATCAAATTTATAAATGACCATATATAAATAAATTTCTATGAATATGTATGAATTAAACATAAATGTTCATCAAATATATAAGTGTCGATGAACAAAAATGAATAAGCATAAATGTAAATGTCCATTTAAACATGTATAAATATATAAATGTTCACACACATGTCAAATATAAATTTACATCCATGTAGGGTTTTCTTTTGGCTTGATGTGTGTTGAGTTTGTGCTTGGGGTGTGAGTGGTTTAGTCTTGTGGGGTTTTTTTCATTCTCTTTCTTCATTCTAGTAGTATGGCCTCGGTGGGAGGACCAAGTCTTAATTAAAATATGCCTTATCAGGAGGTTTTGATGGGGAAGGACTTGTCCTTAAACCTACATGTAAATGCAGTTAATTTTTTAAGAAAATCCTTGAGTGGGGAGGGTTCATCACAAAATAGGGGTCCTTGTATCCAAAAGGTAAATGGGTGTCTTGAAAGGAGCCACGATCATCTGGTTTTGGTGATTCAACCATAATTGGTAGAGGAAGATGTTAATTACTTGGATAATCATGCATTACTTTACAAGTTTATGGGGATCCAACTTCCTCTCCTCTCTTTAGAATCCTAGACTCATCAAACATGGAGCCTTGAGGGTGAGATAGAGGTGATGATGGTAGTGAATAACTATTTCATGGCGGTGTTCAATTGCTTAGAGGATATAAATAAGGCCTTTGAGGGGGTTGTACTTGTCTAATTAGGTTGGTATTTTAATCAAACCTTGGCATGTTGGCTTTGATCCCGTAGAGGATATTTTGTTAAGAGTTCTTGTATGGGTGATACTCCACTAGTTCCCTTTAGAGTTTTGAAGGAATGATATTCTTTATATGATTAGTTTGTTTCTTAGCAATCCAGTGGGTCTGTCCCCAAAAACTCTAGATAAAAAGGTAATTTCCTTTGCTAAATCTGTATAAAAATTGATTTAAATAAACCATTACTAGATTCTATTAAAAATTAGCTTGGTTCTACTTCATGGATTCAATAGCTATATTATGAAGCTCTTCCATTATGGTGTCAGGTTTGTCATGAATACAAACACTTAAAGAGGAAGTGTCCTAGGATTAACCTAGCAAGGGTATAGTCTAGTGTGTCTCCTTGTCAAACACCTAAGGTAGACAAAGGGAAAGCTCCTATCTTGGTGGAGGTCACTGATAGAGATGGTTTTATTTTAGTAAAACCTTGCAACAAGGGTAGAGGGAAGAAAGGGTTTATGAAGGATAGTCATGGTGAAGGGGGTTTTAATTGTTTTCATGTTTTACATGTTCTGGACCAACAAGAGGGGATATCAAAAGGGTTACATTTTGAGGTTGATACATTGGGGATAAATCAAGAGAGACCTAGAGAAGATGTTAATTTTACAGTCCTTAGAAGGGATTTCTCATTACGCAAATTGACACAAATTTGGTTCTTGTGGTTTCTTGTGCTTTGAAAGTAACTGAAAAATATTGAGAGGGAAAAAGCTTCAGAAATAGTTGTGATTGCACCCCCATTGGAGAAGGGGGATTTGGACACAGGAAAGTGAAGTAGATCATTAACCACTTTAGGATTGCAACAAAAAATCCTAAAGAGGGGTGTTACAGATAAATCTTCCAGAGCAGGATGAAAGTAGGATTGAGAAAAAAATAAATTGATAGGGGAGACATTTTTGGGTCAATAAAAATCATTGACTCATGCTTCTCCAATTCTTAGAAATGATTATCCTCTCTTGGAATATAAGGGGCTTGAATAATGGCCCTATAAAAAAATCTATCTAAGAGTTACATACAGTTCATTTTCAAAATATAATATTTATTTAGAAGACAAAGTTGTCAATGGCTAGTATGTACAACAAGGCTTCTAAATTATGGTGGAGATGTCATTGTCAGTGTATAGGTACTTAGGGGAATATGGGGGGAGTTTCTTTCTTATGGATTATTCTGAAGATTTCTCCTCTGTGGTGGCTCTCCAATACATCTTCAATTTTTGGGGTTGTTTCTAGCTTAGAGACTAGTGTGATTATCATGTTCTCCAATATTTGTGCTTCAACTAATTTTCCTAGTAAAAAAAGAACTAACGGTCTCATATCTAGTACGTTCAATCCTTGACTCCTTTCTATCCTTAAATCTTGGTTGAGGACCTCAATTCTATTATTGGTTTGGAGGAAAAGAGGGGGGAAGTGGAAATACCAGAGCCTTCCTCCATTCTTCTCAGGGATGATATCTAAAACAAAGAAAAATAGGATGATATAAAATATGGGATGGTATAATGGAACTATTTTCCTTTTTTCATTAGGAAATGAGATCCCCACAAAGAATTAACTTACAACCTTTAGGTGAGTCAACTCAATGGGGGACAAGGGTAGCAGCCTGAAACACACTTTTGGGTGAAAAAATAAAAAATAGTAAATCAACTCAATTGTGCCCATTCAAACTTGAATCATCAATTTAAAGCATAATGCAAATAGAAACCACAAAGTCCTGGCAGATCTATAAATGGAAAAGTGATGTGTACTTGCCACCAAAATGCAGTTTTTGAAGGCTTCATGGGACTCATTCACCCATGGGTGAATGTTTCTTTGTGTAGAGGTTTGACTCAACTTTCAGGATCCTCTAGTATCAGTTTGTAGCTTCCATTTGATCTGGGTTTCAATGTCAGACAGTCAGAAATAAATTATAGGTGAGATTTCATGGATGGACAACAAATATGACAACTTTTTGCAACTTTTCCACTTTGCAACTTTGAGGTCTTCAATCCTTCTTCAACCTATAAACCTACACATTCACAAGAAAAATATATGTTTTTGGCAGATGGGGGTTTGCCTTTATCAAACCCCATTTTGGTAATTAAACCTTGAATTGAAATAATGAAACACAAAAGGAATGATGAATGAACAATTGATATGTTACAACTCACCAAACCCTTGAATAAACCTTTGGAGGACTGAAATCTTGATCTTGATCTTACATGAAATGGATTCAATGGATGTGGATCTTGATACTTGAATCTTTGAAACCTACATGACAATGTTAGCTCTAAAAACATGCATGATTGGAAAAGACTTTGACATGATGCTTCAGAGCTTGATTTTTGCAACAAATCACTTGATAAATCTTCCCTTGAATGCTCTTGATCATAATCTTTTCTCTTGTAATTCTTGCATAAAGTGTGTTAGATTTGAATTGATAAAAAGACCTTGTATTTATAGGTATCTATCCTTAATTTCTCGAAAGATAAATATTACGAGCCGACATTGAAATTTGAATTCGGGGACATTAAAATCTGCCAAAACCATATTTTAAATTTGGTTCCAAATGCCTAGGGAGGACCCATTCACCTGTGGGAAAATGGGTCCCAGGTCCCTATTCCTAGAACACACACTACTCAAGGTAATTAATTATGTGTTGGCATTAATTTTTGTTGGGTTTCTCCTTTGAAAAATGTAATTTATTAGGCTTGTAGATGAAAAATAGGGCTTATTAAGGCATAATTAATTCCAATTTAACTAAGGGGACCCAAAAAAAGTGTGAAAATGTAAAGGAGTACATTTTCCTACACTACAATATCTAATATATGAACTTGGTGGGCATAAATCCTAGTAATAACTTGTTCACTTGGAGTAATAGGAGATGTGACAATGATTCTATTTTGGAGATGTTGGATAGATTTTAGGTGTCTGGTTATTGTCTTGGAAAAAATTGGGCCTCCATCTTTGAGATATTTGAGTGGTGGGGTTTAGATTTAATTGACCTATCAAATTCTCAGCTACCTTGGTGGGGACTAAAAATAATCTTTCTTTTAAGTTCCAACTAATGTGGTTGCAAGATCCCCTATTACAAGACCTTATAATTGGTTGGTGGAGTAGAGGTAGACCAACCTTTGGCATGATGATGTATTCCTTTTTCAAAAGGTTACAATTTGTGAAGTTCCAACTCAAGAAGTGGAATAGACATTGCTTTGATAATATCTTTCAGGATAAGTTAGTTGTTCAGTCCCATTTAGATGTTGTAACCTATCAAATTAGGGATTATGGTCTCTTGGAGGCTTCCCTTAGAGAAGAATTGAGTGCTCTAAAGGAGTTGAAGGAATGTGAATTGCAAGAGGAATTGTACTGGAAAAGTAAGGCTCAAATTGATTGGCTTCAAGACGGGGACATTAATACAAATTTATTTTTAATTCAATCAAGGCCAGGAGGCATAGGAATACATGATCTCTTCCCTTTTCTCTTCTCGAGGGATTCAGTTAAATTCCTTAAGTGATATTTATAGAGAAGTTTATCAGCACTACTCTTCTTTATTTATGGAGGACTTTCCCAATGTGGAAGAAGAGGAGAATATTATCTTGGCTTGCATTCAATCTTTAGTTTCTTTGGAGGTGAATGAGAAACTTGTTAGGAACATTTTTTCTAGAATAATTAGAGGGAATTGTGTTTCAGATGAAGAAGGGGAAGGCCTCTGGACCTAATATTTTTCCAAGAGGATTGGGAGATTATAAAGTTTGACTTATTAGAAGTTTTTCAAGAATCCTAGAAGAACAAATATATGTTGAAAGAAATGAATGCTACATTCTTTTCCATTATTCCCAAAAGAGAGGGTATAATTCATTGAACTTGTTTAGACTCATTGCTCTTTGTAATGTGGTATATAATATTATCTTTAAATTTATGGAAAAGAGACTTAAGCTAAGGATGAATGGGTTCATCTCTAAAGAGCAAGGAGGATTTGTGGCAAGCAAACATATTATGGATGGGGTGATAATTTTTTCTTAGTTCATTCATTCCATGGTGAAATCAAAAGAGAAGGCAATTTTTATCAAGCTAGACATGGCTAAATTTTATGATCAGGTCAACGATAGTTCCTAAAAAAAGTTCTAAAGTTTAGGTTTGGAGGTGATTGGGTGAACTAGGTGATGAGTTGTGTTATAACAATGACTTCCTATTTTTTTATTGTCAATAGGCAACCCTTTGAGTTATTTAGTGCCTCTCTATTTTTTTAATCTAATGGTGGATGGTTTGAAAATAAGTATTAAGTTTCATGTTAGAAAAGGGGGTATATAGGGGTGAAGTTGGGACAATTGTCTACATCCTTAGTCTTATTTATAGTTTGTAGATGACACTACTTTAATGGGTGTAGCCAAAATTAGGGAGGTGACTAACATCAGACGAAGATTATATATCTATATTGCAACCTTGGATCAAAGGATTAAGGAAGAAAAATATTTTATTTTTTCTTTAACACTCCTTATATTCAACATCAAATTACTTATATTCCTAGATTTCAAATTGGATTTCTCCCCTTGGTGTATTTAGGTATTCCTCTCTTTGTTGGATCATTACTAAGGGGAACTTGGAAAAGTACACTTGATAAGTTTTGAAAGTGGGTTAGCCTTTGAACACATTAGTGGCTCTCCTTTGCTAGGAGAGTGTTGCTAAAATCGATGGTCCAAGCTCTACCCATCTATAGGTGCATGTTCTAGATTTATCTTGCAAGCTTCATTCAAGTTTTTGATGCTCTCCCCAGACAATTCTTATGGGTTGGTAATTTGGATTCATCAGAGTGGAGTTTGGTAAAGTGGGAGACTATTTGAAGACCATTGCAGGAGGGTGGTCTTGGTTTGTGGTAGGTTGGCCTCTTTGGTTAGGCCTTGGAAACTAAGATTTATTGGAGGTGGTGTATTAATTATGATCTTTCTTGGTCCAAGATCCTCACCATTAAGTATCTGAGAGGAGTGATGTATAAGGATGTGACAAGAAATTTCCTAATGGGTAAGGTTTCTATAATTTGGGACACTCTGAAAATGGGTGCTAATTTAATTAAACAAGGGTTATTTTGGATATGTAACAAGGGATTTGAGGCCTTTTTCTAGTTTGACTCCTAGGATGTTTTTCCCCCTTTACTATCCATGTGTCTTCATTTATAGGACCTTTGAAATTATTTTATAGAGGTCGGGTGGATTAGGGTGGAGGACTATAAAGTAGCTCAGAATTTAGGGGTGGAGGTGGTTTATAGATGGAAGAATCCATTAGAGTGGTCGCTAGGGGGATTTGTTGAGGATCATGAAGATTTAAGAAGGATTTTGGCAGACAATTTGTAGTTCATTGAGGGGGAGTGACACTCTTGCATAGAATCCAAATCCTGGGTGGATATGTTCAATGGCCTTTGGATATCAGGAGTTAAAATTTTAAAATATGGAGGGGTAGAAATCAAGTGGTGGAAGAATGTGTGGAACAAGTTGTCTTGGACTAAATATAATCTCTTCAATTGGTCAGTAGCTTGGAATATGCACCTTACCTAGGATAACCTCTGAAAGAGAAGTTTTCAAGGTCTATTTATTTGTGTTATTTATAGTGATAATGAGGAATGCTCGCCTCATTTGTTTTTCAATGCTCCTTCTCTAGATATATCTGACACTTATGGTGGGGAGTCTGGAAGTTGGCCTATGTTCATGCCTCTTTTATGGTTGAGTTTTGGAGGAGTTTGGAGAGGCCTCCAACAAAGGCTTTCTTTCTTCAGGCGGTGTGGAGCATTGGCCCCATGTTTATCCTATGGCAATTGTAACTAGAAAGGAATCACAAAATATTTCAAGGGAAGAGATTGATGGTTCAACAACTTTGACAATGAATTATGGGCATGATTCATGAGGCTGTGTATGCAAAATGTGAGGTATCTTCTCTCGTTGAGGTGGGGGAGGAAGAGTTGATGAAGAGGCTAGTTTTTTTTATGAGAATGATCCAAGATCTACAATGGTGAAGGGGAGTCATCATTCCAAAAGGAAAACACAAAGAGATGTGTTGGTTATTTTTTATGAACCAAACTTATTCTTACCACATACCTATGAACTTGCTGGAATTCAATTATTAGTAAGGGTAAGGATTGGCCAACACATAAGTAAGGGTTCTTAGGCCTTTACTTCTTCACTTCGGGCTCTGTGAAACCCAAGAGGGTAATCCTAAACAATGTGTTTACAGATACTAGTGTGTCTAGGTATCAAACAAAGAATAAATAGATGATTCTCCTTAAATTTTTAATAGACACAATACCCTAAAGATTTGGCTGACCTTTTATGGCAGTTCCCAACTCAAACAAGAGAAAATGTAATTCATTAAGTTTCACACACACCCAAAAAAAGATTGACAAGTAAGTTGATTTTAATTTTGTGATCACCTATTGAATTGGTCACCACAATTGAAGTATAATTAATTTTCTAAACCAGTGCCATATTCTTGGAATAGAGTCAAACCAAACACCCATATGATTAGATAACAATTTTATATATGACAATACCCGAAGCCTTGAAAATATTGCATTAAAATATTCCCACTTATCATCTCTACCATTTACTTCTTACTAGAATCCTCGTACATGACTTATTTCAAATCTACTATTATATTCAAGCATTTACACTTATTCATTGAATTAATGAGCAAGAATAGAGTAGTACATCTATTGGAAACCAACAAAGAGAAATAAGATAACCATTGATCATATTATTCATAGTCTATATAACCTGTACATAGGAGAGTAGCATGTAGAAAATTTATACTCTTCTACTATATGTATTATCAATATCATTATCAAAGAACCATATACATATTAAATGACTTTATCCCTAAAACATATTACTAGAAAGTTCAGTATCCATTTTTGTCTCTACGTATAACCCCTTCAAAGAAAACTACCCACTGATCTCCCTTGTAATCAGCCTTGAAATCCCTTTTATAAGACAATGGAGCAACAAGCATTAGGTTGAATTACACCTACATTTCACTTTCATTTCAAAATGAATTTCACCACAATGTGAAATATATTCCCCAATCAGTTACAAAAAATCATTTGTAGGACAAGGGAAACAAAAAAAACTCCAAAAAATTGTTAGTCGGAGAAGACCCACCAATCTTCAAAAGACATCGTTGTCACAACATCAAAAACATGCAAGTTCACACCGAACTAGGAAATGTCACCATCAACACCGAAGGAACAAATAAACAAAGACCCACATCACAACACACCGACTGAAGAAAGCGAGTTATCACAAAGGACCAAAAATCGAGTACCAGCTCAAAAAGGGAACATAGTGCTACTTTTCCCTATCAGCAATGAAGTGAGTACGTCTGCTCGGTGTCCTTATTGAAAGTGGAGTAGCCATCACCACCTCATCCTCAGAATCAATCAAATTAGTCATGGCCATGAGATATTGGTGGTAACCTGAATCAGTTTCAGCTCCACTGTCAGAAGAATCATCTGAGACTTCAATGGGAGAATGATGACAACCCATATAAGCCTGGTGATACTTATTCTTTCTCGCAGCTTCCCTCTCGGGCCTATTAATTTTCTTCTCCTTGCCCTTGACCAATTTCTCTGAGACAATTCAGCTTCTCAGATGATAAGCACACTTGAGAACACCCCATGCAGACTTCTTGACAACTCTTGTTTTCTTCCTTGGAGTCACATGGACTTTAGGAATATCTTGTTCACTCTGGGGAGAATCACCTTGAGACTCAAGAGGGTTGAGTCTCGTGGACCTTCGGACCGAGATGATAGACACACTTACCTTACCCATTTCTTGATTGAGCAACTTATCAAATTTCCTTAGGACAAAGACACTGCCCAATTTAGAAATAACTAGCTCAAAATCTGCAATTACTAAGAACACTTCACACACTTACTCAAAGTTAAACACATGCACTTGATGCTTATCCATAATTAAAAAACTCAAGTGAGATAAACATTCACTTAGTTTTCACATTAATCACACACTTAGCGTTTAACCAAACCAGTCGTGTCACATTTACCCACTCGCCCATGGGAATTAATTTACTTGCAATTCATCACAATAAGACATCAGGGATCGATCATGATTTAACTTCATAATATCATCCCGTACTCTGCCTTTCTTCAATTTCACCTTCCCATGTGTACTAGCACTTAATAGATTTGACGACCATAAAATATTTCTCAAATTTCATATGCGTGCCCAAGAATCGGTTCTAATTTAGCACCGTTTTTATCTTAGAACAGTCTCGGCCAATATTTTAGCAACACCTTATCTCCACTAGAATCCATTTGAGCCTTTGAAATATTCCACGTGGCATTCGACTGCTTGCTCGCTGAAAAACATGAGACACAAGTGGGCCCTTCATGGGATGGTGGGGAGTGGTCAGGATTGACCCACATCACCTTGTAGAAGTTGTCAAAACCAACTTCAGAGTCCAAGAACACCTGCATGCAAAGAGATACCTGTCATAGGGAAGAGAATGGAGAAAAAAGAAAGGGTTTGAAGCTCTGTAATATGAAAGATATATTAACAAAATAATTAACAATGAATATTTACAAAGATCAATCCTTAAAAGGAGATCATGCAAAACCTAAAAGCTAGAAATTTAATAATTAAAAGAATTATTAAATGTCACAAATATGCAACTTAAGTGAAATCTTAAGAAAGGAATAAAGGTAACTTAATTAACATAATTAAGTTAAAACATTTACTCTAACACCCCCCCTTAAGATGAACAAGAGTGCGGCTACAAACATGTGCAAGAAAGAAAAGGTAAATACAATGCATGAAAGCAAACAAGGGTCCCCAACTAGGCCTGATCAGGTACCCAAATACAACCAAATCTCTATAAAGTGGGGTAAAGGAGAAAAACTAGTGGGAAAAACTCCTCCCCAAAAAGAGATTAAAAACAAGAGTGAAAGAAGAAGAGAGATAGAAGGAGGACTCAACATGACCCCCAAGAACTGCTTCTATCACACAAGTACAAAATATGTTCCCCCCATAGGAGAGAGAAAAAAGAGACAAGAAGCCCCCTCCACAATGAAGAAACTCTTGTTGCAATGGTAGATGCCTAATGTAGAATCCAAAAAGAGATCCTGAGGCGAAAAATGATATTCCTCCCCTTGGGAAGAAATGGATCCAAAGGATGATGTCGAAGAAACCCTGTGAAGAGTGATGAACCAATCAGTCTCAAGATGTGTGCCATAATAGGATGCTGAAGAATCTCACTATTTGAACCGAAACATATGATGCCAAATCCAAATTGATGTGGAGAATCCTAAAATGCAACCTCTGAATACATGGATGATGGTAGGCATATAGTGATAACCTGACTGTCAAGGTAGAGGAGATGAATTTCCTCAAAATAATCCTCCAGATCTAAAATATAGGACTCTACAAACAAGGATGATATGTCTGTGAGATACAAATCCCAAGTAGCTATGTCTGGAAGATGAATGATGCCCTACTACACTAAATCAGGAACAACTGGAGATGCTGATGAAGTCTCAATATGAAGAGTGGGAACATGAATACAAGTCTCTGAACCATCGACACATGCAAGACCTGTGATATACTCAAGCTCATCTAGAGTATGGCTATCATAGGGTATGAAATCTACATCTGTAAGAGAGGTGAGACAATTTGTAGTGGGATCCTCTGGGAATGGAGAGATATTAGAGTCTCCAAAAATCTCCCAAATATGTTGCCAAAGTGTGCGAGGACAACGAATGTTGGATAAAGCACACAAAGTGTCAAAATCAACACTACAACCAATAACCCCTACAATATAATCTCAAATAATAACCCATGTTGATAAACCCCTTTATGTGTCTGGTGTAGGTATGAGTCCATACAAATAAGGAAAAATATTGAGCCACCTACAATGTGTAAGTATGCCCGTTGCCCATGGCTCATAATTATCCTTATCCAGTTGATCATAGAAGGGTGACTAGAAAAACCCATGATAACTCTTCAAATTAAAAAATCTGATAAAACTGACCTTACTGCATGTAGATCAAATGAAATAGAGCCAAATGATGCAAATAGGAGGTTCCCAAGTGCCAAAATGTCCAAGTAATTAAGCAAACTATGAGAAAAAAAGGCTAAATAAAATATACTTGGGGAAAAATTTGGGAAAATAAGTTTGATCATTGTGCAGAGCACTAAACCAACTCTCTAACACCTATTCATTTGCGAAAAATAGAGTTCAGACGCAAAAGTTATACCCCCCAGAGTGCAAAAAGCATCATCTGAATTTGATTGCGAAAAAATGCAACCAAACTACTTTTTTTTGAAAAAATCCTACACCATCACGATGGGCTCAGAGCCAACTTTCCAACGCCTATTTTCGTTCGAAAATCCAAGCTAAAATGCCCAAGATATGCCCATTTTACTGAAAGTAGTAAAAACTGCCCAATAAGCCCTTCATCAAACCCTGGGGGCTAAAAAAAAATAGCCCTTGGTCCAGTGACTGACCAGGGGGCTAAAGGTGGTGTCACACAAGCGGTGATTGAGTGGCTGGTGGCATGGTGGTGGCACACTGACGGAGTTGCTGGCTGGCGGCGGGTCGGTGGCAAGGTGACGGTGGGTGGGAGGTCGCTCGACTGTTGGCGGTCCTGCAGTGGCCGCCAGGCGGCCAGAGGGTGGCATAGCCCCTTTCAATGGGCAGCACTTTTTTTAAATGAAAAAATTATTATTTTGAATTTTTTTTTACTTTTTTTGCGTTTCTCGCCTTGAAAAATGTGCCCTAGGCCTTGTACAGCCCTCGAGCAATTTTTTTTTCCTTATGAGCCAACTGTTGCCAAAATGGTCAAGCTTTATATGAAAATAGGGGTTTTCAAGTGCTGTAAACTCAACAACGAGGTCTGTTTGGGCCCAAAATGAACCCAAAAAATGAAGTATGCCAGATCCACAAAAAATCAAACTGAAAACCTGTGAAAGCCAGATCAAACCCTCGTAGCTCCAAATTCTTCAAAACAAGAACAGGTTGCAACAGGTCTGCTCTAATACCATGTAGAAGTTTTCAAAACCAACTTTAGACTCCAAGAACACCTACATGCAAAGAGATACCTGTCACAGGGAAGAGAATGGAGAAAAAAGCAAGAGAGGGTTTGAAGCTCTGTAATATGAAAGATATATTAACAGAGCAATTAGCAATGAATATTTACAAAGATCAATCCTTAAAAGGAGATCATGCAAAACCTAAAAGCTAGAAATTTAATAATTAAAAGAATTATTAAATGTCACAAATATGCAACTTAAGTGAAATCTTAAGAAAGGAATAAAGGTAACTTAATTAAATAATTAAGTTAAAACCTTTACTCTAACACACCTGCCATCAACCGTCGATCTCTATTCTCAAGAAACACACACCATCCCTACAACCTGGAGGGTCCCTTCATAGAGTGACAAATGTTGTCTTTCCTGCTAGCCCATGTGATTATTTTAATGAAGAAAGGAAATGAACGGGCATGCAAGGAACAACGCTGATGAATACATGTGTTGCGATGTCTACCATTGATTTTTCTCAAAGCCATGCCTGTTGGCCTTTTTGAAGCATTGGTCCCACTGCCAGACATGAAACAAGGCCATCGCTCACTAGCCCGTGTGTTTAAAATAATATGAAATAAAACAACACGGGCATGTGGGGAGTGGCCAAGATGTAACCACATTTCTTAATGACAGTCGCTGATCTTCTTTGAATGGCACTAGCTATCTTCACCAAGGGGATCGGTCTCGCCAATGCACAAGACACGTGGCTAATGTTCGACAACCCATGTGAATAAAATAATAAGGAATAAAAATGCTTGGGAGCACAGGGAACAGTGGTGATCAACCCTTGATGATCAAATGACTAGTGTAAAACCTAATTTTGTACATGTTGCAAAAGTTATTTAAAAGAAGGGGGCCACTACTAGGCCCATGGGGAACTTGACCCTTGGGCATGAAAACTTGAGACTTCAAGCACTTTTATAAAAATTGAGCCCAACCATGGGAAAAATTAAGTGTTGAAAAGGTACTTGGTGACTGACAAACCTAAACCCAGGGGGGTGATGAAAACAATGATTCCAATGGAATATAAGGCAACTTGAATGACCGGATTAGAATGACCAAGGGTTTGTGCTTTGGGCTAATTGTTGGGAATAGGATGCCATTTAATTCCAATCCTAAACATTATTTCATGTATCTCCTAAGTCCTTGGAAAGTGTTCCCAACACTAGGATTAGAAAGAGATTAAATTTGAATGAAATAAACATGTTAATTGTCATTTGTAATTAATTCTAAATGAAAGGAACATGTGGGGATGCCCATGAAGAGCTCTTACAAAATAGGAGCACATGGGGAACCCACATGGAAGGTGGAACCCACCTTGAGTTAAGTTAACTGTTTGGAGAAAAAGGTAACACTTTTGTAATGCATGTAAAGATCCTAGAAGTTAGGGATTGATGTTTACATGCATGAAGTTCAGTTCAGTTTAGATCAATTCAGTTCAATTTAGTTCAGTTCAGTTCAATATCAGTTAAGTTTAGTTAAGTTCAGTTTAGTTAAGTTCAATTATGGTTCAATTATCTTCAATTGCATGTAGTTAGTTTCAGTTGAATGCTAGTTGACTTCAGTTGACTTGGAATGCATGAATAATGACTTGAGTTGCATGACAGATAATAGGTGATACATTTAGTTAAGTGGGGATGATCAATCATGCATGATATTTGCATGAATTGATGGAGAGATATGTTTCAGTTAACAGAGATTAACTTGGACTCACCTTGGGCGCCCAAGTTGGCATCTTGGAGTTAACACTTTTTCATGATAAGATATTTTATAAGGCTCGGTTAAGTGGGCCCATTCTTGGGTTCAAAATTTGAGGATAAGATTACAAGATATCTTTAGAATCAACGTTGAGTTATGACTTCAGTTTGGGACGCCCAAATGGATGAAGGACTTGTTTTGACATTGTTCTTCATGGTAGAACTCTACTTGCAAGAGATAGGCGTAGGTTTTGTGAGATAAGCATGGAGCTTTGTAATTGTAACTCTTTGGAGTTTACAAGGTTGATTATTGCCTATTTATCTCAAGCAAGTTGAAGAGAGTTATTGTGAGTTTTTATTGCAGGTTGTGAAGAAGATTTGTTGAAGGCAAAAGAAGCATCTCAAGCAAGGATTGGAATTATTGTAATCTTATTCTGAGATTAAATAATACATTGATTCTAGGTGGAGTTTTTTCCTAAAAGGGTTTCTCCATGGTATATGTTGTGTATCTTCTAATATCCTATCCAATTCTTCTACAACCTTTTGTCTTCATTCTACAAATGATAAAATGAATTAATTAATCACCCACAAAGAATCCGTAACAAAGAATACATATTTAGATCAGAAATCATAAATTTTTACAAAGTATTAAGCTATATAAACACCTCAATTTTCAACATTTGGTATCAAAGCTGAAGTTGGGTAGAGATTGGGACACCTTTCTCTTAAAAAAGATTGAAGGTTTTTTGGCTGTAGTGGGAGATTTTACTATTTTTTGTTATTGTTGATTTTGGAAAGTAAGTTTGTTACAATGAATTCTCGTTTCTAGATATTGAAAGGTTCAATGGATCTAATTATGAGATGTGGAAATTAAAAATGGAGGATCCCCTTGAAGAGAGAGATCAGTGGTTAGCTGTTGGTAATGAGACAGTCACCTACAACGATGTCAGATGTGGATTGGGCTAAGCTTGATAAGAAGGCAAGAGGGACCATAAGATTATGTTTTGTTGATGTTGTTCTCTTGAATGTTTCAAAAGAAACTACTGCATATAAGCTGTGGAAGAGAATAGATGATATTTATCAAACTAAAAGTCTTACTAATAAGTTGTATCTGAAAATACAGTTGTATTCTTTAAAGATGAAAGATGGTGATTTTGTTGCAAATCATTTGAATGCTTTTAATTTGATTCTAAGTTAGTTAGCATATGTAGATGTAAGCTAGAAGATGAAGATAAATACATTTTGTTACTTTGTTCTTTACCAGAGTCTTGGGAAAATCTAATTGTTGCTATCAATGGTAGTGGTGCAGATCCTAAGATGGACAATATAATTCCTACTCTCCTATCAAAGGAGATGAGGAGGAAATCTAAAAAAAAAATCCAAGATGCCTTGTTTGTAAAAGGTAGGCCTGAGAAAAAGGAACCTAAGGGAGACAAGGAAGGGAAGGGTAAGTCAGAAGGATAGAGTAAGGTAAAGTGTTAGAACTGTGGTAAACCAAGACATGTGAAGAAGGATTGTAAGAACAAGAAAAAGAGTTCTGATTCTTCTATAGAGGAATCCTCAGATGACGATAATCATGCTTTGATCATTTCATGCAAAAATATTAGTGACGACTCTTTGCTTGATGTTAAAGAGTGATCTTCATGAGGAGGATGGTAACTGTCATGATGCCATGTGTAGCTCGTACCACGATTCAGTGGGAGTTGTTGGCAGTGACGTGGACGCATCATTGGTAAGGTTATCTTCATGTGATTGGGGATATGGTTTTTTCTTGGTTTAGAGTGGTTGCTATTATGTCATGGTTTACTCTTGATATGTATTTAGAGTTTGACATGGTACTTGTTCTCTTGAGACTAGGATGTATATATGTTATGGTGCATGTGATCTCCTAGTAGGAGATGGTTAGATCATGTTGTCATGTTTATGTTCCTAATTCATGATTGGAGCTTTTTGATCATTGATCATGTGTATTTCTCTTAAGTATTGGGTACATTAATCATTTTCTTGATTACTTCATGATAGTGCTATGTTGCATTTGGAGTTTGGCATGGATTGGTTGGTTACAGGTCCTCATGGATACTTGGAGAAATAGGTGAGTCTTGAGTTCTCTTATGGTAAGAGATATATGTTGAAATGGTTACTTGTAAGAAAACCTATTTTCAGCAGTAAAGACCGAGAATCCTGCACCTTGGTTGGACGTGAGTTCAACACACTCGACGGTTTCAAATGCCTCTAAAGAGGTAGTTTGGATACAAAGACTTGGGAAAGGTATTGGTTTTAATTGCAAGTAAGTTAAACTTGAATGTGATAGTCATAGTGCTATGTGTTTAGCCAAAAATCCTATGTATCATGCACATACTAAGCATGTTGATGTTCAATATCACTTTGTGCGAGAAATGGTTGAGAGTGGGAAGGTATTAATTGTGAAAGTTGACACTTTAATTAATGCTACAAATTATCTTATGAAACCAGTTCCTACATATAAGTTCTCTTGGTTTTAATCATTTGCTTGGAGCTTCATGATTATGCAGGTTGCATTTGAAGTTGGCATGGGTTGATTATTTGGTGTAGGAAGGCCATTGTCCTTGAGTCTTGTACTTGATTTATAATAATGATTCCTTGTTTAGAATAATTGCAATGTATAATGTCAAGTGGGAGAATGTTGGGAATAGGATGCCATTTAATTGCAATCCTAAACATTATTTCATGTATCTCCTAAGTCCTTGGAAAGTGTTCCCCAACACTAGGATTGGAAATAGATTAAATTTTAATGAAATAAACATGTTAATTGACATTTGTAATTAATTATAAATGATAGGAACATGTGGGGATTCCCATGAAAATCTCCTAAAAAATAGGAGTACATGGGGCACCCACATGGAAGGTGGAACCCACCTTGAGTTAAGTTAACTATTTGGAGAAAAAGATATCACTTCTGTAATGCATTTAAAGATCCTAGAAGTTAGGGATTGATGTTTACATGCATGAAGTTCAGTTTAGTTTAGATCAGTTTAGATCAGTTCAGTTTAGTTTAGTTTAGTTCAGTATCAGTTTGGTTTAGTTTGGTTTAGTTTAGTTCAGTTCAATTATGGTTTAGTTATCTTCAGTTGCATGTAGTTAGTTTCAGTTGAATGCTAGTTGACTTCAGTTGACTTGGAATGCATGACTAATGACTTGAGTTGCATGACAGATAGCAGGTGATACATTCAGTTAAGTGGGGATGATCAATAATGCATGATATTTTCATGAATTGATTGAGAGATATGTTTCAGTTAACAAAGATTGACTTGGACCTACCTTGGGTGCCCAATTTGGAATCTTGGAGTCATGATAAGATATTTATAAGGCTAAGTTAAGTGGGCCCATTCTTGGGTTCCAACTTTGAGGATAAGCTTAGAAGATATCTTTGGAATCAACATTGAGTTATGACTTTAGTTTGGGATGCCCAAATGGATGGACTTTTTTTGACATTGTTCTTCACGGTAGAACTCTACTTGCAAAGAATAGGCATGGGTTTTGTGAGATAAGCATTGTTCTTTGTAATTGTAAAATTTTTGGAGTTTATAAGGCTCATTATTGTCTATTTATTGCAGCAAGTTGAAGAGAGTTTATCAAATTTTATTGTAGGTTGTGAAGAAGAATTGTTGAAGGCAAAAGAAGCATCTCAAGCAAGGATTGGAATTATTGTAATCTTATTCTGAGATTAAATAATACATTGATTCTTGGTGGAGTTTTTTCCTGAAAGGGTTTCTCCACGGTATATGTTGTGTAACTTCTTTCTTCTGGTCTTATTCTTCTACAATCTTCTATCTACTTCTACAAATGGTAAAATGAATCTAAACAGATAATCATCCACAAAAAAATTGTAACAAAGAACACTTATTTAGATCTATAATATAATAGTTTTACAAGTTTTAAAGCTACATAATTACCTCCATTTTTTCAACACTAATGTAGGATTGTGTGTGAGTTTGATTCTCATATTGTGATTTCTATGTTGTATGAAAATAATTTGGATGTCCAATCAATTGTTAGTTGTATGTGGTGGTTCAACAAATCCTTCAGCTAAGCGATTTGATGGATGGAGTTTCATTTTTCCACATTCCAAAGGAGTGGAACAACGTGATTGATTGTTTGGCTAAATGGACCTCTAAGAAATTGGGGGATTGTAAGGTTGATGAATGAGAGAAATTATCTCAAGATCAAGCCCAAACTTTAGATAGGCTGATTCTAGAGGATATGGTTGGTTGGTGGGTTATAGAGGTTAGTTATTAGTGGGATATGATCTCCTGTGGTGGTGTTACTATGGTGGTGTTGGTGGGGATTCAGATCCCTTGCCTCATTTTGTTGATGATTCTTTTTCTTGATTACATATTTATTCTAATGGTCTAATAAATTTTTACCCTCTTCAATTTTTTTACATCCATGTACAAATGTATGAATAAAATTCCATAAACATAAATATGTAGATCCATAGATATTTTTCAACAAATCCTAGTCGAACAACCCTCAAAGTGAGAATCCTGCTCTGATAGATGCATAGAGCCCTACAAAAATGTAATTATTTATTATAATATTTGATTGAACATGTATAATTTATTGTACTTGATTGTATAAGAATATGTTTTAAATAATATATATCACCTGTCCACTACTATCAAGTGAAGCACATGTGTGTACACGCTCTACCCTCATACTATCATGAGTATCACCAACTAGCTCAACCTACAACTACACATGTAAAAATTAAATTTTGATTTTAAATATAATTTGTTGTACTTGACTACAAGCATATGTTTTAAATGATAAATGTCACATGTCCATTGCCATCAAGTAAAGTGTGTGTGTACATACTCTACCCTCGAACTAGGAGCACTGCAATCTAATGGATCCACCTACAAATGCATGTAAAAAAATATTGATTTCAATATAAGATTTATTATAGGACTATTTAAACATATGGTCTAATTTTTATATAAAAGTTAAAAAATGTATACCAATGTCACTAAACCAAGACCCTGAGTACCATCCTCTGCAACTACCATGATGTCCTATACTATCTCATATGAAGTTCTCTCATCCCTCAATATCTCTAGCAGCAATGAGTACAATGGAATTTTAAGGTGTGATGATATTGATCTTGACAAAAGCATATGAGCTACACCATCCACACCTACTACAACCTACTTAAGTGAATCATGTGCTCATGTAGTGACATGATGGTCAGTAGATGCAACTTGTTTTGCTCTAGTATGTGACTCATGTGGCCAATTGGATAATATAACACTATGATGTGCATCAAAATGTTATGAGCTAGCTAAGTTGGAAACTCTACATAGGAAAGGGTGTGGCCCACATATGAATTGAAATTTGACAAAAAAGGATCCCCAACTATGTCGAAATCACTTGATATGCCCTCATCAACTCCTTAGAAAAACATGTTACACTTTGAACCTAAGCATCACCTATAATGTAGTCTAGATCATCTAGAGATGGGATACCAACAACATGACAATGATCTAGGTGAGAAGATGATCTAGATGGATGCCTCATCAACTATTGTCCCATGTGATCTATAGATATTGTTTGATTCTGCATAGTAGTATTAGCAATACTATCAATTGCTTCCCTTTGGGAATTAATGACCACATGATCACCAATATCACTAAGTGACAAAGAGATTGCATGCATCCTCTCACCGACCAAGCTCCTATAAGAAGGAGCTTTTCAATCTACATGAGGATATGGCTCCTTGTTGCATACCCTACCACACCCCTACCCTAAATGTGGAGGCAAATCTAAATAGTTGATGTTGAGGCCTAAATGAACATCATTGTACAATTGTTGTGCAAAAGATAATGGAATTTGGCTATTATTAGGATAATGACCATAGGGGCCAAGAAATATAAGATAAATCAAGGGTTCCATCATAAGGTATACACATATGGTCACTTGATATGCCCTAACACTAGTGCTGAGGGCATACTAAGGAAAGGAATCCATTTTAATGATTTCTTTTGGGATATTTAGTTACATTGTGCTCAATGAAACATCACCTAAAACTGTTTCTCACATTTGGGAAAGAATAGTTGCTAAAGTCTCACCAGAATAAGTCGAAACAATTCTTGATGAGCATATAATGGGAAGTAAACTATCCAATATCTAGTTATAATTTATTCTATAATCCCCAATAGTTTATGGTTGTCTAAAATTAATTGTGATATATTGATCTTCCTATTTGTATGATTGAAAAGTAAATTATCCATATTTGGCATTGCACATTCAAAATATAGTTGTTTAGTGTTTCAATTTGACATAATTTTAGAGTTCAATTTGATATATGTATATATATGTACATGCACGTATGTATTTAATACATTGCACATAAATGTATGTATATATGTTTATTTGTATACACACAAACACACACATATATATACATACATACATATACATATACATATGTATGTACATATATGTATATATAGATTGATTTATACATATATATACATGTATGTGCACATACATACATACATACATGTACATATACCTACACACATATATATGTATAAGTGTGTGTATATATGTGTGTGTGTGTGTGTGTATCTATATATAGGTATGAACACATACATGTATATATATGTATGCATGAATAAATCAATAGATATATGTATGTATTCATGTATATACTTGTACGTGCACATGCATACATGTACAATGCATGCGCACACATACAAACATACATTTACATTTAACATGTTAAATATATAGCATACATAAAATATACACATACATGTTATATATTGTATGTATTTATGTATGTATTTAGATGCATGCACACACACACATACATACATACAAATGTACATACATATATATAAGTTTGTACACAAGTCAATATAAATTATGTCTATATACATGTCCATGTACATGTATGCCAAATATACATATGTCCATAAACATAAATATAAATGTCTCTTTTTCAACCCTAAAATGTCAAAAATGAAGTTCTTTAAATAGCTAAAATTTGAAACCCTAATCAACTATTTTTAACCAATACATTTCTTTACATATGTCCAATTTTTAAGCATAGCTAGCTCTCAAAGTTGACTTTCTTTCTTTTTGGAGGGTGCTAAAGAAAAGGACACCTAGAAATAAGCATCTTTTAGTTCTCCACATAATTGATCTTGAATTTTTTCCTTTTCATTAAATATTCTATTATTTTGTTCCAACAAATTTTTTGAGGGTCATTCTTGGGGTCATATTCTAGAGATCATGAATGCTATTCAAAGAGATGGAGCTCTTCCATGATTCAAAATGTTCAATGAAAGACATGTCACCACCCAACTAGCATTGAAAGTTGCTAAGAATTGGTCCTTGATTCTTTTAGCTTAGTCACAATGAAGAATGATGTTAGACAATAATATCTTGGCGTGACATTTAGCTTAATCACAATGAAGAATGATGTTATTAACCATAATATCTTATGATGGTTTTTAGCTTAGTCAAAATAAAAAATGACATTATCGAGAGATTCACTAAATAAATATTTTTATCTTTAACCATACATTAAATGACAGTATCTTTTCCTATAGAAATAATTTATTATTAATCATGACAAATCACATAATTGACTAATTTCTCACACCCCTTTCTAAATGTATAAACCCATTATATTTGTAATCCACCTAAATCTATCCTCATAATATAATTACTTCATATAAGTGAAAAATACACCTTTCTTCTCAAAATCTCACATATCCTTGACACAAAACTAATATTCAAATTATGTATCAATGTTTGTTTGACTTTGAAAGCAATTCGACATTCGAAAGGGTATTAAAGACCTGTTAAGTGAAAATGCTCCCAGGCTTACCTCTGGCAATGTCATTGTAGTGGACGTAGACTGAATTACACTGCTCATTTTCCGCGCTTCAATTACAATCATAAGATGCCATTGCCATCCACCATTCATCTCAATCTTGCAGCATTATGTCGGAGGAGGCGCTGCACATTCTGCTTACTACACACAATTTCCCTCAAGACTACTCTACGTATCTTCGATTACTGCAGAACTGTATTCTCAAGAACGCGCTTTCACAAGGGAAAAAAATCCACTCTTTCATCGCTCACAGGCGATTTGCCTTTGCTACACGCACAACTTTTCATAATAAGCTTATTTACATGTATGTCAAGTGCGGAAGTTTGGTGGATGCCAGAAAAGTCTTTGACTACATGAAAGAACGAGACAACCTCTCATGGAATTCGATTATTGCAGCATACAGAAAACATGGGTATCCTAACGAGGCAGTCAAACTGTTTCACAATATGCAACAAACAGGTCTTAAACCCGATAAGGTCACATTTGCCAGCGTACTTCCAGCCTGTGCCAAAATGAGGGCTTTGGAACAAGGTATGCACATCCATGAAAGCATCAAGGACACAGGAATTTCGTCGGATGTTATAGTTGCAAGTGCTCTGGTAGATATGTACGCAAAATGTGGAAAGATAGACAAGGCCCGTGAACTATTTGACAAAATGCCTGAAAGAGATGCAATCTCATGGAATGCAATGATTGCAGGATTTGCACAAAATGGATTTGTTGAGAAGGCTTTAGAAACTTTTAAGCAAATGCAATTGACACATGTAAAGCCAAATTCCACAACCTTTGCCAGCATCCTCCCTGCCTGTGCCAAAATGGGGGCTTTGGAACAGGGCATGGACGTCCATCAAAGCATAATTGAAGGGGGATTTTTGTGGGATATTGTAGTTGGAAATGCTTTGGTAGACATGTATGCAAAATGGGGGTTCATGGAAAGAGCCCGTGAACTATTTGAAAGAATGCCAAAAAGAAATGTGGTGTCATGGACTGCGATGATTGCAGGATATACTCAAAATGGATTTGTTGAAAAGGCTTTAGAAACTTTCAAACGGATGCAATTGGCAGGTGTAAAGCCAGACTTGACATGCTTTGCCAGCATCCTTCGTGCCTGTGCCAAAATGAGAGATTTGGGTTAGGGTATGGACATTCATCAAAGCATAATGGAAGGGGGACTTTTTTCAGATGTTACAGTTGCAACTGCACTAGTAGACATGTACGCAAAATGTGGAAACATAGACAAGGCACGTGAACTGTTTCAAAAAATGCCTAAAAGAGATGCCATCTCGTGGAATGCAATGATTGCAGGATATGCACAAAATGGATTTGTTGAAAAGACTTTAGAAACTTTTAAGCAAATGCAATTGACAGGTGTAAAGCCAAATTCCGCATCCTTTGCCAGCATCCTCTCTGCCTGTACCAAAAAGGGAGCCTTAGAACAAGCTATGGAAATACATCAACTCATAATGGAAGGGGGATTTTTGTCAGATGCTATAGTTGGAAATGCTCTGGTAGACATGTATGCTAAATGTGGAAACATAGACAAGGCACGGGAACTGTTTGATAGAAATCCTCAAAGAAATGTGGTCTCATGGAATACCATGATTGCAGGATATGCACAAAATGGATTTGTTGAAAAGGCTTTAGAAACTCTCGAGCAAATGAAAGTGGCAGGTGTAAAGCCGAATTCCACAACATTTGCTAGTGTCCTCGCTGCCTGTGCCAAAATAGGAGCTTTGAAATGGGGTATGGACATTCATCAAAGCATAACGGATAGACAAATTTTGTCAGATGTTGTAGTTGCAACTGCCCTGGTAGACATGTATGCAAAATGTGGAAGCATGGACAAGGCACGTGAACTGTTTGACAGAATATCTCAAAGAGATGTCATCACATGGAATGCGATGATCGCAGGATATGCACAAAATGGATTTGTTGAAAAGGCTTTAGAAACTTTTAATCAAATGCAATTGGATGGAGTAAAGGCAAATTCCACAACACTCGCGAGCGTCCTCCCTGCCTGTGCCAAGACAGGAGCTTTGGAACAGGGTATGGTTATCCATCAAATCATAAACGATAGAGGAATTTATTCAGATGTTGTAGTTGCAACTGCCCTCGTAGACATGTATGCAAAATGTGGAAGCATGGACAAGGCACGTGATTTTTTTGACAGAATGCCTCAAAGAGACGTGGTTTCATGGACTGCAATGATTGCAGGATATGGACAGAATGGATTTCTTGAAAAAGCTTTAGAAACTTTCAAGCAAATGCAATTGGCAGGTGTAAGCCCAGACTCGACAACCTTTGCCAGCATCCTCCCTGCCTGTGCCAAAATGGGAGCTTTGGAACAGGGTGCGGAAATCCATAAAAGCATAATGGAAGGGGGATTGTTTTCAGATGTTGTAGTTGGAAATGCTTTGGTAGACATGTATGCAAAATGTGGAAGCGTCGACAAGGCACGTGAACTGTTTGACAGAATGCCTGAAAGAAATGTTGTCTCATGGACTGCAATGATTGCAGGATATGCACAAAATGGATTAGTTGATAAGGCCTTAGAAACTTTCAAGCAAATGCAATTGGCAGGTGTAAAGCCAAATTCCACAACTTTTGCCAGTATCCTTCCTGCTTGTGCCGAAATGGGAGCTTTGGAACAGGGTATGGACATCCATCAAAGCATAATGGAAGGAGGATTTATGTCAGATGTTACAGTTGCAACTTCCCTGGTAGACATGTATGCAAAATGTGGAAGCATAGACAAGGCACGTGAACTGTTTGATAGAATGCCTCAAAAAGAGGTCATCTCATGGAATGCCATGATTGCAGGATATGCACAAAATGGATTTTGCAAGGATGCCCTCAAAATCTTTGAATTAATGAAGCAATCTGGAACATACCCAGACATTGTAAGCTTTGCTTGTGTTTTATGTGCATGCAGCCATGCAGGTTTAGTGGATGAGGGCTGTACATACTTCAATCACATGAGTAAATCTTATTGCATTACACCTACAGTTGATCATTATGTGTGCATGGTTGACATTCTTGGCCGTGCTGGCTATGTTGAGGACACCCTAAACTTCATCATTAAGATACCAGTTAGACCTGTGGTAGTTGTATGGATGTGTTTTCTTGGCGCTTGTAGATCACATATGAATATAGGTTTAGGAGTATTTACAGCGACACTGCTTTTTGATTTGGATCCTATGAATGCTGCGACTTTTGTTCTTCTCTCAAACATCTATGCAGAAATGGGCAGGTGGGAGGAAGTTCAAATGGTAAGGAGATTGATGAAAGATAGAGGGATTAAAAAGATCCCTGGATGTAGTTGGATTGAAGGCCATAAAATGGTACATGCTTTTTGTGTATGAGACAGATCACATCCACAAACAAAGGAGATCTATGCATGTTTGGAGAGATTGGCTTGGGAAATGAAGGCAGCGGGGTATTTTCCAGATTCAAGACATTTACTTAATGATGTGGAAGAGGAGGAAAAAGAATTATTTCTCTGCCACCATAGTGAAAAGCTGGCAATTGCATTTGGTTTGTTAAACACACCCCCTGGAACAACTATTCGAGTTGTTAAGAACCTTCGAGTATGTGCTGATTGCCACAATGCAACGAAATTTATCTCCAAGATTGTTGCAAGAGAAATTGTTTTGAGAGATGCAAACCGTTTCCATCATTTTAAACGGGGACAATGTTCTTGCGGAGATTATTGGTGATGTTAAATGAAGCAATCTGAAAAATAGGTTTGTAGTATAATAACGTGCACCATGTCATACCTGCAGTGATAATGAAGGGACAAGGTTAAATTTTCAGTTTCTAAAATGTTTTAATTTTTGTTTTTTTTTCCTTTTGAGTATTTGGCAATCTAGACCATGCTATTCGTTTTGCAAAATTAGATGCATAGAGTGCAATGTAGATCACTGCTTATTTATATTATTGGGGTTTCAATTAAAGAATTTTTTTTCATAACATGGATGTTTCATTGGATTGTTTTCTCTAAAATTGCATATATATGAAATGAAAAGATGGAGGAAGAGAATGAAGAAAAACAAAACGTGAGGAGAACTTAAAATTAATCGGAAAGATGTAACTAGGAGGAAATGTGAGGAAATGTGAGGATGGCTCACTCCTTATCATTTTGTATAGTTCTTATGTTTGGATTAATCGTATTATCTTTTGCTGTGTGAAGTGTTCCATTTGAAATTAAATTACACATTTCAAATCAAAGGTGTAATTTTATGTAAGTGCATGCAGATTTTGTCTCATTTATGATTAGATTTTTCTAATTTTTCTTTACATCTCTTTGCTTTGTGAGATAGCTAATAGATTTGTGAATTCACAAATATTTTTTAATTTAATTTGATTTCAGTATGTTTGGTTTTAATTGTAAATGTTATAATTTATATGTAAAGAAGTAGAGAAAATTACAATTGTGTTTATGTTGTAATTAGCAAATATGTATGACACTTGAAAAACTCACATAGTAAGGTTTACAAATTGTTAGAGAGAGAATAATATTTGTATATTTAAATACAAAATCATAATTTGTATTGCATTGTAATCACACATTCGTGGTTGTTCATGTTATAGTCTATAATATGTGCCTAGAGGGTGGACATCAAAATATTTTGGGATTGGCGGACTTGGGGGAGGGGCTCACCCTTTTAGATTTAGGAATGTTATAGCCTATATATAGATGCTCCCAAATCTCCTTTTAAGTGTAATGCTACAGTGTAAGAGACACAAATGTGCCACCTAAAACTCAATTAATGTTTAGGTTTTTATCCTATGTTCATGCTTGGATAGGATTTCCTAAATAAATAAGTAAAATACTCCAATTTGGGTTTGATTTGTAGGTTTAGTTCTCTCTACTCTAGTGGTTTAGAGTTACATGCATGGGTCTCTAACATATGGCTATCTAGCCTCCATGACTCTACAAATTTTCCCTAATGTGCAAGGATTTTTTGTTTTGCTTTGCAAATTGATTGAAGATCAAGCCTTCATATTAGAAAAAGGGTCCTAGTTTTGAGACAAATATTTTGCTAGTTAAACCACAATCTTAGATTATAAATCCATGATTGAAACATTTCGTGTTGCTTGTATGGGTGTGGTTGCCATACTTCTTCAATTTTAGGTTGACTCTTGCTTAGATGATAATGGTTATTCTTTAGGCATGTTTTTGGTGTTAGAATTGGGAATGGATGGGATGATTCATTCAACTTTTGCAAGGATCTAGGTGGATTTAGGCATCTCAAAAGGCCTATCAAATGAGATATGGCTAAAGGTGGAGGAGCGTGTGAGGAAATAAATTCTAGACAATGAGAATATAGTGTTCATATGTAGAAAATACTTCCAAGTAGGCCATGTTGGGGATTCCCAAGTGGGTAATGAAAAGTCTTTGAAAAGGCCAATTGGTGGCTAGGTACCTACTTTTAGCATTTGTGTCTCCACCTTCTAAAGATGTTGATCAATACTCTCCTATAGACTTGCCTAAGTCTCCTCTTGAAGATGGGTCAATGAAGAATTTTGTTGTACATGTAGTCGTGCCAACTATGACACCTCCATCTACCCTTGCTATGCAAATAATGTTCATTCCTATTTGGTGGCAGTGGTCTTTCGTACAATGTGTCAAAATGAAACTAATGGAAATGGCAATGATGGTTCTATGACCAATGTGGGTGAGCACTTGTCTTCTAATAAAATTGTGGGTGACTAAAAAATTGTCTCCCCCCTACTTCCTACTCCTTCCCCTTTTAGACTTTGTAATGATGCATGGCCATCAAGCTTGACCCAAGTAGAGGAATGGGGTGTTGGAGCTAATATTTTGATCTCCCTTTTCAACACCATCAATCAATCACTATCTAGTTTCCTATTTCATCTAATATGAGTATGAGGATCTTACTATAGGTTGGATTGATCTTAATAATAGGAAGAGTACCACTCCGTGAAATATTCTGAGAATTGTTGTATTGCGAGGTCACCTTCGATAACCCTGAAGTGTTACCAAATTTTTCATTAGGCGGAGTGTTAAAGTTATTGGGCAAGATTGACATGGTCAAGGGCCCTTTAAATCTACTTCCACCATTGGTGTTACTCCTCAAATTGTAGCTATGTCCTTTTGGATACTGTTGAAAAGCATAAATTTCATTAGCTTCATCTTGAGGTTCATTTTCGTCTTGGTAAGGAAATGTGTAGGTTTCCAAAGTCATGGAGGCCCTAAACTATCTACTCACTCATAGGTACTACTCTTGGCAACAACGGGTGACTCAAAACACACATAACTATCCAATAATTTAACACAGTCATATCCGATTGGAACTAATTCGTTCCCCTAGGGTGGGTGAGTCACACTGATCATCATGGTGTGTTGTAGCCAAAAAAATATCCGACTCAGTTTTGAACTATGGACAATCCACTTCTGTATGAGCATTTGTATTGTGAATTCTACACCAATTATTCATAGTGAGTTTAGTTATATTCACCTTAGACATAGACCTATCTTCAGAGGAATAAGCATTATCTAAGTATGTGGATACTCCCTTGTTGTTTGATCATGTGTTCCAAGGTGTAGGTGGTCTAGGAGCATTGTATGCTCGACCTTGTGAATTCTGATTGTTACTTTGAGAATAAAAGTTTTGATTTCTCAATTGTGTAACCTCTATGGTTAATCTCTTAAGTTGAGTTGTTATTTCCTTAATCTCTTCTTTATCTTCCTGAGTCTGTGTGAAGAAAGAATTTCCATTGGGATGTTTTTTTGTGATAGTTGGGCCACGGTGTGGGACTAAAGCTTGACTATTTCCAGGTTGAAAGAAATTGTTATGAGGAAATGTCCCATTCTGGACTACTAGAATAAAAGAGTTAGGAGTCATTGTATGATTTAACAAAACTCCACTCATGCTTGGGATAAGATAGTTGTTCAATCCATTCCCGTCGTTCATAGATGATCCACTTCCGAGGTGTTTCATTTCAGATTCACACTTATGGCTTCTGCATAGGCTTTAGGTAGGGTAGTAGGAGGATTTTCCCTTCGTTTTACAAGCATTGCAGTCAATGGATCAACTGCCATGTAATAAATGACAATAGCATATAAATTGTCTACCACATAAGGTGCTTATAACCTAGAATAAGCCTTTTGGAATCTATCATTAAAAGCAGTTATAGGTTCACCATCGAACCTTTTAATATGGGTGAATTGATGATATAGCAAGGTTGGATCTACTAGCATTCTGAACCTAGCTAAGAATTGGATTTCCATGTCTTGCCATGTCCTAACAGAACTGCAGGGTAGGTTGATATACCACTGCTAAACTTCATCACTCAATGTGTAGGGAAACAACCTGGACACAACATCTTTGTGTTATATCCTAGCTCTAAAGCATGTATCTTTGAAGATACTTATATGTTCTTCCGCATCTTTGTGAACATAGTACTTCAGACATAATTTATCCAGATTCTTTGGAAGATCATTATATACAACAAATTGAATAGGTGACTCTATGCTAAAGAAAGTCATTGTTGTAGGAAAGGGTGGTATAACAGTAGTTGAATTCTACGATATTGTGTTTATAGGCCTTGACCCTTGGGTTCTAGATGATGTACGACCACTAAGCCCGACTAATGTCACACAAGGATCGCTAGATTGGGAACTAGTGACTCTACAAGACTCCAACTTCTTTCCTTTTACACAAAGAAGGCCCTCCTAGCACCACTTCTATTGACGTGGATGTTGCACACACACCAACAGTTAGATAAATTCTCATAGAGTACCGTGGGAACCTACCTTTCTTGAAAGACTCCACTGGGAAACCTAAATCTAAGGTAAACTCGACTTGATCCCAAGGCTCGTTTATGTCAATTCTTGATGCACTAGGTTCGCTCAAGGTTCGTTGTGATTTTTCTGTTAAATAAGAGGGGTATACAATTGTTAAGAATTGGCTAGTATCTAAAAGATAGAAACATAATATAAGTCTGATCATTCAAATGTTACTCAATAACTTCATGAAATCAAAGAATTTTCAATAATATTTCATGAAACTCAAATAACTTGCATACATTTAAGTAGATTTAGCATTAAGCATTCAACAACTTCATGCAATCAAAAGATTTATAATACAACTCCATGTATTTATCATTTTTTGGAACATTTTATGGAAATGTAAAGCATCTACTCTAAAATAAAGCATAAAAAAATTACCGAAATGTAAAATTTCTCCCATGTATTATCCACGCATGCCTTAAGAAATAACTAAACCAGAGAAAACCATTCCATACTTCACTAGATTGCTTCACAGCTAGGCATAGAATGATAAAAGAGTTTAAAACAAGGGGGATCATTTGCCACCGAATAGTGTTAGTATGGACCCTTAAACGGTGAAACACATAGTCTTGTCCGATAGGAACAAACAATCAACTACATAATATTTCATATCAGGAAATAGCTTTGAATTTGGCTTTGATATTAAATTTAACTTCTAATGAAACATGCAAGTTTTTAGTCTAGAATGGAACAAAAAACAGGAAAAAGAATAAAACTTGAAAAAGTTTTAATTCTCCAAAATCCACAAATTCTAAACTTAAAATAAAATAAAGCAACTAACGACCTTTTATAGGAACAAGGCCCCAAAGAGTTTGAACTTTAATCAACATCAAAGAGAATAAGAGAAACAAATAAAAATGTAGCATGTGGTAGGTGATAGTTGGCATAGAACTTTCTAGGAAAATTCAAAAATATTTTGACTTTTCTTCAACAACAACCTTCAAACTTCGAACTCTGAGTTGTGGGTACTTTCACACAGAAAATAAAACTATCGACACTTTTTCAAAACCTTCGGGATTAACTGTCTTCACCGGGTTCAGGAGTAAACATACAAAATTCATTTCAAAACTCTACCCATGCACAAAACTTCCGGTATTCTGCTACCCATCTACCTATTCTTCTTCGCTAGACTCCTGGTCTGAAGACTCATCTTCGCCCCTTCTCTGCTGATATTCCCGGAAAGCAATCAACACTTGATGTATATGTTCTTTTGGAACACCTTGAATTACCTTTGAGCTGTACTTATGCCTAGAATATTCTTCTAATATTTGAATGATATTTTCATTTCTCTGCATTACTTTTGTCCCATATTTACTCATAGCATTCTTGCACCTTATGATATCATCTATGACCTCTCAATTTAATGACTGAATAGGATTCTTATGCACCTTTTTGATCCATTCTCTAAATTTTTTTACTTCCTTGTCATCCTATCCTAAAGTTCAAGGATCATAGCTTTGTCGAGCTAACATTTCAATGAAACTCTCATCTTTGTCTATCAATTTCTTACATACCTTAGTGACCTTTTCCAGTCCACTTACACATTGTGATAAAGTGTCACTTTCCCAACTCAATTGTATCCTCCATTTCTCAAGAACTGGAACTTCCTATTCTGTGACTATCTTCTCATTTATCAATTCCTAGACATCCATTTGAAGAAGAACCTTTAGCCTCTACCCTTTTGTGTCATTTTGTTCTTGGAAAAATCAACATCCACCCTCAAGTATTCTAGACTTATCGTGCCAATGGTATGCTTCCTTACACTTCCCAATTGCATCTTTTATTGATTCTTCACCTTGCCTCACCAGGTATTCCATCCATTCTTCAAACACACTTACCTTATGACGAAGCACTATGATAGCATCTACTTGTTCTTTGGACATTAACACTAGATTATGTGACAATTCAGTTTGTGATTGACTAGATTAGGCTAGTGATCCGATGAGATTATCTAGGCAAGCAATTTCTTCCTTCAATTCTCTTTTCTTTTTCTTATTCTTCTTCACTCAGGCAACAATCATTTCTAAATTCATCTTCATCTCTTCTAGCTCTTGTTCCCATGATGAATTCCCTACATCAATTGTCATCACCCTATAATGCCTAGTCGTCATTTCATGCTTGCTCTTTCTCCTACCAGAGTAGCTATCTAGAGAGTCCTTCATCTTCATTTTGTTTCACATCATGTCTTGTCTTTGCTCCGACTCTAGGTTTAGGGGTTTCTATATCTTGCATCAATCTTTTGAAATCTAGAGGCATTAGTTCCACCTCCAATGATAGAGCCAATTGCTTGAATAACCAGTCAGGTGCTTCTTCATTTTGTACTGCCTCTTCAGTATTACATCATTCCTGATGATCGACATGTTTAGGAACTTCCTCTCTTAAAATTTCAACATTACCCTCCACAACCTCTAGAAATTTAACGTTCTTTGTCCTCATTGGCATGTATTCTGGATTACCTTGATTTGTCATTGTCTCTTCCTCTCTGAGACCTACATTTTCCTATCTTGCTCTATTTTCAGCATCATCCCTCAGAGTAGTCTTTTCCCAGGTCCTAAAACATTAAGATTCTCATCATTTTGTGGTTCATCACCCAAGGTCTGTGAGGACTCTATACCTTTGCTCTTATCCCGACTTTCTTCTGGTTCTTCAAAAGTCTGTAATTGCTCAACTGTCTTTTTAGTTCTTCCTTGTGGAAGTTGATCCTCAATTATATCTTCTTCATCAACAATAGGAATAGAGCTCTGAATTGCAGTTTCCCCTATTTCTCTTACATTTTTTTCTTCATGGTTTCCCACCTCTTGAGCAAGTGATCCTATTATAAATTATTATTATTCTTCTTCTCTATTTTTAGGATATGACCATGTATCTGACACTTCTTTCACTATAGGCTGCATTATCAAATCTCCTCTTGATCATTTTTCTTTATACTATTTCATCTTAGTAGTCCATTTCTCAAGCTGGTCATTAACTTGTTCTTCAGTTAGGTCAGGACCTTCTTTTGCAATTATAGGAGTCCCTCCCAGGGCTTGTCTCAATGTCGTGGTATTGATTAAGGGTGGAGAAGTAAACATATTTGCTAATACATACCTTGTCTTAGCACGTACCTGTGTTCTTTTCCTCACATCCTCACTAGTCAAAAGCTAAACTCTTGGCTTTGTTGTGGAAGAAAATTCCACCTTTGGTGTTTCCATTACATTGGCTAGAGTGGCCACAATTTCTTTGTGTTGGCTAGCTGGTCGTGATGCCATTAAAATTCCCTTGATTGAAGTATCGGGAGCTTCCTCCCCACCTTGCTTAGATTCCATTGTTTCTACAACCTTCCTTTTCTTTTCAACACTCCTGCCATACCCCAATGCATTCACCAACTTTTTTTTTCTCTTAACATTATGTAGGTGTATGGGTTCTATCCTGGCTTCCTTCATTGTCTTGACATAACCATTAATCTAGTATTTAGCATATGTAAATACCTGTTCAGAAATTTCTTCAATGGTTACTACCTCTTTCTTTATATAATCTGGGTTTGGGATGGGTTCATCAAAACTTTATCCAAATCATAAACTAGATTCAACACCTCTCCATTACCAGTATTCAATTGTTATAAAACATCATGAATTCCAAGAATCTTTATTGATCCTAGTGACAACCTCTTGTATGACTTATTTCTCACATCATGATCATCATCATAATTATGCCAAAAGTCCTCCAAATGATAAACATGAGTATACTTCGTGCCTATTTTCTTAGCTAGGCTATCCACTGGATCATAGTTTACCCTCTAGAGTGTAAATAACTCTAAACCATAAAGTTTCAACTCATTCTTGCACATATCGACATTTTTTTATTGCAATGCATTTATAATTCCCAATGGTGATAGGGAATCTAACAGAACATTTCTTACGTGCCTATCAAAAAGAGCATGAGATGGTTGCACCTGTCTCACAAGTTCCAGTAACAACATTTTTTCTATTGGGTACCTAGGTAGCATGAAGGGGTATTTTGTAAATCCTTCCACCCTGATGCAGGTAAAATTAAGAAACTGAATATACCAAAATCCAACAGACCGGATAACACTCTGTTCTTCATGAGATAATCTCTTGGATTTTTCCCCTTCCATTAACCTCACCAATTTCATGGAAAATGCATCATTTACCTTCCGGTAATGCTCCCAATATTGGTGAATAGTAATCTTGGGTAGATGAATATAAATCAAATTATTCCCTGGTTCTCTGTCTAGGGTACCAACTCTATTCAATCCTTGTATATTTTTCCTTAGGGAACATGAATAGATGACATATGGGTGTCCAGGAATGTCAGTATTTGTTCACGTAGCTTTTCGCTGATAAAATTCCCCTAATGAATATGCATAGGGATTTCCATCATTTTCATTATAATCCCAAACATCCATGGTTCAAATTTGCTGGAATCTTTGCATCCAACTATCCCGCTCAATAGGGTTATTATGTCCCGAACCTCCTAGATAAATGATGACCTTAGGATTTGATTCATAAATTTTGTCGGCTTTTCTCAAAACCATGTCAAAATCATAAACTTCTTGTTTTGTTCTTCTACATCCAGGTATATTGTGGCAAGAACTTGTGTATCGAATGCATTCATCTATCTAGACATAGGAAGCCCAAATTGTGTATACAATTTCCTTTGTGGAGAGGTATGTATATACTTTTCCTTCTTTCTCAACGAACCTCTTGTTTGGGTCATACCATCTCATGCACTCCAATACTAGCTCAGGGGCATCCATTGCTAATGGGAACCCTCCTACCAAATACAGTCCACTTGCAAAAATATTTCTAGTGTAGTGAGAGGCACCTTCTTGCTGAGTCCTCAACAAATTCATATTCATTGAAGCCTCTTGGATGGGTATATGTAACCATCCCACCAACTGATACGACTTGTAAAGCAGGGAATTCAAATTCCTCATTTATTTTCTTCTTTCTAGAAGTGCTCATATTTTTCTTAATTTCCTACATTATTAGCAAATATGTGCTTTGTGCGAGTTAAGGCTAAATTTAATCATACATTTTCAATAATTCATGAAATTTCTTTATTTACGACATTTACAGTTTACAATTAGGTTAATTTTTTTAGAAATAATCAGTGTTTTAATGACCTAACCAAAGGTAATGCTATTTAACTAGAGCCATGCATGCATAAAATAATTAACAGACATTCAGTTACTAGAAGAGTACCTGATTTCATTAATAATATGATTGAATAAATGCATGTTCAAACCCTGGTAGTTGTCTTCTTTACCGTTCTGTCACTTACCCTTCTTTGTGCACCACAATCTTGGTTTTAGTTCTTTGATATCCTCACAAATGAATGGTCTGGTGTGAGGTAGTGTGTTATGGAAGCAACTGCATGCTCAAGGTGGTTCCAAGTACGTGTGTTATTTGCCACCTTCATTAATTCCCTTTATTATGCTTTAACTACCCTTAATAAAGGTGCAATCATGGTAGATTAGGGTTCAAATTATGAACTCCTTGAGTCCTGTGCAGGTGCTCACCTTTTAGAGGAAGGTGACAGGTGGCCAACAAGGAACACTTGCATGTCACTTTAATTCTTACAGGTCAAAAGGCCTTAAAGGAAGCATCCAACTTGGATGCTAAATAGTTGACCGATTGATAATGTTTGAATCCCTAAGTGCCTAAGCAATATTTCTTCATAAGTCCATGCTATAACTTTCGAGTAATCCCTGAATTCCTGAGCAATATTACTTCGTTCCTCCTCAATGCATACCTTTCCTATAAATACATTCTTTGGTTCCTCCTCAGTATTAAAATTATACAAGTTAGTCTGTCCCCCATTAGTTTTAAGCAGGTCTTTCTGCCGAATAAGGCTGGGAAAAGATTTTGCAAACACTCCAAGTCCAACAAAACACAAACTTAAGTAGGGGTCGGGAAAATTGGGTCAAAAAATAATCATTTTACCATTTCCTCTGAAAGCAACACACCAAATCTAGTGAAAAGCAAAGGAAGAAAAAAGCAGCATAAAAGAGGGGGTCCACATTTTGCTGAAGGGAAAGATGGGGCATATTGTGGGACCACACAACAAGTCCAAAGTGCAAAAAAGCAACAATATTTGACAAGCAGTTACTTGAATACCGTGTCTCTTAGAAACATTCTTTCTAAGGCTATGAGGTCATGTTGGGCTCCTCTACAATAACCTCTCTCAATTCTCGATATCTCTAAGGCATTTCTCGTGTTGTTCAGTTTTAAGTTGATGGAAAAAGTGTCAAATGCAAGCAGTGTAAAATTGCAAAGGGGTGTAACTTTCATTCTAAAACTTGTGTGACCAAAACAACAATTCTAACACATCCATATGGGTACATTTAGGCTAGGAATGGTCTTTTTTCGCACCCAACACATGTCGAAATAGTCCGAGCTACATTACATTGGTGATATCCCTTAAGAGTCCAAAGTGAAAAAAGGAAACAATCTTTGACGAGAAGTTATTTAGAAATTGTGTTGCTTAGAAAAATTCTATCTAAGACTACAGGATCATGTTGGGATCCTCTACAATAACCTCTCTCAGTTTTTGATATATCTGAGGTGTTTTCCCTTGGTGTCTAGTTTTCAGCTGATGAAAAAAGTGTCAAATGCAAGTAGTGTAAAGTTGCAAAGGGGTGTAACTTTTGTTCTACAACTCATGCAACCAAAATGACAGTTCCAACACATCCAGATGGGTACATTTAGGCTAGGTGTGGTCCTCTTTCACACCCAAACACGCCAAAACAGTCTAACCTACATTGAATTGACAATATCCCTTTAGAGCCCAAAATGCAAAAGGGTAAAAATATTTGATGAGCAATTACTCAGACACCATGTCACTTAGAAACATTTTTTCTAAGGCCTACTAGATCATGTGGGGCCCCTCTACGATAACCTCTCTCATTTTTTTATATCTTTGAGACATTTTCCCATGGTGTCGACTTTTCAGTTGATGGAAAAATTGTCAAATGCAAGCAGCGTAAAGTTACAAAGGGGTATAACTTTTTTTCTGCAACTCATGCGACCAAATGGATAGTTCCAACACATTTGAATGGGTACGTTTAGGCTATGCATGGTCTTGCTTTGCACTCAAACATGTCAGAGTGGTTCGAGCTACATTGCATTGGTGATATCCCTTAAGAGTCCAAAGTGCAAAAAGGTAACAATCTTTGATGAGTAGTTACTCAGACACCATGTCACTTAGAAACATTATGTCTAAAGCTACGAGATCAAGTTGGGCCCCTCTATAATAAATTCCCACTTTTTGATATCTCTAAGGTGTTTTCCCATGGTGTCGACTTTTTAGTTGATGGAAAAAGTGCCAAATGCAAACAATGTAAAGTTGCAAAGGGGTGTAACTTTCATTCTACAACTCATACGACCAAACCGACAGTTCCAACACATCCAAATGGGTACATTTAGGCTATGCATGGTTCTCTTTCACACCCAAACATGCTAAAATAGTTTGAGCTACATTGAACCAACAAAATCCCTTAAAAGTCCAAAGTGCAAAAGGGTAGCAATTTTTGACAAAAAGTTATTCAGAAACTGTGTCACTTAGAAATATTTTTTCTAAGGCTATAGAATCACATTGGGCACCTCTACAATAAATTCTCTTAGTTTTTGATATATCTGAGGCGTTTTCCCGTGGTGTTGACTTTTTAGTTGATGAAAAAAATGTCAAATACAAGTAGCATAAAGTTGCAAAGGGGTGTAATTTTTGTTCTGCAACTCGTGCAACCAAATTGATAGTTCCAACACATCTAGATGGGTATCTTTAGGCTAGGAATGGTTCTCTTCCACACCTAAACATGTCAAAACAGTGCGAGCTACATTATACCGGCGATATCCCTCAAAAGTTCAAAGTGCAAAATGGTAGCAATCTTTGACAAGAAGTTACCAAGACACTGTGTTGCTTAGAAATATTTTTTCTAAGGCTATGGGCTCATGTGGGGAACCTATACAATAACATCTCTCAATTTTTGATATCCCTGAGGTGTTTTTCTGTGGTGTCAACTTTTCAGTTGATTGAAAAAGTGTCAAATGAGAGCAATGTAAAGTTGTAAAGGGGTGTAACTTCCATTCTTCAACTCATGTGACTAAACTGGAAGTTCCAACACATTTGAACGGGTATGTTTAGGCTAGGCATGGTATTGTTTCACACCCAAACATTTCAGAGTGGTCTGACCTACACTGCACTGGTGATATCCCTTAAGTGTCCAAAGTGAAAAAAGGCAACAATTTTTGACAAGCAGTTACTTAGACACCATATCACTTAGAAACATTTCATCTGAGACTCCAAGATCATGTGGGGCCCTCTACAATAACCTCTCTCAGTTTTTGATATCTCTGAGGCCTTTTCCTGTGGTGTTGAATTTTCAGTTGATGGAAAAAGGTCAAATGCATGCAGTGTAAAGTTGCAAAGGGGTGTAACTTTTGTTTTACAAATCATGCAACCAAATAGATAGATCCAACACATTTGTATGGGTATGTTTAGGCTAGGAATGGTCACGTTTCATACCCAAACATTTTAGAGTGGTCCAAGCTACAATGCACCAAAAGCATGAAGCATACACGTGAACACACGAAGTATACACATGAAGCATGATGCATACATGTGAATACACATAATACATGGAGTATACATAGTAAGCATAAAGCCTACATGTGAATACACATAATGCATGAAGTATACACAAAAATCATGAAGCATACATGTGAACACATGAAGTATATGTATGAAGCATGAAGCATACACATTAATACATGTAATAAGTGAAGTATACACAAGAAGCATGAATCATACACATGAATACATGAAGTATACATATGAATCTTGAAGAATACACATGAATACATGATGTATACACATGAATCATGAAACATAAATTTTAACACCTGAATTATACATTAGAAGCATGAAGCATACATGTGAATACACATGAATAAGTAAAGCATACATGTGAATAATTGAAGCACAAGTACTCAAATACATGTAAGCCATGAAGTATACACATGAATACAAAGTATATGCATGAAAACACGTAAGTCACAAAGTATACATTGAAATACACATAATTCACAAAGCATACACGTAAGTTGTAAAGTATACACTTGAATACATGTAACTCATAAGTTGCAAGTCATGAAGTATACATATGAATACACATTACAAGTCACAAAGTATTCACAAAATATTCACATGTATACAGGTAAGTCACAAAGTATAAATACACATAAGTCACCAATATACACATGAAATGCACACTCGTATAGAAATGCATTATTGGCCTACTTAAGAAGAAGGTTGAATAGTTTATTAAAGAAGCTAATAGGTTTAAGCATTAGATGTAAACATCAATTTACACAATACACATGATAACATCATTCAAGAATAGCAATGGTAAAATAAGATTTGCATTAATCAAAAATCCGTAAGGCTATACAATGATATATGACGATAAAAGTATACAATATATCTGATAAAGTCATACAAGCTTACTACAAAAGAGCCATATGGACATAAAATGTCACATATATTGATATTACAAAACATATGTTAAAAAATGCCACGTAGGCATACAACAAACAACCCTAATACATATTCATTTCCCTCTAGGGGAAGGAAATAGATCACGTACTACCTTCGATGATCAGTTGGATGAGGTGTTTGTTGGTTCTTATGTCTTTCGAATGTGCTCACTAGTCCTCGAGTGTTGCCACAATAGTGTGTCTCACTTTTCAGATGTGCCGATTTTTTCTTGAAATCACTATTTTTAGAAAAAACTAATGATTAAGTCTTGAGAGGCTCTATGTGAAGGGTTTTAATTGAAGAGGGATAGATAAGACCCCCTTAGATCAAACCCCCTTAGATAGAACCCCTCTAGTATTAAATCATACCCACAATGTAGTCTCCTTCACACCTATCAAAATGCTGGCAAAAAACCACTTTTTCTTTACATTTTGAGGGATTAAATAACGTAATTTAAAAAGCATATTTTGCAAGATTGTAGCCCTCAAAACAAGTTTTCTAGTAAGTATATTTTTTATATATTTTCATTTTATCATGTATTTAATTTTCATTTTTTACTAAACATAGATTTTTCTTAGAACATCAAGTTCTTTGTTATGTAGAGGTGGAAAAATAGTCAACCATTGTAAAAAAAATTAAAAAATACCCATTCCCTAGGTATTGATGTCCTTGTTTCACCCAAAAAATAAAATTGGATTTCGATATATACACAACAAGTTAGGTTGTACGACAATAGTTAACCTCTAATAAAAAACAAGTTAGGTTGTATGACACAACCTAGGTTGTCTGGGCCCCTTCAAAACCTGTTATTTACCTCTAATTAAAAACAAGTTAGGTTATATGACACACACATATGTCCAAATTATAGTTACAGTGACTTCAAAAATTAATTTAAAAAAAAATATGCAACAAAAAATTATGAAAAAATATCCTTTCCCTAGATATTGATGTTGAGAATCTATATTCTAAAAATTATAACTTAATCCTTTATAGAAAAAAGTTATGTTGTACGACACAAACATTGCTTTATGAAAATATTGTTTTCTATTTAAAACCAATTATTAAAGGAGATGTTGAAAGATTTATGATTTATTCAAAAAAATTGAAAAAAATAATTAGAATCTACACACAAATTGTCACAAATCACTAGTTCACATCATCTTTAAATTCTTAGCGGTTTAGCTTCTATCGGTGTCGGAAGATGAAGATTCATTTTAAAATATTGATGTGAATGTCCATCTTGGGAAAAAAGTGAGAGACAGTATTGTGATTTCACCCCCTCCTCTCTTCTTTCATCTAGAGCTTTAACTGATATAATGAGAAGTATAGATGTTAATATATAGAAATTGAATTATGGAATGACATATAATAAAATAATCACTTACCGCATACAAATAATCATCATGCTCATATAAACATTAGTACGTCGACGATCTAGCATGACAACCACCTGTAGCAACCATCAATATAGAAATTAAACTACATACAAGTATCATGAAAATTTTCAATAATAGACCATATAAGAGCAAATATAATGTCAAATTGACTAATATATGGCATACATCTCTCAAAGGATCAAAACTGACTATTTCTACAACAAATCCATGGTCCATCATGCCAACAACATCACTAAGGCTATCTGATGTCAACATCTAAAAATGAAACAACAAATATGAAGGTTTTTATCACTTTCATTAGTTTCTTTGTTTAATTAAAAGCATAGAAAAGGCAATGAATTGTTTGAAAAAATGCCTCAAAGTAATGTGGTCTCATGGATATGGTAGGAATGATGAATTCCATGCCAAGAAAATTTCTATGGATTGTCTTGATTTATATTTTTGGATAGCTTATAAGGTAGTTATTAGGGTCTTTTTGAGGGTATATAACCATACATTCCCCATGGAAGCCATAAAAAAGGAGAACTTTGTGATATTCATTGAATATTACAAAAAGGCTTATTGAGAGACCTCATGATGACAAATATATTTCACCTAATTTATACAAACTTGTAGCAAATAAGGACATTGTAGAAAATGGAGGTAAGAGTTACCAATGTTGCCAAATTTGGAGAGTTTCAAGGAGGTCATCTTCATATCCCCACAATACAAACCTTGCATGTAATCTCATTATGATAGATATGGCATAAGTTTGTTTCAAGTGTGAAAGCTATAATGAAAGCATTTAGGTATCTTTCATATCCTTAGATTTCTTTAGGAAAGAAAATGCATTCGATGATGAGTGGTATTAGGCATAAAATAGATACAAATAATAATAGCTATATTAGCTATGAAGAGTTCATAACAATGTTTAACAAACTAGAACAAACTGAAACAAACACTTTAGTGATTCTTGCAAACAATTTTTAAAGGACATGTGACAAAATATAGGGGTTTTGAAGCTTGTTAAAGCCATGGCATAATGGTTGCACATCAATACAAGTATAAAGCTTATTAGAAAAGCTTAGTTTAGATTAGAAATGGCCTCTTTTATTTTGAGGGTTATACAACCACATGGGAAAATTTTTGTTGATGATTAGGACTGCCTTAAAGCATTGGTACACATGTATAAATCCCATTGTGGGCCACTTTCTCAATTCATAATGAAACACATGAATTCCATTAAACATAATTTTAATAGAGGTATTGGTGTGGATATCATGGTTGAATTTTTATTTAAGACATACTTTCAAATATCATGCTTCATATAGGGCATCCAACTCAATATACATAAACATGCACCCTTACACCCCAATGTTCAAATCAAATGGATACAAGGATAATGATCATGACCATAAGGGGCAAATGAATAAGGGTAACTCATGAGTAAGATAAAAAAAAACGTTTTAGTCACCATGATAACATAAGTATGACAGTGAGAAGCTATATTTGTATACATCAAGTGAACTCATTATTCTTGATCAAAAGAATAGTCCAAATCATGCATCATCATGCTAGATCAATAATAGTGGTTGCTAGCATAATACCCAAGATGGATATTCATATTCTACTTGTCTAGAAATACAAAATAGTGGATGTAAGTTTTCTCCTAGCTTTTAAGAGAGATGATTTCAACAATTGTGAAGATATAGATGAGTGCAAAGAAAAGAAGGCTTGTCAATGCTCAGACTATAGTTGCAAAAAAAAACACATGGGGTAGTTATGAATGTAGTTGTAAAGATGACCTCCTATATATAATAAACCATGATACTTGCATAAGCAATAAAACAAGCAAAGCTTGGTTGGGTTGCAATGTGGGTGTTTCTATTTGGCTTGGCAGCTGTTGTTATTGGAGGTTGTGTGTTTTATAAATATATACTTAGATTGTATATGGACTCAAAAATTAGAGCCATCTTGTCCCAATACAAGCCTCTTAAGATCCAAGAAGAGACTTCCAATAATTTTCATAAAGAATGGTAAATGGACACTACATGAGGTTTTTTGATGGTAATGGTAAATGAACTGTGAGATATGATGGTGGACAGCCATAAATAGGAAAAAATACTATCATAACATGGATAGAGGGTAGAAATTACACAAAGGGATGAAGACAGTGAGAATTAAGCTCTAGGATAGATTAAAAAAGATATTCAAAATGATACATCTTCAAGGTTTTGAGAACATATTACACTCAAAAGAGGGTGAGGTAGTATTGTTTGCTGAGAAGTAATATGCGTCACCAAAGACAGAGCAACACACATTGCAAAGGAAATTGGAACATGAAGAAGAAGAAGTTAAACTAATTGACATGAAGATTGAAGAAATGAAAATAATGAAGAAGACAAAGGCTCAAATGCAACTCAAGAGTGAAGATAACATCAGGTTATTAATATTTGAATTCAAATAGAATTTTGAAGAGTATGAATGTAAGGAAAATGAGTTTATGGAGCTTGGGCACATGAGGATGAAGAGAATTCCTTTTACAACACAAATAGGAGGTTGAAAGGCTAGGTAGAAAACTAGAGGAAAATGAATCTAAAGTTCAAAATCTTAGAAGCAATCTCCTAACAGAATCTCAAGAAGATAGAATTGAGAATGCTAGTAAAGAAATCAAGATAATCCTTGAAACTTGCTTGGACAAGGCCAATTAAGAGGCTGGAACTATGTCAATGGTATTAGAGAATGTGAAATCTTATGATATGCCCTTGAGATCTAAAAACACAATCACATATCACAATGAATTATAATGTCTCTATAGTTAGATGCTAGTTGAAAGAACTACATGGATTAATCACAAAAAATGAAAATGACAGTTTTCAATCATAAAGAATATACTGTCATCAAAGAAAAAGCTATAAGATAGAAAAATTAATATGTGAAAGGGTTTGAGATTGAAAGGAAAGTAAAAATGACAAGTTCAAAGCCAAAATATATGATGTATTATTTAAAAGACTAATGAATTCTCCTACAAACATCACTTTAAAGAACCTAGTTATCTAAGTTCATGTAATTTCAAGCATTATTTTAGATTTGTACATGCAAAATTACCAAAACTAGCTAACATTGTTTTACAACACCATTAATAAATAAAGGTTACCTAAGTGGAAGTTTTTTGAGGACATGAATAGTGAGGTGTTGATCTCGAAGGTCCATCAACAAACTATTTGACATCCAAAGTGTGTTATAAGACAATAATTCAAATAACATTCAACTGTTCACATGCAATAATTATTTCTAATACTAGTTGCATACCTGTGGACTCAATGTCAAAAATAAATAAGGGTTTGCAGGAATGGTGCATGTATCATGAACACTCCAACCCTGAATTTTCATCATATTGATTCTACTAATTTAGTTATTCTTACATTTCAAAATAGAATTCAATAAACAAAATTAAATGAACTTGCTGAATTTTACCTGAGTATCAATGTAGAATGTTTCATTCAACAATGCATCTGCCATAACCATCTACTCTGTAAATGATTTAGGCTATGTAGTTTCATCCTGAGCACTCTGATAATCATACGTGCAAATGACACTACAAGAGTGACAATGGTGGGGTGGAACTCCAGCCTATAAGTCTCATCCACATCGGGCTCTACTAGACGCTTGGCACACTATACAATGCTATGAGTGAGTGAGCTAATCAACTCCAACATGTCCACCTTGGCGCTGTCCTTCACAACAAAAGGAACGATGACATTCTCCACCATGGATTTGTCCAAGGGTCTCAATTCCAATTGTGGATTACGTCGTGCACCTAGTCTATCATGTGTGGAGCCCCCACCTCTACCCTAAAAGTCTAAAATGTTAAAATAATTTGCCCCCTTATTAAGGAAAAACTCACAATAGAGTTTCCTCAAAAAATATTATGGTACCTCATAGTTATTGCATGGAGGTTGGTCAAAACCCATCCACCACCACTACCAAAAACTTAATTTTTATTAATTCATGGTGGCACCAATGGATGGGGAACCTCCTGCATGCATGTGATTAAGGTGCGTTGGTTCACAGGTTTGTAAAAAGGGCACACAAGTCAGCTTTGCTAATTTTTTTCTTTTTTCACATCTGTATATGAAAGATCACTAGCATAAAATTGTTTTAATGCATACCTCTTATTCGACCAAAAAATAATTTTCTCTCATTTTTCCTACATGTGATACAACTGGATTTAGTGATTCAACAATCCCTCTCCTATAAGGGTGGGTTTCAACATGCTTAATTAATCTTTCAATCAATTGTTCAATCTCTCTTTTGTTGTTTTCAATTTTATTTAAGATATTTTCTTGGGTTCCTTGTGGATGCCTACAAATTGACAGAGGGGTTTGAGGTTGTTCTTGTTTGGGAGGCTCTTCATGAGGGGGTGATTATGAATTGTCAATGTTTGGAGTTGGAGATTGATTTCATGGAAATTAAAAAAAAAGTTAAAAAAAAAACCTATTTCAATATACATTCTAATTCAAATTTGGAATTAAAACAATAGAAATACATACCTCTTTGATCTCTTTGATCTCTTTGATGTCTTGGCATCATCTTTGTGAAGAATTGCAAGCTAAGAGTACAAAAAATGAAATAGATTTGGAAAGCGTGATTTGCAAAGCTAAAAAACCCCGAATGAAGTCGCAGGTTGAGTAGAAAATAATGTTTGAAGTGTGTTTTTTAATTTATTTAGCTTTTCCATTTGGTGAGCGCAATATGGTGAGATTAGGATTTTTTTGCAATTTGGCATCATTTTTGTGTCATAGATTTATGCACACAACTTACTATTGTTCATGAGGAGGAAATACGCTTTGGTTCCCCTTCTGCAACACCTACCCACAACATGGAGGAACTAGAAGATGACAGTTTTCAAAAAACTCAATTTGTAGCCTTTAATGAGCAACCTGTAGTAGAAGGAAATTAGGAAACATCTAATTCTAAGAGGCTACCAAGGGGTAAAAGGAGAAACAATGATGCCTCTACCTCTACACCTATAAAGGGGTAGAAGAAGGGATAGAAAGAAAAGAAAGGGAAGTGTAGGGCTTCTACCTCTGCACCTGCAATGGAGCAAAAGGCCCACACAATCCAAGAGTTGATCACAATGCCTAAAAAAGAAGGGGGTCATGAGAGGATCAATTAAAAATCTAGAAGAATATGTTGAATTAAAAGAAACAAAATAAAAATAGGAAGAATATTTTGTAACGGTAGAAACATATAAATATTCAAAGGAGAATGCCTTTGATGATACGGTAAAGACATCTATTGTACAGTCTTGGTATTTCACTAACTTAACTTTGAATCTGATTTAGAGGATGTTTTTGTGGCTAAGAAAATGAGGAGATCCCCCAAAATCCCTATTTTAGAAGGTTTTGAACATACAAATACAATAGGGGATGAACAATTTTTGGAAAAGGATGAAGTTATTGAGTAAAGGAATATTAGCAAAGAATTGCGGGAAGCAATGGAAAGAATAAAAAAATTGGAAGAATTTTTGAAAACACATCAACAAAAGGACAGTGAGAGGGGTGAAAGAATTAGATAATTGTAGGAGAAGCTCTATAAGTTTGAGCATGGGTCTAAATTGGAGGAGTTGGCACAACTTGCTATAATAGAAGTTAAAAACAAAGAACTAGTACCCCAAGGCCCAATTCCTCTGATCATAATAACCCCCACTGGGCCAACAATGGTGTCCTTCAGTGTGGAGCTTCAAAGATGTAAGAATTGGCTATGAAGGTAGCCACCCAAGATCTAGAGACCTAATAGAAAGCACAAACATAAGAGAGATAGAGACAAGATGACAAGAATAAATTGTATTCAATGTCAATGATATGAGAGGATTCTAATTACCATAGTACATAGGAGACCCCTTGGTTATATAGCCAAGGTGAGAACACAGAAGGGCATAAGATTATGACAAGTGTCGTAATCTTATGACATGAGACAACAATGAAGACCTATCACTCCACTTAAGGTGGAGAGATAATCACATGATGTGTCCACAAAAGGTGGAAATGATGAGGTAATGACATGTCAAGTCCACCAAAAGTGGAAATTCTCCAACAACCTCCTATGTGGTCCCTAAGTAAACTTAACTAAGGTGTAATTATGACCTAGGACAAGGTACAAGACATTTAATTACACCAACACCCCAAAGTGCAACTTAGGGAGAATGTACACAAAAGAAAACAAAGCAAGATGGGTCCTGGCTACTAGGCCATGTTAGGTACCCATGTACATATGCAATGCAATCTCTCATAAAGTGGAGAAAAGATAGAAAAACCCAATGGGAAAAAACTACCCCCCAAAAGAGAGATGAGATACAAAATAAGAATCATGCTTTAGGAAGGATAAAACCTCAAGTGAGGAAAAAGTCCCCCCCATAAGAAGAATGAAGAAGTCCATGCAACCCCCCCAATGGAGAGTCATTGCTCAAATGTCACAATGTCAAGAGTCCCCAATCTAAACTGAAGAAGGAAAGAATGTAGAACAATGTGAAAGTTGAAGTAGAGCGGACCAAGGATGATAAGGAGTCCTCCAAATGTTGTTCCAAAAGAAATGCCAAATTGTGTGAAGCAGTGATAGAAGGAATCAGGTACAACTACAGAAGATGCCACATACTTGGTGACTGAGCTGAATCTGTCAACTCAAGAGTAACTGCAAAATCTGTCAATGAAGAATTGTAGAAGAATCCACACTGCAACAGGAATAAGGTTGGAACCAAGAAGACAACTATGGGAGCATCAACTGAATGCCCATCAATAGCAGATTGGTACAATCCATGTCTCACTAGAGCCATGCACAATTTGTACAATCCAAGTCTCACTGGAGCCATGCACCAAGTCTTTGGATGTAGAACCAAACTTCTGAAGACAGGTAAAGTGCTTCCAAAATAAGAAGGTCTATATGGTGTTTAGTCCATCTCACCGAAATGCATGGGTAACTCGCCGTTGCATACGCTGAGTATATAGGAACTAACACTAGATACATAGATCAATCCAAAGAAGCATACAGAACATGAAATAGTACATTGAAATAGAAGATTGTGGCACTTTATTTTAGTGCGATTACAACATTACAAATAGGATAACTACAATCAACATGATGCAAAACTGGAAATGTTGATGAAGAAGCCAACCAAAGGTGCCTTGAAGCAGAAGACTGTGAAGAAAGCCCTCCAAGTGGATGTCCGTAGGAGCAACTGACCCCAGTGCACAGGTAGGGCTGTACGACCTGCTTGCTAAAAATTTCCCCCAAGAGCAACTTGCTCCGATTCAGATGATTTGGTAGTCAATTTATGGGTTTTTGGCCCTTTTGGATGCAATAGCGATGTCCTTTTCGGCTGAAAATGCTCCGAAGTGGGAGCTACCTCCTGGATCTGGCAACCACTTCCAATCTTCAACCCTTTGTAGATTTGGCCTCCAATGTCCAACTGAGATGAAACAAAAGGTAGATCTGACTATCTCAGACACTCCAGATGCAATGGTGAACTCAGATCTGATGCAACAAGCTCCCAAAATGCACCTACAACACAATTTCAAAAATGGAACCCTCCAAGAATCTCTCCAAAAGACTAACTAAAGGCACTCTAAAAGCTCTGATACCATATAAGAATTGGCTATGAAGGTAGCCACCCAAGATCTAGAGGCCTAATAGAAAGCACAAACATAAGCGAGATAGAGACAAGATGACAAGAATAAACTGTATTCAATGTCAATGATATGAGAGGATTCTAATTATCATAGTACATAGGAGACCCCTTGGTTATATAGCCAAGGTGAGAACATAGAAGGGCATAAGATTATGACAAGTGTCGTAATCTTATGACATGAGACAACAATGAAGACCTATCACTCCACTTAAGGTGGAGAGATAATCACATGATGTGTCCACAAAAGGTGGAAATGATGAGGTAATGACATGTCAAGTCCACCAAAAGTGAAAATTCTCCAACAACCTCCTATGTGGTCCCTAAGTAAACTTAAATAAGGTGTAATTATGACCTAGGACAAGGTACAAGACATTTAATTACACCAACAGGAGAAGAACCCAAGAGTTCTCTCAAAAGAAGGATTGGGAGAAAAAAGGGAGATGAATTAATATCCAATCACACTAGGGAACTTGAATAGTAGGAGACAAAAGTACAAAAGTTGAAAGTAAAAATTGAGATGGTGGTAGATAAAACAACACAGTTGTTGAAATGCAAGTCACCTACAAGGGTTTATGCATTGTTTATATAGGAAAAATATTTGTGTTTTCAATTCAACTAGTTAATTAGTGATCTTCCTATTTCCATGAACATAAAGTTCTTATTTTTAGAAACTTTTCATGATTCCACACCTGAAATGTAGGACCAACTTTGTGAATTCTACCTGCATACTTATATTCTTTCAGATGAGACTACTTGGAATTCATTGATTTTTTTAGGAGATCTATAAATCAGAGCTCTGGCCTCTTACATCAGAAATGAATAGTAAAGGGGTGAAATTTTACAAGAATACAATGAAAGGGAAAAATCTTTTGATTTGCAGCTTAGAAAACAATCAACAGATCCCAATGTAGTCATAGAAGAGTGGATAGAAATTTTGGATTATAGAGGTGTGGAAAAGAAGAAAATAAATATTAGAGAACATGATTATGTGAGGATGAAGAGATTAGCTACAAGACCTATTATTGCAGCCTTCAAATTTGTGCAAAAAGTATGGGACAAGCTAACACCTGAGTTAAAGAGAAAGGAGCCACACTCTCTTTATAATTTTGTATCCATGGTCTGAAGATCTCATAAGTACATAGACATTGCAAAGAAATATGGATTTACATGGTTCCCACTCATCTTTAATCCACCAATTCTCCTCTTTCCAATACCAAACTGGATAGGGAAGAAACATGGGGAAAAGAAGCATCAAAGAACACTAGATTGGAAAATCCAATGGGTCAAAAGGCTATTATCTGAAATAGAAAAAGGGAGTTGACATTGTAGATGATTTCAAGGAAATAGCTCTTTAGTATAACCTCCGGTCTTAATGGTTTCTTGTGGACAAGAAAATACTTTAGTTTGGGGGAATGATGGGTTTAGATAATGGCTAGTTTTTCCTTCATCAGTTATTGATGCAGAGAACCTTGTTGCTCCATTTTGTGAGATGAGTTAAATTAGGTTGATTTAGTCTTAGTATCATTAAATAAGGCCATGCAAGGAAATTTTGTAATGTTTTTTTAGCCTAGGAGTCAATGTGGGGTCATTTGGGTTGGTACTGGAAAAATTGCAAAAAGTTGCCATTTCAAATTTTGTAAAAGTGCAAAAATTGTAATTGTTTTGAATTCCAATGGTCATTTGGAAGATAGAAGGGTAATTTTTCAGTTGGAAAGTTTTTTCTAGGTGGGAAAATGTTTAAATGTGTAAAATCCATCGATTTTTATGGTTGTTGAAGAGTTTGAAGGAGAAACCCAATAAAATTTCTCTATTTTGTTACTATTTTTTGTGTAATTCATCAGTTCCAGCCACTTTATGACCCGTACAGTTGGATTTTGATACAAAATTATGTATTATTCTTTGAATGAATGAGTTAATTGCATCTTGCATTTGGTTTGAGAGTCTAGCATTGCATTTTAAGGAAGATTCACTCATTTTTTTGAAAGTGCTTGTTTAAGGGTGTGAATAAAGGTTTTGAAGGTCAGAATGAATTAAGAGGCCATTGCACCTATTTTTTAGGCTGTGATTTAGTTGAATGGGATTGGTTAGGTTAGTATTAGATGTAGGAATTGGAAATTTCATTGGTGAAGAGTTTGGTTAAGATCTTGCACGCTGCCCCTGTTGTAAATACAAAATTTGGGCCTTAAGAACAAGGCTAGAGGTGGTGGATTGAAGAAATTGATTGAGAATAAGTTAGAATATGTTGGAATTAGTATGAATAGGTGGATTTTGATGAGTTTTATGGTTTTGAAGGGTAGGAGAGGTCAATTGGTTGTTTGGGCAAGAAGCCCTAATTATGAAAAGAGCATTTTTAGAGTGGAAAAGTGAGGTTTTAGGTTGGAAAAGTGGATTAAGTTTGGGAGAAGCAATTTCTAATGTTATTTTGTGCATGTGCAGGAAGAATAAAGAGGGATTCAAGTGGTTCCAATTTTGTAAGTGGTCTGGATATGGGGTTTTCAATAAACCCTAGTGAGATTTGAGAAAAGTGAGGGTTTAGAGGATAGTGGGGTTAGAGGGCTTATCACGCCCTAAAAATTATGGATTTTGTGGATTGTCAGGCTGGTGAATGCTACTCAATGAGGTTTTTCAATTGGAAGGGTGATTGAGATGGTGTTACTTTGTTAAATAGACCTATTTGGGGGGTCTAAGACAACGTTGAAGCACTAGATTGAGGGTTTTGTTTCAAAAGAGTCTCATGGGGTTTTAAGGCATGTGAAAGTATTTGTTAATGGGTGTCTGAAATGAATGTGGGTTGGAGATATTATTTGGAAAATTTGAAAGATATGTCAAGAAAACTAGGTCTGTTAACCTATTAGAGAGTTTAGGTGGAAAACTGATAACAAACCAAGATAGTGATTTGGGGAAAGAAAAGTGATTGGAAGTTCTTTGTGTTGTGAAAGTGAATTGAAGGCCTCCCTGCATTGCATCAGTTATGTTTTTATCATTTCAATTTCTGAGTTTCACAAACATCTCTAAGACTTCACACATCTTTTATATGTCTTTTATGCACTTTGATAGACCTGAACATGTGGAAATATGAACATGATATATTGATATATGCTTGTGTGTATGTATGAATGTTCATAGGATTTAGTATTTTTTATGGTTTAATTATGGTTTATAATGGTGTGAATGTCTTGGTAGAAAAACTAAAATCTTGCAGCCAAGAAGATTATAGCTTGCAGCAACTGAATTTCCAACCCGTAGCATAAGGATTGCAGCTAGTTACAAGGGAGAAGCCGAAATGCTTGAAACACAACAATTCCAAGAAGGAAGGGAGACAACCATTGAATAGTCAACTTTGAGTCACCACCAACACCAAATAAGATGACAAGAAGGAGTCTACTTTGAGTAGGGAAGTTTAATGACGTGACAGTTTGTATGGAGCACATCTTTGTCATATCATTGGGGCAGAGTTACAATTTAAATTATCTTCTTCTATTTTTTTCAATTATGGTTATCAGTTACAAAGACTAGTCCTCTCCCTATTCTTAAGGGAGAGCGGGTGTATGCATTTATGTTTTGTTTTTAATCCTTTTATGAATAAAAAATACTCACAAGCCTAGATATTGGGATCGGTGGTTGAGGAGAAAATCTAATTTTTTTATTAATTTACTAGATAGTACTTAGTTACTATTAGATTCCTATTATCTAGTCATAATATTCATGTATCGATGAATAAGAAACCTTTAGAGATTCTTGTTAGACTATAAGAAGTCTAGTTCTTATGCAATAAATGAATTTTAGTTTAATATCATGATTTGTTGATTAGAAGTGTGTATTAGATATCTCCTATGGGTGGAACAACTCAAGCAAGGGCCACTCAAGGTACTACCAACCTATCTTATTTTCTATACTAGATTAGATGTTACATTGTTGTATCCATTTATTTGAATTCTCACTTGTATGTATTTTACTCCCATGAATGATGTTCTATAGCATGAATTGCATTTTGTAACATTATGTTGAGTTCGTCTCCAGAGAAGTTAAAAGCTAGAAGTCAATAGTGTTAGTTGCAAGTTCAAATTTGATAGTTATCAGTTACATCATTAAGCAAAAGGTACCTATAGCATAAGCAACAAATTCATGTTGTTTCCCCTATTTTTCAATTTGATAGTTTATTTTCCTTTCTAGCCTTTATAGTTTTGATTACATTTGTGACCACCTTTTTTTCATTGATATAAGGTGTAGTTAGGATCTTTGAATGCACATATAGTGCTAACATTGTCAAAAGCTTATGAGCCCTGGTTGATAATTTAATGAAGCCTTTGTGAGGGTTTGGTGAACTGTTCAGTTAGGAACCTATCCATTGAATTGTGTGTCCACTCATAAAAACCAAGTTGATTGAACATTAGAAAGGCCTTACAAGTCGAAAAGGTTTTAGATGAAACCTTTTTGACTGAATACATTTTAACCGAAATATCCAATATAAAAAATTAAAAAAATGGGCCTGCTTATTTTCTATGGATCTGAGCATGTTCAAACAAATCAGTGTTGGGAAAGAGTTATTCAAGTGATCATCCTTAGACCTATAGATAGGTTTATTTTATTTTATATTTTATCTATCAATTAGTTTTTATTTTATATATACATGTAACTACTAAACCCTAAATTCCAAAACCATTCTAAATATAAAAAGACATGAAATGATGCACAATATGAAAAAGAATGTGAATATATTTGGCTAAACAAGATAGGTTCATAATAAATAACCAACATCCTCTTATTAGAGTCTACTAGTTCATGCATGGAAAAATATGCTACTCTTCAGCAAACATGTAATTTAATTTTGACTATACATCAACTATGTCAAAATGAAAATTTTATGCATGGATAAACGTTTTTTGAAGTATATCTAATTGAATACCTAAAATGGATTTAGATGGAAATTGTGGCCATTTAATTATTGAGATGGTTTGGATATTTTTTCATTTTCCATACTAGTGTCTTAGATGAATCACTTAGGATTTTAGGAGTTTGGAATGTGACATAGGGATAATTTTTAAGTTCCATAAATTTATAATACATAGAGAATTAGAGATTACAAAATAAGAAATATGGGTTTTTATGGAAGCCATTAATCTTGATAGATTCTAAAAATATATTTTGTAAATTATGATCTTGGGGCTAAGAGTAAATCCTAATAGACAACCCAAACAAAGAGATTCAATTATATTGTAAGTTTAGAAGGTTTGAGTTATGATAGGGATTAAAAATTATACAAACAATGATTTGATAAAAGACACAAAGAACATTCAATTTGAACTTTATAAATAAGATAGTATTATGCATGAAATATGAGGACATGTATGATCCATTTCCTTATTATTATATTCAATATCTATAATTTATATCATATCTATCCTTACAAGGAATGGATATATACATATTTATAAAAGATAAAATAAACATAATATGCTAGTTAGAAGATGGAAATTATATTTTTATTAAAATTGGCACAACCACTAACTATTGCCAAGAAAAATCTAATTGTGTAACACTACCAAGATGGAGTTATGAAATTTAGTTTGAAACATAGGTGTTGACTAGGATAAGGATACTCTTGAAAAAGATACATGGGTTTTCATGTAACACTTGATATTTGTGACAAATTATAGTGACCCAAATAATCCTAGATCAATCACCTTCACTTGAAGAGTAAAGATCGGGTGCAATAAAAGATGTGGGAATTGAAACTTGAGCTTATAAGAACCATTTTTCTTAGAAAGGAAATTGAATTTCTTTAACAATTTGGAAGAAATTGAATCATTTTTTTTTGCCTATTTGACCCCAGTATGGATGAATTAATTAAATTATATTGGAATGTTTCATTTTGAATTGCTCTCTATCTATATAAGTGTTTTATATAACATTTAAAGGATCAAACAAAGGAGGAAAATATGGATGAAAGAGTTTTTTTGTTAAATATTGGATGTAACCAAGGAAGGTAGGAAGATAAATTCAAATACATTAGATCTCCTAGTGTCTTGGCTATTGTATAAGGCCCATATCAAAGTCTATGAAACTTGTAGTAAGGTCCCATTAATATTTTATTCTATAGGTGTAGGAAGAATAAATCACAAAACTTAAATATTTGTGGTGTCTTATTCTTTTAGTTAACATTAACATGATAGAGAATAATTTTCACTTGCTACTAAACATGTTGGATGTGCTCAATGAGTTGACTAGATTTATCATCATCCTTTTGAGATAAAGGAATTTATATTATTTATTGTAATGGGTCACAAAGGTTTGAAACCTGCACAAAATTTAAAAGGACCACGTGATATAGAGTTAGGCCAAATGAAAGAAAGTATTTCATCCCACTTATGTGATACAATAATTTTTCAAGTCACACTATTAAAAGCTTAGATGTCAGTATGCTTGGAAGGCCATATTTATAGGAAAAGGATCACATTCATCATGTGAAGCTGCAAAGGTAATATTTCATAATAATGATTGATGCTTCTAATATTTTCAACCTTTATTGAAGACCAAAGTATCCTTAGTATCTACTGAGAAATTTCACATGATCATCTTGTACATGTAGAATTTTATGATTCTCATGGTCCACCTTGAGACTCCTAAAAAATGGAGAAAGGGTGAATTTATATCATAGAAGGTTGTAAAATTATTATCACATTAGTAAGAGTTTGAAAAGGTACTCCTATGGTACACCAATATATTTGAATAGTGCAAATATATTCTAACACATTACATAACTCATCACAATATCAATTTGATTCCTAAACCCCTCTATCTAATATTTGTAAAGTTATCACATATCTATTTAGGTTATTGATGAAGTTTGATGTCAAATCTAGGAGCCGATTAGTTACAATAATGTAAAACCTAACTCTCCATGTTGTAACTTATCATTATATTTTCACCAAATAAAGATAGTACATGGTACCTCAACATTGACTATTACATTCTTAACAAGATAAAAATATATGGATAAATTATACAAATTAATTATTGTCTTTTTTCATCTAACCTATCTAGTAATGACATTCATGCACCCTGTAAATGACTACATATGAATCCTCATCAAATCCTTTTTAATTTTTACTTGGTTGAGTTTCTCATGTTTAACAAGATCTTAGAATATCACGTGAAAAACATATCTCACATCATATATATACTTTTTTCCAACATAAGTTATAATTTAACATCAACAACCATAAATTCAATATAATGCAAATATACTATCTAGCATACACCATTGATAATTTTCTAGAATATATGAAGGTCTAGATAAAATCAAGGTGATTAAATATTGGTTGACTCATCATCATCACTAATTTTTATATTTATTGAGCTCACAAACTTGTATTGTAGTTTTTTCCTTAGATTCATGCACATTACTTGGCCACTAAGTCAAATTATGTATGCCAAGGTAGAATTCATTTGGATATATTACATAAAGCATCATGATATTAATTATATTCTCAAACTCCTCTTCCTAATAATCCTTTTTATCACAAACATTTTTAGGATAGTGATTAAGTTTGATGTCAAATATATGAGTTTATTGATTAGAAAAAGGTAAAGCCTAGCTCTTCATGTGTTGCTATAATATGCTTTGCACTACATAAAGATGACACATGATATATTAGAGTATACTAGTGCATGATAAACAAGATCATATTGAATGACCAACATCCTCTTCTATGTAATTATGATATTTTGTGATAGGTCTATAATGCATATATATAACCCTTGTAAAGATCTTGCAAGGCATCTTAAATCAAAACAACATAAAAAAGTTGTGTAATTTTGTAACTTATTGTAAACACTTTAAAATATCCTAAATGATATCATACACTCGAATCAGGTATACTAATATCATTTCCTCTTGAATCCCATCCTCTTTTCACTTAATTATTTAAATTATCCTAGCTATTTAATTAATTGCACCATTTTCATCTATTAATCTAATTCATTAAATTGGGTTAATTCACCCCCTTTCATGCTAACATTTCATCTCATTAAATAAAATAAATCAAAGTATTTAATTTAATTCCCTAAGTCCTCTTGTTTAATTAAATAACCCTAAGTTATTTAATTAAATGTCATTTCACCTTTCCCCCATTCATTGAATCATTTAATTTAATGAATATAACTTTAATCCCCTAATTGTATGATTAAACCTTGTTTAATTAACAATTATCTAATTAAGATCCAATTCATCCCACTTGCAAATGAATATTCCAAAAGAATATTCCCCCTTTGCACAATTTAATTTATTTTTAATTAACTAAATAACCTTTTTCCTCAACCATATGAATATTCCAAAGAATATTCTTTCTCCTCCAATCACTTGAAAAAGGGAATATTCTCACTTGACTTCTTGAGCAAGCTAAACTTGAAACCTCTTGAGCAAGTTAACTTTTGACCTCTTGAACAGGTCAAAAGTGTGTTTGTTTGGAAGGAATGAGAACCCTTGATTAAGTCTCATCTTGCATTCTCACCTGTTAGTGAGAATCCATGATCCATGCCTCCTATTTCCTCCATCCTTGACTGTTGATTAGCTTTTTGATCTCAACCCTTCATTTCTCATTTGCTTTCCAATAAATAGAACACTATTTGGAGACAAATGGATCCATCTTTCAATTGCAAACTTATGTTGTTGAATTCACTCACACTCACACTCATACTTTACTCACATTTAGCACATTTTAGTTCATTTTAGTTGCAAATTAACTTTAAGCTTCCATTAATGGCTTCCATGCATCCATCTTAGCTTGTTTATAAATTAGGGTTTGAATCTCTTAGCTTAGCAATTGCATATTTAGATCAATTTTAGCATAAAATCATGTTAATTTAGCTTGCATCATGTTTTTATCCATTTATCACAATAGTTTCATTGATTCTCTTCAATACAATTGATTGAAACAAGCTCACTAATTACGTGATTGGGAAAGAGTCATTGTTCCACATCAACACGACAACAATTTGAAAATATGATAAGTTTCAAATGGGGTAGAATAAACATTTCAATGTTTTTTTATATTTACAATGCTTCATTTCAATAAATGTTTAGTTTATCTTTAATTTGAATTATCTTGTTTGAAGATTGAGTATTGGTGGCTACATTATACTTCGATTCATCATGGATCAAGTGTGATCATCCCATACTAGTATCCCTAGTCAACATTCTAGTGCTCGAAGGAGGGACAACTGATAATTTAACCAATTTCTATCTAAAATTCTATTTGTTTTGATTTTTGCAAGAAATAGTGATGCCCAAATCAATTACAATGATGCACTTTGTTGGGAATTTCCATGTAGCTATGCTATCGTCATTACAAACTACAATGTTGATTAAATGTACTGACATTGATTAAATGTACCGACACTGATTAAATCAATGACGACGCTAATACTTTATCAAGGTATCAAAAATTTTCACACGGCGACACCCGACCAAATTGCGATGTTATCATGCTCTCTATTCTTTCTGTAGAGCAACACCCTTATTTACTAGAGTGACGCTATTGCAAATAGTGACGCCTAATTTGGGTAAGAAGTTTAATGATCATTTTTTCAGCATGTGCTTTGATTTTTTTGATTTATCAGAATACTAACGCACTTCTAACATTGTTCTAGTTGTTAGACTAATAGGGTTTTATAGGTTGGATGATACAAAGTTAAAGTGGAGAAGCATTCTTATCTTGAAATTCTATGATTGTAACAAGCGTTTGACACTTTGGGGAAATTATAACCCAACTTTTTATGCTTTAGGACTTCACTAAATTTCAATTTGGTTTTAAAACAAATATTCAAATGGGACTAAAATTGAACCCTCATCTTATCATTGTATTTTGGGTTTAAAATTGAACAAGAAAACTTAACATCTCATTTAGTGCTTAAAACGGACTCAACACTACTTTGAGCTATTAAAATTTGTAAGTGTTTGTTGTGTTTTGATTTACAATGTTGTTATTGGATGCGTATGTAATTCTCTTGTGCCACTCAGAGATATTGAGAAACATAAACATTCCTTAACACTTTGCAAAATCACCTACATCTTTCATTTCAAATTAAAAATGAACCCCTTACGAGTGTAGGGAAAAGGTGTGGTGTGTGTTCTCTCCTTGTTTCATGAAAACTAGGATGATCAAACTACAAATGTACTTCCTTGCTATTGTTTAGATTTAGAGGGCCTACCTCTCCACTTCAAAAGGAGGGAACAACCCAAGCAGTAACGGACTAAAGCCAAGCTCTTCCAAATTGCTATATAAATGTGTGGTTGTGATGAAAATTGCGATCAACGGGAAGTAGTACATGATAGCTCTCCCCTAGTACCTTTATGATGTGAAAATCCCTTGTTCTAAGGGTTGGGAGACCTCTCAAGGGAGTTTATCATAGTATTCCTTAAACTGAAAGCCCTTAAAATGAACCATTGTTTAGAATCCAAAATCCTTAATACTTGTTGGTGCAAGAATGATCATTCTAAAGCCACCCCACATTTCTACTATTCATTGTTGAAACAAAAAAATCCTTAGGATTTTAAGATCTTTAGGATTTTGAGATTTGGTGGTCCCAAGAAATGTGTGCCTTGGAGGGGAGCTAGTGTCGCCAAATCTCTAATTATTTTCAATGTCTTAGTGTTTGGAGAAATCTGAGTGGGGACTCAACAAGTATGGCCATTTCAAACATAGGATTGTAAATGATTGTGAGTCAGTTTAATACATTGCTTAGTTTCAAAATGTCATAAAAACAAACATTCACTATCTTCCTCAAAATTTCAAACACTTTGGTTTAAATATGGATACCTCTTGAATTAGCCTTGATATTATTGCTTGTCCTAAGGATTTCTATCCGTAGAGATTTCTAAATATCTTGACTTATATCTCAATCCATATTTTCCAAAGACAATATAGGCAATTATGGCTTCAACCTCATGATTCTCACGAAATGGACATTGTGAAAGTTATGATGTTTTTGACATAAACATTTAGTTTGAAAACATAATCAAGACAAGTGTTTGTGGTAAAATAAATTCACTTAAGCAAGATAAATTGACACAATTGAACCCCACATGACTATTTGGAGACCAATTGTTCCTGTTGAACAACCTGATCTTGAAGGTGCTATCATTCAACAAAATTTTGAACTCATTAATGAAGAACAAACTGATATAATTATCAGCTTGAGATCCTTTATCTTTGAAACAAAAGAAACAACCATTCAGTGGAGAAACTCAACAACAATATTAGACAAAGAAGAGGAACAAAGTGATATTGAGGCTGGAAGGCCCATATTACCACCACCCGTGTGACAATAAATATCTTCCTTTCTTCCATAAACTTGAACTTCTTTTAAATGATCTCACAAAAAATCAGAATCCCCAAAAGAAGGTCTACATGTCATCATTTCAAACTTATGCATCTTAGTTCAAAGGAAATCCAAAACTACATTTCAGCACTCTACCTCAACCGAAACAAGTTAGTAAAATTTTATGAATGCACATTGAGGAAACATCCACACATGTACATGTTCTTTATGAGTCAAAACCCAGGTCTTTTTCATGATAATCAACCTATCTAGAACATTGGCCTTTTTCATGGTCTTGAAATCCTCTAAATGATCTATCAGACAATCAAAATCCATAGGGGAGGATCTACAAATCACCATTACAGACGTAGGTATCGTAATTCCATGTTTGGTAGGAAGTGGGCCTTAATACTTTATCTCAATTGTAACCTCTTGTTAAGAAACTATTATGCTCAATCTAGGAGGAACCAAACATATTTACATACCCACATCTATCCTCTCATTTAGGCCAACATTATTCTTTAGGATTTGAAAACTTTAGAGGTCTAGCATCATTCTCACTACCTTGGTTTTGGAAAACAAAGGTTCATTCTAAGTCAACATTGGGTCAAACAGTTCATCCACCTCTCCATAAAATTTCATCCTTCACTTCACCAAACTTCGCAAAAATTTTGAATACACCAACACTTTTTGACTTAAACATCAATCGAATCAAAACCATAACTTGGCTATTTTGTATGTGAAATGAATGCTTTTCCATGCATTTTTTTAAGTTAGTTATCATCTTTGAACTAGTTTATCTTGAAGGTCATGAGTCTACCCTAAATATTTCCAAGTTCATAAACATCATTTATCCTAACATCAAAACATCAAACTCAAGTCAAAAGTGTTGTTCCAAATTTTTTGCAAAGATCACTCTCCACATCACCCATATTTTCATCACCCCACTATCATCATTGCTCCAAAAATACTTAGAACATCCCTTTTACCTAGATTTGAGTCAACTAGAGAGTTCAAACATTACAAATATCAACACAACTCTCCCAAAGGTGACATAAAATTTATGGTAAAAATAAGATCACAACACAAGAATCATGGAGAAAACCAAAGTCACATTTACCTCAAGTGATCCAAATCCTTTAGAATTTGATCTGAGAAGTCAAGTTACCCCATCACAACAACCATCATCTCTATTAGGACCATATGAGATAGAGGACATCATGAACAATCCATTTGAACTTACTAGGGAGGAAATCATGGAACATCAAGCCTTTGAAAATGTAGCTCCAATTTCCCCATCATTTGTTGCACAAAACTTGACACAAAGCTTCAAAACTCCATGACTAGGGCTAAATAAAACATCCACTCCTAGTCTTACAACTAGCCTTTCCCAAGACTTTGGTCTAACACTTCCATTTGAAAGCAACACACTTGTGGGTACCCTTGATACCAATCCCCCACCTCCCACAACCACTTGGACACCTACCTTTGGTGCTCCTCTTGTTCTTGAAAATCCTAAACAACCACATAAACCCCTTGATCTTCATTACTCCACAACCACTTCAACATATCAGGGACATCCCTCTTCATCCATACCCATGAGTACCACAAGTATGCCTATCATCACACAAAGCAGTATAGACTAAGTGTCTCAAAAAAACACACAAGGGCATGTCAATACCATACCACATAGTCAACATTTAATGCAGATGGGGACATCTCTACCCAATCCTCCAATTGTTCCATTTATACCATTAGTTTTAGAAAGCACATCCATCCCATCCATTATCAACCCATCTCAAAACAATCCGTTGGTCACAAATCCCATCAACCCAAGTAATACCCTATTTATATCTCTCACACAAGGAAATCCTCAAGAAATGGGACAAGGGAATCTTTATAATAAATGGACTCAAGGTCCTAATGTGTCATTACCATCAAAAAATTTAATGGCATCATCCTCGTCATTCCCCATTGTCCCCTTTACCATGCAAAATCAATTAGGACCTCAAACTTAGATTCCTACACTTTGATCTACCATCTTACAAGGGATGTTAAACTAAGATAATCCTCCACCTCTCATCAAAAATTTGCTACCCACTCAAAACATCAACAATCACAATCCATCTTAGATATCCCAACAACCACCTAATCCTACATTGTAAGTGCATGCTCTAGCTTTACAACAAGCAAAACAAGCCATCCAACAACAACAACAAAAAGCAACCTTAGCAGCCCAACAACAACAACAACAAGCAACCTTAGTAGCACAACAACAAGTAGCCTTAGCCTAGCAACAACATCAAGCTCATCAAGCAACTTTAGCATTGCAACAACAATAGAAAGTCCAACAACAAGCCCTCATGGTGCAACAAGAACAACAAGCCCTAGTGGCGCAACAACAATAATGAGCCTTACTAGCTCAACAGTATGCCCAATAGCAACAACAACAACAATAACCAAGTTACTATTATAATCCTCAATAGAACATTGTCAATACAAACATGTTAGGAACATATACATCAACACCGCAATCACCCTCACAAAATCTCACCCCACCATACACCCCATATAACACCTTATCATATCAAAATATCGCTACAACTCATCTGCCATTCCACCATATGTTCCTCCACCAAACTGACAAGATGATCTAGCATCGCAATTTAAGGTGTTATCCCAAGAAATGTAGGATCTTCAGATGGGAAAGAACCCCATACACATAATCTATGTCCTTATCCATTTGACCGAAACATAGCAATGGTACCGTTCCCTCCTAGCTTTGAAATCCCAAAATTTGATAAATACAAAGGGAGAGGAAGTCCTGTGGACCATGTCAAATAATTCAACGTCATGTATATGAAGGTGGCCTATAATGACTCTTATTTAATGGGCCTATTCCCCCGAAGTTTAATAGGTCCTGCTATGGATTGGTTTTCTCATCTACCTCCTAGCATCAAAACTTTCCAAGAAATTATCGATGAATTCATTGATCACTTCTCCTTTAATCTTGACATGGATGTGAGTCTAGAAGAATTATACACTCTTAGACAAAACAAAGGAGTAACTTTCACTAATTTCTTGCAATGGTGGAGATAAAGAGCTAGTAAGAGAAAGTGGCCTCTTCTCGATGAACAAAAAGTGGGAATAATCATATAAAATCTACACCCCAATCTATCTTTCCACTTGAAAATGCAGTGCATCACATCTTATGACAATCTTGTCCCTAGATCCCTTAACATAGAAAGAGCTCTAACCTCACAGGGAAATAATCAAGCTTACAACTACAATCACCCATCAACCAGTTCAAATGACAAGCCTCGTCTCTGGGCTAAGAACAAGAGTGTAACAAATGATGGTTTGGTAGATGCTAACGTAGTCCTAAGTGCCCCTAGACCAAACAATTCTCAATTTGCTCACATTTAACCAATGGTGTAGTAAACAATGCCCCTGTAGAACAATCAAATCAACAACACCGAAATGCAAAGGCAAACCCCTAACAAGAACAATTATCTTAAACACAAGTACACACATCTATCTGAACCTATCGAAACCATCATGAAAAAGTTGGAAGAGTTAAATATGATAACACTTCCCAACTTTGAAAACTACCAAGAACCACATGAGAAACCATCCTGGTACAACAAGCACAATCTCTGTGACTTTCACAAAATCAAAGTAAAAAAAATGATAAACTGATTAAGACTTAAGAATATTATCCAAGACCTCATAGAGAACAACACCATATTTGTTGAAGTACCAACTAGAAATCAAGATCTTAAGATATATAAGAACCCTATGCCAGATCATAACAAAGCAAACAAAAATTACAAAGCTAAGGATTACACAAATATACAACATACCCATTCCAATGTCGTCGCTTCCTACGATAGCGTCATCACTTTTTCCACCATCAAAGGATCTAGTACAAAATGTGGAGTCACCACACGACGTGGAAAAATTACAATTCAAGGAGTCCCACCTCAATCTAGAATACAACCTACTTTTCCAAAATCCAATCCTAGTAAGTACAATCTCCTAGATTAGATTAAGAAGACCCCCGCACATATATCAATCTTGGAGCTATTAAGGCTATCACCCACACATAGGGGAATATTGGAGAAAGCTTTGTCTAAGTCGTATGTCCCTGAGGATATTGACACTGATCAGTTTCAAGTTATGGTGGGGCATATCACTACTCATCTTCTCACCTTCTCCTAACAAGACCCCCCATCGTAACCATCTCATAACCATGCTTTACACCTTGAGGTTATCATTCATAAAAACAAGGTCAAAAGAGTCTTAGTAGATGGAGGTGTTGGTTTGAAAATTTGTACCCTATAGTTAATCAAGAACCCGAGCTATTTAGAGGATACTATTGAGAAAAAAAATAGTACCACCATTAAAGCATATGACAACCAAGAACGGGTATCACAAGGCATCATAGCATTAACCATCCAAGTGAGCCTCCTCATTGCAGAAACTACATGCCAAGTGCTCGATCTTGATCTTCCCTATAACATCCTACTTGGCTGACTAGGGATCCATGCCCTAAAATCTGTAGCCTCGACCTATCATCAATGTGTATAGTTTTTTTTGAAGGCCAAGAAATTACCATCCATGGAGATCCTGAGCCTTTTTACTATTGCAAGAATCTTGAGGCCAAATTCTATAAGATACCCCAAATACCCAAGAATGATGAAGGGCCTACACCATCTACCCCATTTTTTGACCCAACATCCCTTACCTCTACCTCAACAACAAAAATACCCATTGTACAGAACATTCCTGACATCAAGGCAATAATCCAAGATGATGGTTGTGGGAAATACAAGTTAATGAAAAAAACTTTTGTATTAGGAGAGCTCCCTATTTCTCCTCAATCTCATGAGAAACCCACATTTAACAACAAAGAACTTGAAACTATGAAGATGACGACTACTATCTTCACTAAGTGGGGAGATTTAAATCAAGAAGATATCAATGAGGAGGATATCTCCAAACTCCTCTATCAGGATGAACAACCTATTCTCGCTCTTCCTATGGAAGATGATAACAAATGCTTGCATCTAATGAAGGGAATAGGATATAACAAGAATGAGAAGCTAGGAAAAAATGATAATGGTTTACTAGAACCCATCATTCCTGAGAAACGACTAAAGAATCTTGGTCTAGGTTGTACTACTAGCAAGGTCACTCTTATTGGAAAAGGTACTTTCACTAAATGGGCTGAGGCTTCCTCTTGGTTACCTCCATCGTGTGATACAACCTTAGACAACTTCCCCCTTGATGTTGCTGACCTATTTGAGAACAAATCCCTCTTCATGATATCTATTACATCCTTTTCTCCAAGCAATCAACCAACTGAAATATGCCTAGTATATCCTCAATTCATTGACATGGACCAACGAGGACCATTGATTCTAGATTTATTCAAAAATGATGAAGCGAATTCAAAATTCATGGGACTCCATGACAACTTACCATGGGAAAATTACAAAGTAGGTTTTGACATAGAGCTGGAAATAGGGGCATGCTATGGGGAGATGATTGAATCCTTCGGCCACAAAATTAATGAAAATAAAATAACTTGTAGATCCTTGAGTGAAAATCACATGGTGGCACTCTCTGATCCTAAAATAGGAAAAACAAAGGATGCATTCAATGGTGAAAACCTCTCTGAGGCACCCAAGGATGAGGGATTCAATCTTCCCCTTAGTGCAATGCATCTAGAGAAGTCAAATGTACTAGCAAAAAAGGCCACACCAGTTAATGTGGGAACAAAAGAAGTGCCTAAGATCACTTTCTATGCTGAATCCCTATTAGATAAAGAACAAAAGAACCTAGCATCATTCCTAAAAGAGAAAAGAGCTAACTTTGCATGGTCATACACAGATATGCTAGGGCTTGATCTAGAAGTAGTTGTGCATCACTTAGTAGTCTATCATAAAGCCAAGCCAATAAAGCAGAAATTAAGGAAGATGCACCCTCAGATAGCACTCTTGGTGAAACTAGTTACAAAAGATTCTTGACGTTGGATTCATCTGACTGATAGATTATCCTAAGTGGGTTTCAAACATGGTACTGGTCTCAAAACCCATCAGGGGCATCAGAATCTACACTGATTTTAGAGACTTAAACATAGCATGTATGAAGGATGATTTCCCTCTTCCTAACATTGACCTTATTGTGGACCTAACAGCTGAGCATGAAATGCTATCACTCATGGATGGTTTTTTAAGGCTATAATCATATCATAATCGCCAAGGAGGATCAACAAAAAATTGCATTCACTTGTCCATGGGGAACATATTGTTGGAACAAAATTCCATTCAGGTTAAAGAATGCAGGAGAAATTTATCAAAGGGAAATGACCCTTATCTTCCATGACATGATCCATAAAATAGTTGAAGATTATGTGGATGATATTTTGGAAAAATCAAAGAAAAGAAGTGAGAACATACAAGTCTTAGGACCCATCTTTGACAGACTTGAAGAGTACAAGGTATGACTGAATCCAAAAAAGTGTCTTTGGGGTTACATCAGGGAAACTTCTTAGCTTTATCATCTCGCAAAGAGGGATGGAAATTGATCCAACAAAATTAAAATCCATCCTCGACATGGAACCATTGAAAACACTGAAGCAGATGAGAGGATTGCAAGGAAGGTTGTAGTCCATCAGAAGGTCCATCAATAGTTTTTGCTTCACAAAAGTTCAGACATTACATGTCACAAAAATCAAGCTAATTGCAAAGATCGGCCCACTCAAATACCTGTTATCTAAAGCAACTCTCACTAGGTGAATAGCCAAATGGGTAATGATCTTAACCAAATTTTTCATAGAGTATGTAGAGGACAAGGAAATCAAGGAACAAGTGATCACAAACCAATTGGAAAAGGAACCCATCTATGTAGAGAATCCCTTGACATCTGAGTTCCCTGATGAATCAATGTTCCTTATCAATCTCACAAATCAGTGGAAGATGTACTTTGATGGATCATTCACCCAACATGGATCTAGAGCGGGTATTATTTTCATCACTCCTCAAGGTGAGTGTATTCCAAAGTCATACAAGCTATCATTTCTGTGTACTAACAAAATTATTGAGTATGAAGCCCTAATCACAGGTCTAAGGATAATAGTTCAATGGTAGATACAAGAAATGAATGTATATGGAGACTCACAATTGATTATCAACCATCAATGATGACTATCAAACTAAGAATGAAAAGCTTACTCCTTACAAGAAGTTCAAAGCCAAAAAATAAGAAAAATGATTGAAAAAGTAAAGAAAAAAATTATCCTCTAGTGAAAATCACTTCATTGGCACTTTGGGAAAGTACCTTGGTGAAAACTTGGAAAATAGGTACCTTGCATAAATAAAAGAACCTCCATCTATTCTTTGGATCTTTATCCTACCATTCTTTGCACCACCCTCCATTCAGCACATCATCCATCCTACTTATTCCACCATCCATCTGTGTCTTTATCATGGCTTGATATTGTGAAGAATTTTATCCCCTTTAGTACTACTTGGTATATTCCAAAGGTTAGTTTTTCCTGCCTGTATCGAGGTAGTCTATGGTGTCATGTTGGGAGAAATTCATTATGGATCATCTCAGGTTCTTGTATATCCTAAGGTCATCAAAAATATCATCAGAAAATCACAAAAACATTCATAAAACTTTATCAAAATCCAAAACATCCAAATCTTGTATAGTCAAAAATCCAAAAACATTTGCAAAATCCTGTACAACTAAAATCCAAAAACATTCAGAAAATTGTAAAGGAAAAATCCAAAACATCCAAAACACATCAAAATCCTAAAAAGTTCAAACATCAAAAAATCCAAAAATAGTATCGTTGTCAAACTACGAGTCTCTAAGCTTGAATGTAGGCAAGGCCATCATTGATGTTCCCCTGATACACCCTAAGTTAGTCCTTTTAAGAGTCCATCATAATAAATTGACATCCCCTCAATTGTTCATATCTTCATCTTCAATAAGTCGAGTTAGTTGAACTATGTGGTCTATGCGTGTATAACATAGGCAAGGCTTATCTTTGATCATCCCCCAAGGTCCCTAGGATAGGTCTTTTACGTTAGGTTCTTTGTTGTAAATCTCTAAAAATCCCAAAAACATCCAAATAACTCAAAAAATTAAAAATATTCAAATAACTTAGAAAAAATCCTAAAAAATTCAAATATCAGAAAAAAAAAAACACAAAAACATTATAAAACATTCAAAAAATCCTAAACAACCTCAAACAAACTGAAAACAAAAAACATCACATAACCTTTCAAAAAGACCAAAAACAACCTCAAAACATTTTCAAAACACCAAAAACATTGAAATATTCCAAAAAATCCAAAACTACCCATCCCATTTCAATTTTACCTGCAATAAACCTTCACCCATAATAAATCAATCGTCATCTTCAACCTTTGGTAAAACAAATAGGAAGAAAGTATAGCAAGTCGTAAAGCGAGAACCTAGTTGTCAAAATATAAAGTCTAAATCAGGGGTAAATGAGTCAGTGAAGTCTATATCAATGACTTATTATAAAGCTCATCATCATCCTAAAATTAAACAACTATTTGATCAACATGTCCTAGGATGTATCCTTCCTGCGATGGACATCAGTATCAGACATCATCTTAGCTAAGTTCAACTGGAAAGAGATATAAATAACACTAACTGTTTGTCTTTGATATTTTCTTATGATTTATCTTAATGACCCATTTCGAGGACCTCTCAATGATGTATATCAAAATGATTTAGAGAGAAAGGAATGGGGCATCAATCATTATCTTTCATTTGCTGTGCTTGTGGATACTCTTTTAAAATAATCTTAAGGCATACTTGCTTAGTTGTGTGTAGGGAAGTTGTTTTGAGTACGTTGCTAACTATTGTGTATGCTTTGGTCCAATATATTTTAAGCTTCTAACTTACATTCCAATGAGGTTTCCATATGTCAAGATGTGAACAAGAACTATCCTATCTTTTTGTAGAGTCAAAGTTCATTACACTAGATACAACAACGTCCTAGTTATTAATACCTTGATGCATTGTGTCTATGTGTTATATCAAACAATAAGGAACGATCGAAAATCCCAATCCCAAGATTTGAGCAAATCATCATCATGCATTTCTCATCACCATCTCTAATAAAGTCTTAGTGGATCATAGACTTGTTCGATCTTTTGAAGAAATCATCACAATCAATGGCCATTCATCTTGTTTCTTCTATCTTTTCTCTGCACAAACCTAGTACCATGACAGTCGACAAAAGCATCATCAATGCATCCATCCTACATCCAAAAACCATTAGCATGCATACATCATGGCATAATCATAACATATCATAAAGCATACATCCTGAATTATCATTTAAGTTGTGATGAATGATATAGATTTGTTATTCTAAGCATCTTGAATCATTGCATATCATAAACATGCATCACATATTATATCATAATCATAAACATCTACATTATCCATCCATACATCCATATGCATACATGATCATCTCATCATAAAATTGCATAGAAAATACATAAATAGAAATGCATACATAATCATAGCATAACATCTATGTATCATATCATCCATCCCATAGCATATCATGAAATGATATTAAAAAAAAATAACATTACATCCATCCATATCATTACATCTCATATATCATTGCATATCGCATAAGCATAAGTAAAGTGCATCCATACATGATAACATATAAGCATGTCACATGTCATATCATATACATCCATACAATCATAAGCATGCAATAAGATAAACACATCATGTAAAATCTGTATCTGTATCATATATATATCAAAAAATGAATGTCCTGGTACAATATCTAGATCAGTGTATGTATATCAATCATAAATACAATATCCACGAGGCTATCAAAAAGGAGCCCATGAATTTATATCTATATCAAAGAATGGGGCAACAAAATCTAATTTTTTTTGTACACTCGAGCTAGCCCTGATGGTTGCTCCCCTCTCTGGCCTACCTCTTTGGTTGATCCTCAGCCTTGGGCTGTGAATCGCTCTGCTATGAATAGTCAGGTTGTCTAAGTGGTGCTGGAACATCTATGTGGTAATGCATCCTATAATAGGCTGCCTTGGTCACAACCTCTCTGTACAACCTAGTGGATACAATCCTACCTTGGGTAGCTAATATCATCACCTCTATCTGTTGTCATTGCCCAATCTCTTGATCTCTCTCGGTGGTCACGGTCTGTACCTGCTACCTTGCGTGGTCTCTCTCTATTGTGATGGCCACAACCTGCTATCTGGCATGGTCTCACTCAATAGTAATAACCAAAATCTACTGGTGGGCTTGATCCTGCTCACCTATAAGAACCTATACCTGTTGTTACAACTGCTGAATTTGTATATCTCTGAGATCCAGTGGTGGTGGTTGAATTGGTTGTTGTTGATTGGGTTGTTGCTGCGTTGGTTGTTATTGAATATGAGACTATTGAGGAGGTTTTTGTCTCACTAGTGGTTCCCCTAGAATATGCTGATTCTAGCCATCCTATCCACCTTGTCCTCTACCCCTACCTACTCCCCTCCCTCTAGGTCTCCCTCGTGGAGGAGCACCCGTTGGATCTGTCAACCTGCGTGGGGGTGTGAACCATGCATCATATGTAGGCATCGTCTATGCATCTTCCTGACCCTGATCAAATGCCGATGTCGTGCCACCAACTTTCAAAAACCCTTGACCACCTTAGGAGCTGGAATAGTAGGTCCCAATGTGGGAACCTCTTGAGTTGATCTCACGAAAATAGCCCCATAGGCATCATCGGGCATGTCTTACTGCTCACCGAATTGTCGAGCCACTCTATCTGGTAGATATCACTCTATGATGGTTTGCTCTCGACCTTGAATGTATTGGGTCTATCTAGCAAAGTGCAACTGTTGAATGTCATCGTACCATGTTGCCATTTGTAGCCAGGGTTGCCATTTGAACACTGCCATATCATCCAATACTCGGTGCTAGTATGGAAGCCCAAGTTGCCCTGTATGTTGTAGAATAATGGCACCTCTGTACCTCCAAACCATGGGATCATTAGGCTCAACATCATCCATCTGTACAATCGGTTGGAGCACAACAATATGCTCCCAAGCCCAAATGTGTAGCAAGGTAACCCCTGCACTAATGGCTTTGTTGTCGTAGTAGAAAAAGTTGTGTATATCATGATATAACGAGGCCATCATCATTGGCCCCCATGTAAAAAGAGTCCTCCTGTAGAGTGTCCCATACCATGCTCTATGTGACATTAATGGTGGAATGACCTCCTGCACTCATCAAGCACACAACGTCAAAATTCAAAAAAATTGACTCAGTTTGGAATTTTCAGCTCAAAAATCACAATAGTGTCACTATACATCAAATTCCAAATTGTGACATCTGAAGGCATTTCAAATTGAAAATCACAAATCGTGTCACTATAAACATACATGTTGCAATTTAAACTTTGGAACCCTGACCCTAGTTTCCAAATCAGAAAGTGTGTTGCTATATACATATGTGTCACAATTTAAAATTGGAAACCCTAATTCTAAATTGAGAATTGCATCGCCATAAACATATGCATCACTAAAAATCATTTCAGTGTCGTTGATTCTCAAATGGGCATCACTATATAGTGATGTCACCAAAGTTTAAATTCCAAAGAGCAATAAATGCATCAAAAAGTCAAATTTCAAATTAGGTTTTTGATAACATATCAGTGGTCTTGTGCTTGGAAGTCACTGATACTCTCGAACTCAATTAGAAATGTGTCAGGGGAGCTCTCGTCGTGCCATTTCATCAGAGGGTTAGAGCTCAAAACAACAAGAATTCTCTAAGGTGTGAATGCACAAATGAATTGAAAGTGACCCTTAGCTTATTTATGCTATAAAATTAGGGTTTTTTTTCCCTAATTTCACATTTGAGCTAGAATTTATCATCATTTTCACCAATTTTTCCAATTGGACCCTTATTTTGCATCATTTTTTGCATTTTTGGCATATTTCTTACATCCCAGAGCCTTTCTGGACCCTTGGGGAAGCTTTTCACCTTTGTCGAGAAATCAACCCAAAATTCAAAAATTTCGCTCGATTTATCGAGGGGGCAGGGAATCAGCTTAATCCTTCCTCAATGGGGCATCTAAAAAAATAAAAAAATAAGAATTTTTTATATTTTTAATTTAAGAAATAGTTTTTAATCTGAAAAGCATTAGTCTTTGAACCTATATAGTCGTAAAATTGCACCCCTTGCAATTTCACATGCATTTTTTTATCTACTTTAGTGACCGCTCCCTTAGCATTTTGTGTAGGTTCATTCTAGCCCTTGCATCAACCTTTTTCCCCTCTTAGGATGCTTGAAAATTCCTTTTCAGTAGCTATCCTTATGCATCAAATTCACATCCAAACTTATGATTTTCCCGTTCGAGTTGTTTTGAAGCATGATGTGTCTAGACACTAGTGCGCCGTGTAGACGTCTACGCATCGTGCTAGTGTCCTGTGACATTTCAACATTCAAATGACTATTTCCATGCATGTTTTCCACTTGTCACCTCCTTTGGTCAGTGGTAACAGCTCGAGATGCCTTGTAACTACTTGGGAAGCTTCTTTTTGCTTCCTTTCTCTCCTTAAATGCTATCTTTTCAATTCTATGGCTTCTTCCAAGTGCTCTTAGATTCACTCTAGTTTCATTCCATCTTCTAGCTTCCTCTTCCACTTCTTGGCACCACCCTTTGCAACACTCTCAAGCTTTCACAACCTCATCACAACAACACTCTTGGCTCTTGCAGCTCTTTGGCTCTCTCCATTTGGCTTCCTTAAGCCTTGCAGCTCTATCTCCCTTGCCTTGTGCTTGCAAGCATCTTGGGATTCCATATCCCCTATCATTTGTACCCTTACTTTGTGATACAAGTTATCCTCCTTGAGTGGGGATTTCTTTTATCACCTACATTTTGTGATATGGGTTCTCCTCCTCAAGCAGGGTTTGCTTTCATCACATCGCATTTTATTACTTATCACTTTCTTTATCTTTTGGTTGTTTGTGGAGGTGGGAACACCAAAACAGGGGTTTGACTGACACAAACCCCTATACAGCCCCAACACTTTCTCCAGATATTATGCACACAAGTATTGAAGACATTCACATGCTGGAAGCTTTATCACTTGCGTGGTTGTGAGCATTTCCTTTCTATCTCTTATCCTCTTTATCATCTATTCCACTTTATTTCAGCTTTATTACATCCTATTACTTTATCACATTTTGTAAGTTCTTAGTAACCAGATTGCTAGTAGTCACTTTGTCATTTTATGTGATATTCTCACTTTCTGGTCTGTATGAGACACCGATGCACCTCTGGGACACCAACGTGTCGTGTTGTCATTCGTATCCCGCACTGTCATCCTTTGGCCGAGATCTTGCTAGTTTGTCTAGAAAATCTCTGTGATATGCTCTTCCTGATTTTGAAACTTTCACATTGTTCCTTGAGGTAGTTTAGGGCAGTTCACCTCGTGAGACTCTCTGAATGAAGATAACTCATGATTAGTGAATCCCCCTTCTCTACATTTTGGTGAACCTAACATGAAGAGGGTATTTTTCAAAAAAACTAGGAGTTTATATACCCCTACTTGGTAGGGTCATAACTTTTGACTTGGTACTCAGAATTCATAACCGTTTGCATCATTGGAAAGCTCTCCTAGAGAACTAGTTCAGTCCCTAAAATACTATGCCTTCAAGTCTATCAAATTTTAGGGACCCACGCAAGTTCCGACCTCAAATTCTGCTCTGAAGACCTCCAAAAATACAAATTACTAGAACCTAGAAAATATCGAAAAAATTGGAAAATCTAGATTTTTGGTTTTTCTTATTTCTATCACTAAAATGAATTTAATATCCTCTTTTATGAGTTTAGTATCTGATTTTATTCAAAAAGTTAATGATGTTCCATTTCATGCATGCAATGGTGACTTGGCTTTGCCTATGTCACTTGATATCTTTGATCTTTCTCATGAAACTCCTCTTGCTTAGGAGGATATTTTGTTGCAAGAAGATGAAATCATCAATACCTTTATTAAAATTACTCTACCTTCTATTCACTCCAATGCACTCTCTTTTGGAGATGATGCATTTGTGAATGATGAATCTCTTCCTCATTCTAATGCACTCTCTTCTAGAGATGTTGCATTGGTGAATGATGAATCTCATATTTGTTATGATGCACTCTCTTCTAAAGATGATGCATTAGTGAATGATGAACCTCCTTCCACATATGATCCTCCTTGGATCAATGTTGAGAATGTTTCTTTAAATAATAATTATTCCATTAGTTGTGATGATTCTATAAATGTAATCTATGTCTCTGTTGCCCCTCAAAGGCCTAAGAGATCGATCATTTACCTAACTCTAGCTAGTCCTCCTAAAAGGATTTTTTCTATCGATAGTGTTCCATTTGATAGTGACTCTCCTGATCTTTCTATGGCTCCCTCTTACAGAGCGGTAGCCCATATAGATAAGAATAGAAAAAATAAACAACCAAGCCTTCCTCAATCACCTAAAACTATTACTAAAGAACCCAGTGATTACAATCTTGTCAAACAATCTCAGGCTTCTCCGGATAAGACCTCATTGTGGGACTTGCTTCAGTCTACTCTAGTTTATCAAGGTATGCTTCAAGAAGCCTTGAAAAGATACTCTTGGCTTCTTCTGCTAGGTTGACATATGTTGATGCATTGATAGCTCATATTCGTGTGGATTCACCAAATATCATGTTCTATCCGTAGGAACTCCCGCCTTCAAAAATATAGAAGCAAGTGAATCCTCTAGTGATTATAGTTAACATTAATAAAATTGGCATTAGATGTACTCTCATTGATGTTGGTTCTATGCTCAATGTATGTAGAATTGATCTATTTCCTAATATTAATATTGATTCATCTTCTCTTAATGCTTCTTTTGTTGACATTCATGGGTTCAATAATGTCAATCAACAAGCCCTAGGAATGATAGTCTTGCCTTTGAGGTTGGTATCCATTATCGTACCCACCCTTGTATATGTTATGTTAGAAAAATTACTATATACCCTTCTTGGTAGACCATAGATTCATGCTATGGGTGTTTTCCTGTCTACCTTGCATAAATCTATTAATTTTATTTGTAATAATCAAGTAGTCATAGTTAAGGCTGATCCAGAGGCTATGCACTTATGTGAGATGGTAACTGCTGGTCAAGTTTCGGTTATTTCTACTCTTATTCCTTCAGTGTCTTCAAATGTGTCAATGCTTACTCCAATAGTACCTACTACAAAGGATACTCTCGAGATAAATGTCCCTGAGGAAGATCCTTCTAAAGCAAGAAATCTCAATTCTGCTCCTACCTCTTCTCAAGAAAATGCATGCCTTGGTGATGATTGGGGTTCTTTAGATTTACAGAACCCTACATTGGGGAATGTAAAGTTGACTCGATCCACTTGAGCCTTCCAATAACATCATCCAAACCCGCTATCAAAGATGATTATTCTTTTGCATTGCGGGATAGTGTGAGCATAAATTGTAATGTTAGTATTGATCCTCCCTTTGAGGAAGATGATTACACTTCTGCTAAAGAGGATAATGTTGGTAGTCCTATTAATAAATATGATGGTGATCCCATAGAAAAGTGCGATCCTCCATTATCCACTGTATTTATGCCTTCTTCTCGTTAGTAGTCAAATTTTTCTCCACAAGAGAAAGGGTTTCTTCCTGCTCCCCATCCTTTATCTGAGGAGGAGCATATTTTGTTGCAGCTTTTAAAATCTCGCTTAATTACTCTTCCTTCTCCTACATGCAAGAAATCTCATGAACATGATACAATTTTTTTTTTCTTTGTGCATACCATCAAGTGCTTGGCCATTCCACTAGTGAATGTAAGGCCTTGAAGTACAAAATACAACAACTTCATGATCTAGGTGCCATCACTCATTTGTTTTTTGATGCACCTGCCTCTTCTTCAAGTAACAAGTGATATCAAGGTTTACCTCTATCCTATATTTTCTAAGTATCTTATAGGGTTATCCTCCCCTATGTGCTAGGGGGTAGTGACAACTTGTTTTGAAGGTGTGTGTCCTTCTTAAGGACCCCCTTTCTTCTCTATATCTTTCAATTGAAGAATCCCTTGAGTCCCTTTTTATTCTTAAGGGTTCCCAAGGAACCCCCTTTGAAGGCTTTTCTCTCAAATGAATTCATTGGCATCTAGCTTGGGGGTAGCTCGACTAGATCTTTCTTTTCAAATAGTGTGTCCCTTGAGTGGACCCCTCTTCTTTCAAAGGGTTCCCAAGGGAGCCCTTTGAAAGCCTTCCAATTTGTCAAAGTTCTATGTGACTGTTCACTTATTTTCCTGCGTGGTCACTTTTAGACATGTTTTATCTGTAGGTAAACATGTTTCTTTGCAGGTGCACCTGTGAAGCCACTTTCTGACTCTATGGAGTCCCCTTTATTTGGGTTTCCTCCATGTGAGTGATCTTGGGGGATACCTCCCTGCAGGTCTATAGGTCTGTAGGGTGCTTCTTTTGAGCTTCCTCCATGCGAGAGATCTTTGGGGTCGCTCCCCTGCAGGTATGCAGGTTTGTGGGACACTTTCTTTGGGTTTCCTTAATGTGAGAGATCTTGGAGGACACCTTCCCTGTAGGTCTGTGGGACTGTAGGGCACTTTCTTTGAGTTTCCTTCATGTGAGAGATCTTAGAGGATACCTCCCCTACAAGTATGCAGGTCTATAGGGTTCTTTCTTTGGGTTTCCTTCATGTGAGAGATCTTAGAAGACACCTTGCTTGCAGGTCTATGGGTTTGTAAGGTGCTTTTTCTATGTTTCCTTCATGTGAGAGATCCTAGGGGATACCTTCTTGTAGGTTTTTAGGCCTGTAAGGCACATACATCATGAGGATTCCTTCATGTGAGAGATTTTGGGGGCTGCCTCCTTGTAGGTTTATGGGCCTATAAGTTACTTTCCATCCTATGATATTTATCCATCATTGGTCTGCAAGCCTTCGGTGCACCTTGTTCAAACTCTCCTTGGGTTCGAGGACCTATGGAGCCATTTCTCTTGGAATTTTCATTCCTTTCTAGCTTCTCCCTCTTAAATTATTTTCTAACTTCTCTTCTCTTTTCTCTTCTCTTCTCAATTGTGTGTATATTGGATCGAAGACTTGCATCTTCTTCATCCTATGTATATGCCCTGCTTCTCTCTATTTAAGAATTCTTCTATACATGTGTTAGTGTTTTTAATGATCGTCCCTTTTTAATAGCTACCCTTATGCATCGAAACTTATGATTTTCCCATTTGTGTTGTTTTGTAGTGTGATGTGTCTAGACACTAGTGCATTGCATAAACATCTACATGCCACACTAGCATCCTGTGATGTTTCAAAGTTCAAATGACTATTTTCACATATGTTTTCCACTTTTCACCTCCTTTGGTAAGTGGTAACGGCTTGAGATGCCTTGTAACCACCCGGGAAGCTTATTTTTGCTTCCTTTCTCTCCTTAAATGCTATCTTTTCAATTCTATTGCTTCTTCCAAATGCTCTTAGATTGAATCTAGCTTCATTCCAATTTCTAGCTTCCTCTTCCACTTCTTGGCACCACCCTTTGCAACACTATCAAGCTTTCACAACCTCATCACAACAACACTCTTGGCTCTTGTAGGTCTTTGGATCTCTCCATTTGGCTTCCTTAAGCCTTGCAGATATATCTCCCTTTCCTTGTGCTTGCACGCATCTTGGGATTCCATATCCCCTATTATTTGTACCCTTACTTCATGATACGAGTTCTCCTCCTCGAGCGAGGATTGCTTTTATCACCTAAATTTTGTGATACGTGTTCTCCTCCTCAAGTGTGATATCTTTTATCACATCGCATTTGCTTACTTCTCACTCTCTCTATCTTTTGGCTATCGGTGGAGGTGGGAACACCAAAATGGAGATTTCACTGAGGAAAACCCCTATACAACCCCAACACTTTCTCCAACTATTATGCATGCAAGTATTGAGGACATTCACGTGCTAGAAGCTTCATCACTTGCATCGTTGTGAGCATTTCCTTTCTATCTCTTGTCCTCTTTATCATCTATTCCACTTTATTTCAACTTTATCACATCTTGTTACTTTATCACATTTTGTAAATTCTTAGTAACTAGATTGCTAGTAGTCTCTTTGTCATTTTCTATGATATTAGAACCCTTTCTGGTTCATATGAGATGCGAACACGTCTTTGGGACACTGACGCGCCACATTGTCATTCGTATCCCGTGCTGTCGTCCTTTGGCTAAGAGCTTGTTAGTTTGTCTAGAAAATCTTTGTGATATGCTCTTCCTGATTCTAAAACTTTCACGCTGTTCCTTGAGGTAGTTTAGGGAAGTTTTCCCTGTGAGGCTCTCTGAATGAAGACAATTTGTGAGTAGCGAATCCCCCTTCTCTACAGAACTGAAGTAGTAGGTACGTCACTTCAAAGAGGGGAAAAATATAGACACTAAAAAATGTCTTTAATTATATCATACACTTGAATCAAGTATACTAATATTGTTTCCTCTTGAATCCCATCCTCTTTTCGCTTAATTAATTAAATTAGCCTAGCTATTTAATTAATTACACTATTTTCATCTATTAACCTAATTCATCAAATCCAATTAATTCACCCCCTTTCATGCTAACATTTCATTTGATTAAATTAAATAAATCAAAGTATTTAATTTAATTCCCTAAGTCCTCCTGTTTAATTAAATAACCCTATTATTTAATTAAATGTCATTTCACCTTTCCCCATTCATTGAATCATTTAATTTAATGGATATCACTTTAATCCCCTAATTGTATGATTAAACCTTGTTTAATTAACAATTATCTAATTAATCCAATTCCTCCCACTTGCAAAGGAATATTCCAAAAGAATATTCCCCCATTGCACAATTTAATTTAGTTTTAATTAACTAAATAACCTTTTTCCTCACCCATATGAATATTACAAAGAATATTCTTTCTCCTCCAATCACTTGAAAAAGGGAATATTCTCACTTCACTTCTTAAGCAAGCTAAACTTGAAACCTCTTGAGCAAGTTAAATTTTGACCTCTTGAATAGGTCAAAAGTGTGTTTGTTTAGAAGGAATGAGAACCCTTGATTAAGTATCATCTTGCATTCTCACTTATTGATGAGAATCCATGATCCATGCCTCCTATTTCCTCCATCCTTGACCATTGATTAGCATTTTTGATCTCAACCTTTCATTTCTCATTTGCTTTCCTATAAATAGAACACTATTTGGAGACAAATGGATCCATCTTTCAATTGCAAACTTATGTTGTTGAATTCACTCACACTCACACTCATACTTTACTCACATTTAGCATATTTTAGTTCATTTTTAGCTGCATATTAGCTTTAATATTCCATTAATGGCTTCCATGCATCCATTTTAGCTTGTTTATAAATTAGGGTTTCAATCTCTTAGCTTAGAATTAGCTCAGATTAGCTTAGCAATTGCATATTTAGATCAATTTTAGCATAAAATCATGTTAATTTAGCTTGCATCATGTTGAATTTAGCGTAAATAATGTTTTCATACATTTATCACAATAGTTTCCTCAATTCTCTTCAATAGAATTGATTGAAACAAGCTCACTGATTAGGAGATTGGGAAAGAGTCATTGTTCCACATCAACATGACACCAATTCCAAAATAGGATAAGTTTCAAATGGGGTATAATAGACATTTCAATTTTCTTTCTTTATTTACAATGCTTCATTTCAATAAATGTTTAGTTTATCTTTAATTTGAATGATCTTGTTTGAAGATTGAGTATTAGTGGCTACATTATGCTTCAATTCATCATGGATCAAGTGTGATTGACCCATACTAGTATCCTCGATCGACACTTATGTACATGTATTTAATTTCAATTTCATGTAAATAGTTTTAAAATATAAATTATATTATTGAACAATTTCACATGTGTATGAATCTTGATTCTTTGTACGTATGATGATTGTTCATGTAAATGAATTTAAATTGTGTGATTAAATTATATTTGGTTTTAATGTTCAACTTGTATATTAAGAATGTTTTAGTTTTGAAAAGATAAATTTTTATTTTTTATTTTTATGCAAATCTTTATTTATACATATGGCTGATTGGACTTCTCATTGACATGATCAGGCTTCTCATCACTCTAATTAGTCTGAGGAGCATGCTTAGTCTAGGTCTAGTTTTTTATGAGGACACCAGTATGAGACTTGATAATACTTTGAGATGTTTAGATCAAGCTATACATAACTCCCAAAATCTGTCCAATAAAGACATATTAGTTAATATTAGAGGGGAGATTACATGCATGATTGACATGATTAGATCATACAATCCATATGATGTGATGAGCATTGAGCAGTTTTATATGTCCATTTCTAGGGGTGTTACTGACATAGAAATTTTCATCAATTTTTAGGAGAGTTTCATTAGATAATGTACATAGCATGTTCCCTTTTTATTAGGGATGAGATAGAGTTAGAGGTTATGTAGTCACTATGTGTACAAATGAGCTTGTTGCTCCTTTTATATATCCTAGATGGTTGGAAGCCCATCACAAATGGCCTCATAATGATGAGTTGCCACTTTATTTTTGTAAGCAATTATATGTCAAGTTTCATTTATAGTTAGATGTGGATTACATATTTTTTCCTTAGCATGCTGGATGGGGTAGAGGGAGGTTTGTTGAAAAACATACATATAGATGTGCAAATCTTCCACCAAGCATCAACAAGAGGGAATTAGTTGGTCCAAACCTTTTGGTTCTTCTAAAATGTTTGGAACTAGCAGCAATAGTGGATCCAACAACAACCCCTACTAGATGCAGGATTTTTGATAGTATTAACACCATTACTACTCAAATCAATCAGATGTCATCTAATAATGCTGGTAGATACTTAGTACACCCATAGATTAGCCTTCCTCCCATCGAGGCTACATCCAATAGCTATGATCCATATATTTGTGCATAATGTGTGTGTAGTCTCCATCATTGAGTTACTAGCAACATACTCGTTTCTTAGTGAGGAGCATGGGATCCCTCTAGATGTTGTATTAACACATATTAGATGGCATTCTGCTAGATAGATGAGTTGGGGTGATATAAGTTCATAGGGTACAGGGGGTATTAGGATATTCCAAGCCATCCTACAGCCCTTGTGCAACATGTCAAGTTGATCCTACAACTTGCCCCTATCAGCATGTTCCAGATTAGGTTGAGGTCATTGCACCTAATATTGTTCCTGACACATATAGCACACTTTTTTTTTGCATTAGTACTATACAATGTACAAGTGTCCCCATGATCTCCATGCATTCTTCTAAGATCAGTGGGATTGGTAGAGACATCAAGATTGTAATGCAAGTACTTGAATAATTTATATATTTTGTGTTCAAAAAATTCACATGTATATTAAACAAAATTGATTTTAAAGTAGTTCTAACTCTTGATTGAAACCATGTATTTGAAAATTTCTAGCAGTATGGTGATTTTCTAGGCTTTGGAGATTTGTAAAATGTTGGCAATCCTATGTATTATACATTTGAGGTACATTTATAGTATTTAAATTATAATACATTCACACATTGAAAGTACACAAGTTTTAGATAACTTTACACATACACATGTACATTAAATTAAATTATGTACTTTCTCGTGTTAGGATTAGGACATGGATTGAGACAAGGACCGGGATAGGGATTGGGACACAGTGAGGCTGATTTATCTATCCGTAGTCATATTAGACATCCTCATCTTTGATTTGTTTTACATGTACTCAAGTGTGTGTACATGTGTTATATATTTATACATTCTCATTCTCATTGTGATTTATCACATTATGGTTCTTATTATAGCTTGTCACATTATATACACTTATATATACATTTCTTATTATGGTTTGTCACATTATATACACATATATACATTTTATATAATTCATTTGTCACATTATGGTTTGAATATAATTTCTTTAATGATCTCTAGTTATAATGAATTGTAAATTATATATCTAAATTTAAGAGTACATGCATGTTAGATTATATATTTAAAATGGGAGAACCTTAAACATAAAAAGAGAATTTGATGTACACTAAATATTGAGACTCATGTGTAGGATTTTATTGTAATCAAATGAAAAAATAATTCTAATGACCTCTTTTTTTATAGTTGATTAAATCATATATATAGAATAACTTATACATGTGTACAAATGTAAATATGATCTTAACTTGGAAAAAAGAATTCTATGTACAAGTTTGAAAGTTTAAATGACATGTGAAAGTGATTGTTATAGGTTTCTAAACCATATTTACTATAATCACCCACACCTACATAATGCATAATCATTAAATCATAACTATCCATGTTGCATAAACCATAAATATCATTTCATCATAAGGCCTTATAAATACATCTATATAAAATTAAATAAATCCATCTAAAACATAAATATAACAATCCATTGTATACATAAAATCATAGATCATAATCATCCATTGCATAAATCCTAAATCATAAATTTATCCATTACAAATCCATCACATAATATCATGAATACAATCTACGACATATATATAACCATTCATGAATTCAAGTATCTAAGAAAAAATTAACAAATTGTTTTGAATAAATTCAATAGATGCCTATGTAGTACAAGCATTAAATAAAGGAGATGAGTGGAGAGTGTACATAAACTCTAGATTAAAATAAATAATTTGGAAATCAAATAACATATTCAAAATGATCTAAGGAGATGAATAGAATAATATGTATTCAAAATGAACTAATGACTATATGCTAGCTAGAGCTATACCCAATTTATATTTACTATTAGACCATATACAATTATGAGGTTGGCAAATGATGTGCTAAAGTAATAGTTTGGGTACATTTTTTTTTTTACTTGGTAATATTTTACATTTTAATAAGAATAAGTATGAACACATAGAACATATCAAATTATTGTTGCAAAGGTTGATAGATTTTTTTTTTTTTGAATAAGACATAGTAGAGAATGTTGGAGATCTTTTTTATAGATTGACTAGTTTTTATATGAAATTCACTAGAAATATTAGTGATATTATGTATAATTCTAGGATATGTAAACAACTTGAGGTAAGTGGAAAATAGCTTGGCACAAGTGGACAAACATTGGAAGAATTTAGCCTAAATCAAAATAACTAGGCACAAGTGGACAAACAACACCTATAGTACCCTTTAGTGTGGTGGACCACATTTAGAAAGAAATGACCTTGATGTGACCGTACGAAAAAATATTCTCAATGATAAAATAAATGAACTCAAAACATATTTGTATGATTGATTCAAAGACTATCACCTTTGCTATATTCCAAAAAGAGTAGTTTCAATGCCTTGTGAAAAAAGGATTCACTTGTTTGTCCCACTATCATTGTGCCCTATAATATATTGAAATAATTTCAAGAGACCAACCATGTTTGGAATAACTTATTGAGGGAAAAATTAAAAGCTTTCTTATCCCTTATCTAGAACCATATATTCCTAAAAACAACTTATGGAACCAAAATCAAGATTCTAGTCAAGCCCATTTCACTCCATCATTTGAGGAGTTACTACTGGAAATAGATCCAAATTATGTATCCTTAATTATATTTTTTAGTAGACATGAGAGGATATTAATTACACCAAAAATATAGCTAGAAAACTATTCCATTGAACCAAAGTGCATGAAATTAATTACATAGATGTAAAAAAATAAACAAGATAGTACCAAGTTTTAGTCTAACTTTGAATCCAAAACAAGGGAGTATAATTTATACAAGTAACACCATTTAGAAACCAAATCATGAGTTGCTAAATATTTTTAGCAATTTTTTTTTTCAAATACCAACAAGTGGGTTCAAAATTCAAATAATTTCAATTTCATATTGGTAATAATAAGAACTTGAATTGCACACTTTGAAGCCTGTACTTTCTAAACAAACCTTTGACCAATGTGGCTTACATTTCATGGGATTTATTAACCTAAAATCAAGTATTTTCCAAAAGGAAATAGGATTTTACACCTTAAGAAATCTTTATAAGCAAACAAGATCACAAAAAAGAAAGTTTCATGGAATACTAATTCATTCAATGTCTATCTAATTATATACATAAAAAATATGACATATCAACCTATCTATACTTTACCAAGCTTGAAAATATAAAAAATCTAAATGTACCACCATCTAATCCAACAAAAAATCCAAATATAGATCACAACATGAAATGAAAAATTATTTGAATTCAATATATAATAAAATATTTTCAAATTTAGGCCCAAATGTTACATGTATATATGAGCATAGAATATATATACATAAATAACTTAAAGCTCTTGGTACATATAATATGGATCCTCTTTATCTTATATTATCTCTAAAATATTTTCATGATCTTCAATAGATAACCTCCACTTTTGTTGGACACATCCTCTTTTTGATAAAGTTTCAAAATTTATTCTTGTTGCTATAACCAAGTGACTATAATGCAGAACCTTTTGTCCTGGCATATAATCAATAAATATAATACCATTTTTATTGATCTCTATTTTTTGATAATATGTGCCTTCAACAATGACTGATCTAGTGAGATACTCTTGTCCATCACCATCTATTATTTATTGTGACAATTTTCTTTTTGGTTGCGCACATCTTAGTAGGTAGTAATCTACACCTTTTGTATTGTTAGGATCTACAACAACAACGAAAATATACCTTGTATACACCATATAGTAAACATATGTAAATACAAGATTAAATTAGAGTTTTAATGTAAATCATTCAAATATTTCTAACCATGCTCAACTTAGGTAGAATATAAACCAATTTTAAGTTAAAATTTAATTTAAAAATTTAAAAATTACCTATAACAACTAAATCAGATACACGTTTGTAATGAGTTGAATATAGAGGATCATAGACATCTACAATGTCATTATCTTCAAAAGGAGGCATTGATACTAATTGTTTTATTTCCCATTGTGAAACATACCCATCTCTAATATTCTCACATTATAGAGTATTTGCATTGTTCTCAATACAATCAACACAAAAACATGATTTTTCTCTCATTTGAATTACAAGAGGCTTGTTATGTTCTGTTGTCATGATTTGATGCAAACTTCTAATACCATTAATTACTTGACAATTATATGGATTTGATCAATCAATATCTATAAATTTAAAACACCCTATTAAAAAAGTGTATAAATTTGAAAATTCAATTCATGTACACTTTCAAATCCAAATAACAAATTTAATTATGTACCTTTAACTTCCCAAAATAGTGTGTGTTGTATATTGAGTTGCGAGCATCAAAATGAATTTTTCACCATTCAACAATTTAATTTACATTATGTATGACATTACTTGCAAGTTCATATTGGTGAAATTTCAAGTTAAGCCATTTAAGAATTTAAAATTCTATTCCATATGGTGTTATCTGCAAGTTCATGTTGGAAAAGTGCATGCTTCACACATGCTCCTACTCCATCATTCTCTTTTTTTCATGTCCACTCATAAAAATTACACAAAAAATTTATTTTACGTCTAGCATATTGTTGGCTTAACAAATTAAAAGCTTTTGTAGACTTAAATTGTCTTGTGAAGTTGCAAAAAATTTCATTCAAACCAAATTAGTAAAAAAATTATAGGTGTACAACATATAAGTAACTGAACAATTCAAGTCTTAAAGTTAAGTAAACAAATAAATAATTATATATTTTAAAAAAAATTAAATCAACACTTACCAACACATCCATCAAACCATATCCAATGTTGTAACACTTACCAACACATCCATCAAACCATATCCAATGTTGTAAAACATTTATGTCATGTCGTCTCACGTCTTCAAAAAATATTTTGAAATAATGGGCTACATAGCTTCTATCATGACCCGTATCATCACTAATATAAAAGTGAACCTCTTTGATGATAATTCATTCATATTTTATATTTTGTACACCATCCACATGTAACTTGGTATGTCTATAGAAATTTTTTACAAATATTGCAACTTGCTTTAAATGATAATATTGACTTTGAATCTCAATTTTAGGACTAAATGTATAGTTCTCAAAGAAATCTACAATAGAGAGAATACAAATTAGTGGAAAGCAATTCTTTGAGTCATCAAATTGCTTAGCTTTCCATCTTGCACCATGACAATGTTGGATATGTGGATATAAGATATTGTGAGAATTATTCATAAACTCATTGTAAGACAATTCACTCTCTTTGAGAACAATTTTTTTGGCCTCAACTCCTGTCTTCATTGATTATTTCTCATATTCAAATATCTTCCAAATAACTTGCATTGAATTATCAATATTGTCAACCTATAAAAGATTCTTCAAATTTCCACAATCATTACATGTATTTTTTATACACTATACATTGAATTCATCTGAATCTTCTAATTTTTTGCATACAAGAGACTTCACAAATTGTGTTGTACTTCCAAGGATGGCTATATTTGGATTAATTACTACCATAGCTTTTTTATATGACTATATGTGCAAATGAAATTCAACATGATTTCAACAACAAAAAGTATCACGTACTTTATTTATACGTAGAAAAAAAGGTCGTAGTCTCTCAAACATCCTTTGACAAATCTTCACATATGAAAATTCTTGCTTCAGTGCTTCAAAAACTTCACTGTGTTGTATCTATATATAAAATGTTTTGGATGAGAAATTTTTGTACCATATTCACCTATTATTTGTATAGTGTCTCTGCTATTGGAAGAAACATGAGAATGGTTGTTCTAATATTCAATCACCTATTTCTTTGTACATCTTTTGAAATTCTATCTTTTAGGGGAACCCTACAAATATTTACCCAATTATTCTCAATATTCTCATCTAATATATTTATAATTGCAATATATCTTTGAACAATTCTCTTAGACACATTTAGTAATTGAGAATTTGCTTGAACTTTTCTTCTATGTAATAATTTCTTACTAGAAATTATAGTAATTAATGCTCTATGTGCTACACTTAAATTAGTAGCTCAACTCTTGCTTTCAATACAATTCAATGCTTCTTGCATGTTTTCAACAATTATTTATTTTAATAAATCTAATGAATTTTTCCTATTATCAACCCTTAACAACTCCAAAACAAGGATAATCTTTTTTTGCCTAAATAAATTTGCACATAATTGTGCTCTTCCGATTAGATATTCTTCTTCAATAAATTCATCCCATATTATTTTATAGTGTAATTTTACCATGCTTTTAGATAACATATATTCAAATGAAATATTCTTGAAAAGAGAATCCTCATCCATCTCCATCAAATTTTCCATACCATAAATTTTTTTACTATCACTACCTTCAATTTGTTACTGTACTTATACATTACCAAGTGGTCATCAATAATTTCTATGGGTTGTTCTTGAGTAGGCATCCCTACATCCATATTTTTGGACTTTATTTTTTAATTAGACAACCTTGATCTAGTCCTTTTATTCCCCACCAAAATTTTCTCAAATTTGAATCCACTTGTATACAAATGTACACATACAGATACTTTAACCTAAATTATATTTTTTGATACATAAGAGATCTATCTAGATTCAAAAAACCATGCTAAATAGAAAAAAACTAAGGATATAAAAGGAGAGGAAGAGAGAGAGACCTAGATTCTAGCACTACATGTATGATAGAAGGAAAGAGAGAGAGAGAGGGTAGTACTACAGTCATGCCCCCAAGATAGAACCTAAGACTTTAATAAAATGAATGAGAGAGAGAAGTATCTAAGGAGAGATAGAGAGAGTAGGTATCTAAGGAGAGAGTGTGTAGCAAGTTACATGTATGATAGGAGAGAGGGAGGGATGATAGAGGGGTATATAAGAACAAAGAGGGTAGCATGCTATGATAGAAGGAGAGAGGGAGAGGTGAAACCAAATCATATAGTTATATAATTTTTTTTAATATACAAGATAAGATTAATAAAATGAGAGAGGGAGAGGGAGAGGGAGATAAGTACCCAAGGAGAGATATAGAGTCAAACTTAGACCTATCTAAGGAGAGAGAGAGAGAGATTAGCTCACTATGGTAGAAGGAGAGAGGGAGAGATGAAACCAACTCATAATTCTAATTTCCTAATGTACAAGATAAGACTAATTTAAAATGAAAGAGAGAGAGAAGTATCTAAGGAGAGATGGAGAGAGAGAGAGTAGACCTATCTAAGGAGAGAGAGGGGTTAGCTCACTATGGTAGAAGGAGAGAGGGAGAGATGAAACCAACTCATGTGTAACTTTAGATAATTTTAAGTAATTTACAAGATATGCTTGACTAATAAAATGAAAGAGAAGTCTCTAAGGAGAGATAGAGAGACAATAGACCTATCTAAGGAGAGAGAGCTCTTAGCTCACTATGGTATAAGGAGAGAGCCCAAGATATGAAACTAACCCATGTAATTAGATAATTTCTTAAAATTTAAAAGATCTAATACTAATAAAATGAAAGAGAGAGCTTGAGTATCTAAGGAGAGATAGAGAGAGAGAGTACATGTATATACGGAGAGAAAAAGAGAGGGTAGTACTACATGTATGATAGAGAGAGGGAGAGATGAAAAAAATTCATAATTATAATTTTTTAATGTACAAGATAAGACTAATTTAAAATGAAAGAGGGAGAAGTATCTAAGGAGAGATAGAGAGAGAGTGTTGATGTTTTCTACACAACAACAACTCAGACATAATATGAAATCCTATCTCTCTTGAAAGGTAAATCTCTATCAACAAGCCTCAAGAGATAACCCCAAGGTCTCTAATGTTAGGTCTTGACAATGCATAAACAACTTAGTGATAAATGTGAAAATGTTGGTAATCACAATGGGACCTTACTGCAAGCAAAATACTGAATATTCAATTTATCGAATCTAGAAATATGATGACACTTCAATCCTAAATTTAACCCAATGATAAAATAAATAATAAAAGATATAAGGTTTCAAAGAGATTTCTAGATTTAACTCCTCCTAAGATTAACAATGCAAATGATAAACACTTGAAATGGACCAATCCCTCAAAAAATTGATTTCCACTTGACCCAGATGGATCTGCAATCTTGTAGAAATAGTACAACCTTCTAAGGTGTTAAGATTTTCAGATCATGAATGTTCATTCAAACAACCCTATTGCAATTGAAACGAATAAACCCTCACAATTGAACTGAGCACAATGAATATAGGAGTCCAGGCTAACTTTCAGCCTAGTTAGGGTTTTACAATAATAATTGGCCACAAAACAAGTTGGCCAAGAGAAATTCAAATAAGATAAATTATGCATTAAATGCATGAACTTCATCCAGGTCAGCTTGGGATCTCCAATATAGCTCGAACCAATGCATGCCAAAATAATAGGGAAGCACAAATCTCAATGTAGCCTAGCATTAACTACCTTCCCCTTTGTCTTTATTTCGGTCTAACATTTCATGCACCTTCAAAAGCACCTTATCCAAGTCATCCATAGGTGGTAAAGGAAAAACCTTAAGTCGGCTTTCAATTAATGTAATATCCTCCCTTGATTGCTTCGCCGATTTATCCCACTCAACCTTATATGTTAGATATTTATCAATAATAGCAATGTAGGTGGCCACATCATCTAACTGGTGTTTAGTAATAGGATCATCACTGAATTGAGCATAAACATCATGCCACCACTTTCTCAACTATTCTAAACTCAAATATTTAGGTGCAATCTTTCTTCTCCTTGTCATTATCTCAAAGAAAGCAATGCATCCATTATAAACACCAGTTAGGGTATCATCTATTTTCCTCCTCTACTTGTAGATCTTCTTTAGAACCTTCTACCTAATCTGTAACACTTCAAACCATTCCCAAGATTCAATAGCTTTGGAGGAAGGGAGAATTCTATCACTCACTAGCCTATCCTTGGTATACTCCATGATGGTTTTGGTTTTCTACAACAGGAGATCTGTATATTCTTTGTCCTGAGCTAATACCTCCTTCAACCAACCGGTTTCCCTCATAGCATCTTTTCCAGATGAAAGAATGTCCTTGATAGCTTCATTTCCTTTAGTTCGCACCCCTTGTACCCAATTTATAGTAACAAGAGTGGAATCCTTCATTATTTCAAGCTCAGTGATAGTCTCTTAGGGTAAGGGTTTTGCAGCAGAGGATGAGGGGTTAATGGATTGCAAGGGTTTCATCAAATCTTCCAAACATTTCTTGAGTCCCTCAATCTCCTTCTTCATCTCCTATTTAGTCTTTTTTCTTTCTTCAACCTACCCAAGATGACTGCACTAGAACCCTGATAATCTTCAATGTCCTACTCAACGGAAGTAGGTCCTAAATTGATAGTTTGCAGGTTGTAATCTTTTATAGTTACATCATCTCTATTCTTTTCTGAAGCAGGAGTTGCAATGTGGACCACTCTATTACTTGCCTCATCTCTTTCAATCTTTGAAATGACACTGGCCTTCTTCTTTCCTTTATCTTTTCCAATCTTAGCCAACAACTCATTCCAGTTAGGTGGAGTATCCTCAACAACAACCTACTTTCTCTTTATTTCCTTGTCCAACCACTTTGGAATAGTGGACTCTAACTGCACTTCGCTCTATCCCACTTCCTCTTGTTGATCCTTAGGTGCTTCTTTATCCAAACTCTGCTTCTCAAGAGTCTCATTTGCCTTACTCTCCTTTTCTTCAGTGTGTTCCTCTTGGTTCACAGGGGATGAAACCTTTTCTAATACTTCCTCTCTATGAGGAGATTTGACCCCTTCAATTCTAAAAGGTGACTCTTCATATGCAACCAGAGAAGACTGCATCACTTTTTCAACTTTTTCCTCTGCACTATAAAGCTCACCCTCATGAAATTCTTCTCCCTCAGTATCTGGATGATCTTTGTAAGAATTGGCTATGAAGGTAGCCACCCAAGATTTAGAGGCCTAATAGAAAGCACAAATGAGAGAGAAAATAATATGACAAGAATAAACTGTATTCAATGTCAATAATATTAGATGATGGTCCAAATGTACATAGGAGACCCCTTGGTTATATAGCCAAGGTGAGAACATAGGAGGGCATTAGATTATGACAAGTGTCGTAATCTTATGACATGAGACAACAATGAAGAGTTATCACTCCACCTAAAGTGGGAAAGGATAATGTGATAATCTCCACAAAAGGTGGATCACCCTCAAAAGGTGGAAAGATGATCACATGATGTGTCCACAAAAGGTGGAAGTGATGTGGTAATGACATGTCAAGTCCACCAAAAGTGGAAAATCTCCAACAACCTCCTATGTGGTCCCTAAGTAAACTTAACTAAGGTGTAATCATGATCTAGGACAAGGTACAAGACATATAATTACACCAACACCCCCTGTTAAGTGCAACTTAGGGAGAATGTACAAAAAAGTAAACAATACAAGATGGGTCCTAGCTACTAGGCCATGTTAGGTACCCATGTACAAATGCAATGAAATCTCTCATAAAGTGGAGAAAGATAGAAAAAACCAGTGGGAAAAAACTACCCCCCAAAAGAGCGATGAAATACAAAAGCCTATGAATATGGAATGAGAAGGAAAAAACCCCATGTGAGGAAAAATGTCCCCCCCATACAAGAGAAGAAGAGAGACAAGGTAGCCCCCCCTTAATGTACAATGATCACCCATGGAAGATGCTCGAGAAGGAATGAAGAAGCTGCTCCAAAACTATCGAACAATGTTCCTCCCCTTAGGAAGAAACAATACCAAAGGTGTATGAATGAAGTCTCCCCAATCCATAAGTGAAGAAGGAAGAACCCTCAAAATGGAAGAAGTCTCTAAAATCTGCTCAAATGTCCCTGTGTTGATGCTGAAAGATGCCTTTCCCAAACCATGTGAAGTTGCAATGGTGTAGTCACTTCCTGGAACCGGTGAGAAACCCTTTGCAACAACACTCTGATCCACTAAAAAAGACAACTCAAGATCTAGCAAGGATGTAGGTAGAACATACTCCAAAGATGATGTCTCCTCAAGAGAGAAAGTGGCCTCCTCCAACTGCTGTAAAGATGCATCAACCTCGAAAGATTGATCATGTAGATGAGGGTCAGAGTGTTCCCTCACAATAACTGAAGAAAAATCACCTTCATCAAAGAGAAGATGTAAATAATAAAATGTGTCTTCGAAATCTGCAATGTAGGACTCCACAAACAAACTGCCAATGTCTGTCAAGTAGTCATCCCATGAAGCTGCTACTGGAAGATAAGGTATACATTGTTGTACTAAATCACAAGGCACTGAAACTATCAGAACACAAGTATCATCAGGTACATAAGTCAATATAGGAGATGGAGTATCAACAATAGGTTCAAGAACCTTAGGACTAGTGAGCACTCCAAGATTCAAGTAACCATACTCAATCTCCTCAAGTGTGTCCACACTAGGGTGAACTGAATCATCAATAGGAGCAAAATATGAGAAGGTGTAGAACCAAGAACAATGATCAACCTCCCCAACTACAACAAGAGCCCTGCTATGCAAATCCTGAACAATGACAGAATCTGGTGTGAACTCTACATTTTTTCCTGTACCACTATGTGTAATCTGATAGATGGAAAGGATTTTTCTTGAAAAATTAGGCACACATAGAACATCATTAAATGCTCCACCTTCAACGTCAATAGACCCCTTCCCACAACCTGTCAAAGAAGTGTTGTTGGCCATCAAAATGGGTGGTGATGAACAAGAATCAAATGAAGAGAACATATCCTTGGATGAAGTCATATGATGTGAAGCTCCTGAATCAAGGATCCACCTATCTGAATTGGAATCTACAAAAGCAAGAAATGCTTGCCCCTTATGTTTCTCATGTTGAGATGAAGAAGGAGATGAGCTTGATGTTGTTGCCATGAGAGTTGTTCCTTTTCCCTTAGAAGAAGTGGAAGGAGATGATTCCTTCTCTTGATATGTAGCTGGCAAGTTGATATTATTCTTCTTTAGGATGTGTTTCAACTCATCAATTTGCTTAACATGAAAACGATGCTCCTCATGACCAAAATTTTTGCAATATGCACATGTTGGTTGCTCCCTCTTGCTTGAATTATTATACTTCTTTGAAGAAGATGAAGTTGAGCTTTGTTGTGGAGTAGATTGTTGGTTCTCTCCTTGTGGATTTGGTGAAGATTTCTTATGCTTCTTATTGGAACCCTTTCCTTGAGTCCCTTGATTAGCCACCAAAGCCTTAGACTTTGAAGACTTGAGAATCCCCATGCTTATCAACTTTGCTTGCTCTAACATCAACATTTCTGTGAGTGCATCAAATGATGGCATAGTGAAAGAACTACCAACTATCAAGCGATGGGTTTGGAAGCTAGAAAAAAATGCTGCATATTCTGATGGAAGCTTTCCCAACAAATTGTAGACCAACTGTGCATCCTTCTTATCAATGCCACAATCCTTAAGCTGTGCTCTTAGCTCATTTGCCTTAGTGACATAGTCTTGGATTGTATCAAACTTCTTGGGATCTAACATTGTGAGATCATTGTCAAGCTGATAACCTCTAATCTCATCAACTTGTCCATACAATTGACCAAACTTTTCCCAAGCTTCTTTAATTGTTTTACACTTATCAATTTGAAAGATTAGATCTTTTGATACATATTTCCTTAATGTTCCAAGAGCCATAGTATTTTTAGTGAGCCAATCTAAATGAGCAACATGATTAGCTTGAGGATCAGATGGTGCAACAACAGTTCCATCAATATAATGAGTTAATCCTTTTTCCATTAACTTACTTCATGCATCAATTTTCCAAGAAGCATAATTATGTGGAGTTAACAAGGGAAACATAGGAGAACCCATAGCAACAAAATGAAAGAGAACAAGATAGAGAGAGGCACAATCACTCAATACACCCCCCCAAATTCACTCATTCAAAGAAGCCCCCCCAAAAAGATGATTTGGCACTTTATAATTAGTGCGTGTACAATGGCCACTTGCAAGCCAAGAAAAGTGGGATTCTGATTTTCAATGTTTTACAACAGCCTTAAGTAGGCTACAACAGACTCAAATGACTGATATAAAAGACCAAACTGAGAACTTGTCTTTACAAATGCCAAAATAGGCCAAAAATGACCAAGTGCTGAAAGTACAATTTCTAATAACAATTACTACAAACTGATAGCACCATTGTGAAGTTCATAAAAAATCATGCACTTTCAAAAAAAATGGCACCTGAAAAGGAGTTTGTATGAGCCTGAACGGAGCCCCAAAAGTTGCAAAAATGGTGACAATCAAGCAAGACCTGACACAAATCCAATTTTCTAGAAAATCCATGCACCAAAATCAGAAAATAACTTCACCACTGTGATGTACATGAAAAATTAGCCCAGATAAAAAAAAATTGCACCAAAAAAGGCCTCAAAATGACAAAGATATGAGCCTTTGAAGATGAATTGCAAAATCAAAAAATCAATCCGTGATGGGGTCTAAAATTTTCAAAAGGTGCTGATGCAGTGCTGACGTCAGAAAATCAACATATTAAATTTGATGGCCGTTTGACCATCACATGAATCTACATGTAAAATTTGACGGCCGTATGCACGTCACGGTCGCCGTCAACTATGTTGCGGAATTAGGCCAGAATATTCTGTCGCCGAGGAATCCTTGGACGGAATATTCCTATCGAACTTTTGAATTTTTGCTACCTGTTTTGAACCGCTAGAATTTTAAAACTGCCGCCGATTTGAAAAAGTTCACCAGTTTTTTTAAGTCTAGCTGTTGCTGGTAGAGGGAGGAGGAGGGGCCCACTTGAAGGCATGCCACGCAGTGGGCGACGTACGAAGGGTACGTTTGAGGACTTGTACACTCCGCAGACTATACCAAGATATTTTTATTTCTTTAAAAACTTTACAAAATAAATAAAAAACTGCGAATACAAATAAATGATTTTTTTTTTTGAAAATTATTCGCAGAAAAATGAAATAATTTTTTTTTTTGAAAAAATCGTACAGACTGTGCAGGTTGGCCATATGGCCGGCACCGTAAATTTTTTTTGCCTCGACGGACAACTTGCTCCGATTTGGACGAATTGGTAGTCGATCTTAGGGTTTTTGGCCCTTCTGAGCATGATGGCAATGTCCTTTTTGGCTGAAAATGCTCCAAAGTGGCAGCTACCTTCTAGATCTAGCAACCACCTCCAATCTTCAACCATTTGCAGATTTGGCCTCTGATGTCCAACTAAGATGAAACAAAAGGAAAATATAACTATCTCAGACACTCTAGACGCAATGGCGAGCTCAGATATGATGCAACAAGCTCCCAATATGCACCTGTAATACAAGGCAAAAAATGGAACCCTCTAAGAATCTCTCCAAAAGACTAACTAAAGGCACTCCAAAAGCTCTGATACCATGCAAGAATTGGCTATGAAGGTAGCCACCCAAGATCTAGAGGCCTAATAGAAAGCACAAATGAGAGAGAAAATAATATGACAAGAATAAAATATATTCAATGTCAATAATATTAGATAATGGTCCAAATGTACATAGGAGACCCCTTGGTTATATAGCCAAGGTGAGAACATAGGAGGGCATAAGATTATGACAAGTGTCATAATCTTATGACATGAGACAACAATGAAGAGTTATCACTCCACCTAAAGTGGGAAAGGATAATGTGATAATCTCCACAAAAGGTGGATCACCCTCAAAAGGTGGAGAGATGATCACATGATGTATCCACAAAAGGTGGAAGTGATGTGGTAATGACATGTCAAGTCCACCAAAAGTGGAAAATCTCCAACAACCTCCTATGTGGTCCCTAAGTAAACTTAACTAAGGAGTAATCATGACCTAGGACAAGGTATAAGACATATAATTACACCAACAATCTTTAGCCTCTTTAGATTCACCTAATTCATCATTTTGGGCTTCAAGGACACCATCATGTTGCTCCTCATGAGAAGTAACTAAAGGAGGATCTGCTTTGGGCACACTATCCTTGGGAGAAGGATTCCTTGACTTCCTTGTATATACATGTTTCTTTTCTCATGAACTCTCTACATTTACCATAGGTGGACCCACCTCCACTCCATCCTTGGAACCTACCTTTTGCAACAATTTATGATTCTTCTTTTAGGCACAGAAAGATTAACTTCAGGACTCTACTTTTCAGACTTCTTAGTCCTTGAAGTATGCCCCCTTTTTTTGGAAATTGGCTTTCTCTGTTTTTCTGTTTCTTGGGCTTCCTCCCCTTGAACACCCTTTACCTTGATTTTAAAAGGAGAACCCACCTTACCTTTTCCTTTAGGATCTTGCTCAATTGATTCCTCAGAAGTGGAGTGAGGGTCCAAATCTCCCATCAGATCATAGGTGCACTATACACCTTCATTTTCCAACTCCCAAATTTTATGCTTCAACCACATCTTGGTGTACTTGGTGACCGGATCCATTATCTGTCCCAATTATGTCTTTTCTTCCTCTAGCCAATCCACATCACCAATTGGCCTGTCCTTAACTGCTTCATAAGCATGGCCTTGATTCAAGTCCCCATCATCCTTGAGTTGATTAGGAACTGCCTTCACATTATATAATCAGATTGATTCAAATGGAAGCTGGGAAAACTTCTTCTTTCTGACCTCATATTCATCATTGCAATTGGCTCAGTAGTCTTCCTAATTAACCTTATGGCTATATTATTTACTAGCCTTCTTTTGTGCTTCACCTGTTATATCAAATCGAGACCTCTTGGAATGAAAGGAAAAACCAAGAGCACTCATCTCCTCCTTTGAAGCCTGGGCTGAAATAATGGAAGGACATGCCTCTCTAGTACCTATCCTCAAAGGAAAGTCTCCACCAAAACTAGTCTTATGCTTGTCCCTTTTGACAATAGCATCAAAATCACATATCTGTCTAGTGGCTTCCAGAAGTAAGATGTGATTAGTGAGATACCTTGGAAGTCTGTATGGAGCCCTTTGACAACCATGAATCCGTATATATGAGAAGGTTGGGAACTGAATGAACCAAGCACCATATTTCCTAATTAACTCCTTGGCTTGATTAGAAATTCTCATGTGTTCTGCACCCTAAAGTAATCTGGTGATATGCATGGTGAATGCATCATTCACCCTCCTATAGCTCGAGCTTCCCAAGTGCAATTGAGGGTAAACCTCATAAATAAAATCCTATCCAAAGGTGCCGCTAGTATATATCAAATCTTGCAAGTGCATAGACTAAATACGAGGTCATCATGAAGGTCTTGGTTTGCAACACATTGGACAATTTCTCATGAATCACTCTACTTATGACACCTACCCAAATATAGTCAGTCTTTTCTTGTTCCATCCTCACAATAATATGGCACATCCAATTCTCAAACATACCAACATTCTTTAATCCAACCACCCTGCTAAGAAGATTGATGGAATCATAATACTCCTTATTGAACTTTGCTCTAAATAACTGCTTAGGCAGTTTGGAATAATGAGACTTGGGCTTTTCTAGCTAGGAATTGATGAGCTGCTGAGATTTGACAGTCTCTTCTTCATAGTACTCCTTAGCAAAATTAGCATTATGCATTTGATCAAAATCACACTCATCCATTCATCAGGGTAAATTCATCAACTTAAATCAAATAAATCAAACTTGATCTCTTTGATTAAATAAATCAATCATTTATTTAATTAAATCTCATATCATCATCCATCTCCCTTTGATTTGATTTAAATCCCTAAATCAAGTCAAAGTGGTCAAATCAGCCTAATCATCATCCTAGCTAATTAATCCTGATTTAATCTAATGCTAATCCCACCCCACTTGCATTCTCTAGATATCTCCACTTGCACAATAAATCAATTTTATTGATTTATTAAAACACTCATTTTCCCTCAACATGACAAGTCAAACATGGCATTTATTGCTCTTTTTTCTTGTCCCCCTCTCAAAATTTATTGCAAATTTGAATTCAAAATTTCCCCCTCTTGGGCACTCTTCCCAAATCTTGCACAACCATTGACCATTCACCATCTTGGCCAATCTCTCATCAACAAAATCTATAAAAGAAGGCTTAATCCTCATTCATAGGATCCACAATTTTATGCAAGGTTACTCTCTTCATTTGAGATTTGATCTTGTCCATTTCACTCTATCATCTCCATTTGCATTTTATCATCTTGAGCTTTGATCAAGGATTGGGAAAGGGTCACTAGCACATGTGACGCCAATCCAACTATGGAATAGGTAGCTTGCTTTTGTTTTCATAATTCTTTAGTTTTTTTATCATCATTTGTGGCATTTTGAAAGCATTTGCAATGTATTTCATAGAGGTCTTTTGATAGAGTTTGCAAGGCACTAACCCATTATTTGAAGTTTAGTTGTTTGCAGATTTTAAAATGATGCCTACTTTTGGCACTAGAAGGAGGGCTTTAGATGTTTTTGAGCCAATGCAGATTCTTACTTATGGCCTTATGCTTTGGCAGATAGTTGACGAATCCTTTTCTATATTTCAAGAATGGTATTATTACCAGTTTCACCTTTTCTGACCTCTGATTGCTTTATTGTGGCCACCGGAGCTTTGTCATTTTCCATATGATGTTGTGGTGCAGCAAACTGAGAACTTCTCTTGGTTTGTTATTCGCAGTCTTCTCCTGTGACAGTTGGAAATTTTTCTGTTGAGTCTTTTTTTTAATTTCTGTTCCCTTGTTAGAACTGTATTTTGCCAATTTCGCAAGTCCAATCTTCCCTCCAATAGAGATTGGATTCTAGTTTCTAACTGGTAGTTGATGCAGAAAGAACTTATACTGTTGCTGGTACAATGTTGAGTCTCGACTATCTTTTCAACTTTCAATATATCTTACACCTAGATTGCTTGTGTAAGCTCGGGTACAAGTGAAGCTTAGTATATGAAAGCGTGGTTACCAGGGTGCTAGCAAAGGTTGAAGAATACTGTTTTACACCTGCCAATAGAATTTACTTGAAAATGCCTAAATCCTCATCATCGAATATCTATTGTAAGTCTTCCCTTTAGGAAATTTTGTCACACAGTTCACGTGTCTTGTCTATGCTTTCACAGCTTTTATTTGCGTGTAGGTTTCTAAATCCTTTTCAACAAATCCATTCTGTATGTACTTTGCAAACATTACAGAAATAAGACTCTCACGCCCTTCAAATTCTGTATGTACTTTGCAAACATTTCAAAAATTCTGTATGTACTTTGCAAACATTGCAAAAATTCTGTCACACAGTTCACGTGTCCTTGAGGTAGTTTGTCGCGCCCTTTTTATGTGTCCACCTTGCTCGCTGGCTCTCTACCTACAGCTCACATTTTTTTAAAAGTTTCTTATGCCTTTCAATAAACTGATTATGGCGAGTTTCTTATAGTCTACTTTCTTTTTGTCACACAAATGCCTTTATGAGGGTACCATAGGTCTCTGTTATTTGAGGCAATCTGTCAAACAATTCACATATTCTGCCTGTGCATCCACATTTTTTTTTCTTTTCTTTTCTTTTGACACATTTGGGATATTATTTTAGGACGCATAGAGGAGATTTTATTTTCAAAACTGTTGCATGGCCAACAAAGGTGAAATGAATATCAGCTACCATAGATGATAGCATTTAAGTTAAGCACAAATTTTCAAGTTCACATCATTTGGTCTGCGTAGTTCGTAGTGATGTGAGTCTTTGAAGCTTTCTATTAAAAAGTCTACACGTTCTCCATACTCCTATTTTTGATTCATTGGCTTCATACCTACCAAATGTATTAAAAATATGTGATATGGTCTTAGGTTGCGTAGGCTTGGGCACCGATCAGATGAACCACAGCCACTCTGTCAAACAATTCGAACGCCTTGTCTATGCTTTCACATGAGGCTACGAGGATGCTAACCAATGGTTGTGGAACTTAGTTTTACACCATGACAATAGCATTTGCTTGAAATTTCTGACACGTTTTTCTCTATTTTGTGTAGGTCTTGTAATCATCTCCAACGATATTGTGAACATGCAGATTTCTGACGTGTTTTTCTCTGTTTTGTGCAGGTCCTGTATTGTGAAGCATTTTCGTTCTGAAGTTTGGTCTTTTCTATTGCTCTATTGATTGTTACACTTCCACTGATGACTGCTAACTGGAGGAAAGGCATTCTGGAGCATTTATGGTGTTGTTTCTTAACTTACCAAGTGCATTTGAAGATCTGATGCATCCTTTCGAATCAACTCAATCTGGTGTGCTGCTTGTCAAAAATTATTTGTCTAACATTTGAAATCTATTGACCTCCACGCACTGACCTGCAGTCTCTTTATGGCAGAGGAGACAGGAAACATGACTTCTCACCCACTCATGGCATTAATGGGAAAGTCTATCTATCATTAACTCTTTTTTTTTTTGGTTACTAACTCATTTGTGACTTTGCAGGCTCAATCAATGAGAATCAAGACTTTATAGATCTTTACTTGTTTGCATTAAATTGTTTATGGCTAATGAGAGAGACATTGATCTTTGACCAAACATTTTAGCTAAAATTTTGGATACTATGGAAAGATTTGGATTATGAGGTTGTTGAAAAACAATATTTTTAAAGCTATTGATCCTTGTTGAAAGATTAAATATATTTTGTCCCAAAAGATCTAATCATTGTTGAAAGATGGAATCATAGATTGATAGGATTAAATTGTTAGCAAGGGAGACCTTGATCTTTGTTATCCAAATATCTTTTTTCCTTTTTTTGGTCAAAGTTTGCTTTAAAATTGGTGGAAATCAAGAATCTTATAAATGCTTTGTTCATTGGTTAAAATCATTAGTCTTTTTTTTTTCTTTGAAGTTAATGCTTAAATCTTCTCATGGTTGTCTTTTTTGTATTGTAGGGATTTTGTTTACACAACGAACATGGAATAAACAATCTTTAAATAATCTCAAAGGTACAAACGAACAACGAAGGCAAAAAGGAAAAGCGAAAGCGAAAAATCAACAAGGAGGAGGCTAACAAATGAAAACGAAATGAGGAGGATTTTTTTTTGAAAACACAATGTGTTTTTTAACACTTTAGGTGTTGATCAACACTACTTCACGAAGTTGTTTGTCTTTTCGTTTTAGAACATTAATTTTCATTTGGGTCTAAAATGAACAATTTGAGTTTCATTGCAAAGGGCTTAAAACGAATCTTAGGACAAACTTACTAGAGTTCGTTTTGGGTTAAAAATTGAACAAGCAATCTTCATATTTCATTTGGTGCTTAAAACGAACTCACAATTTCTTTGAAGGTTATAAAACGAACAAGTGTTTGAATTGTGTGATGTTGTCTTTTGAGTGCGTATCCTCTCCCCTTGCGCTTCGTGTGATCTAGGGTGCAAGAGAAACATTCAAAATACATTTTATTGCTTTGAAACACTTCGATTTGGGCTTAAAAATTGAACATCTTGTGCGAGTGTGAGTAGGGGCATTTTCGTGTACATTCTCTTTCTTTGTGCCATCAAAGATCGATCGAGTTACGGATTGTGTCTTTGCTTGCTTTTGTTTATCTTAGAGGGCCTGCCTTGGGGAAAAAGTACTCACCCAAGGGACGAATCAACCGTAACACTCTAAAGCCAAGAGTATTTCCAGCCGGGATATAAATGAGGGTTTTGGTTAAACGCCATAATCATGTGGTTGGCTCCGACAAGATGGATCCGAAAGGGGACTCTTGCCGTATGGGTCAATCTCCACGAACGGAAAGTCCTTACTAGAACCCATGTGCTAGAATTTTGCAAAATCCTTAATGCAAGAACGGTCATTCCTGAAGCCACCCCACACTCTATGGTCTTCTAGTAGAGATGGAAAGCACGCCATGGGAGTTTCATGGTGTTGATGCTGCTACCCCGATTGACGCACGAGCCATGGAGGGGAGCCAGCTGGGGTCAAGCATCTAACCATCCGCTAGAGATAAGCATAGCCGACTTGTCCAAGTGGGAATCCAACAAATATTGTCTTACACATCCATAGGCTTGTAATTGTTCTTCATTTGAAAACACAGTGTGTATTCAAAACATTTTGCAAACAAACATTCAACATGATTCTCAAAATTTCAAACCCTCTTTAAGACAAATATCATTGACTCAATCCATGTTAATGCTTCGCTGATTCACGTCAGAGGTTCCTAAGCATTGGATTATACCTCAATTTGTCTTCTTGAGTAAACAATAGGAAAACCCTTGCCTTAAGTTCATTGAATTTCCACATAAAATATCTTGTGGGGTTTAAAGAAATTAAGACATTGGAAATCTTAGTTTGAAACCTTAATCAAAGAGAGTGTTTTTGGTAAAATAAATCCATTAAGCAAAGATAAGCAAAATGAACTTTCATGTGTGTTGAAAACTCCAAATCCCAAAAGCACAAATCATTGATTGGAAATCCAAAATGTTCAAATCATTCCTTGGTTACAAAGGTCTTTAGGAAGCATATGCATGCTCTTCAATACCTAGGTCTAGGAAAACAAAGTGGTCTTTTTAGGTTCATCTAGGGATCAAAACAAATCAAACCTCTTTCATACATCTTTCAAAACATCAAATCCATCTCACAACTCATCTTTTGAAAAAACCTTGAAATCATCCTTGAAGTACTAGGCTTTATGACAAAACCAAGCAAACACCAAAATCATTGAGACCAAGTCCTTGAAAACATTTATCAAAACACCTTTGGTTATGAATGTGTAAATGCATCTTTTTGCATATCCTTAGTCAAAGTCATCCAAATAATCTTGTCTAACTTAGTGTATGTAGATGAATCCTTCTCCATATACCTAGTGAAACAATCATCTTGTTTGGGTAGGTGTGGGTAGATGCATCCTTCTCCTCACACATATCCAAATCATCATCCTTTGAACACAACTATCCTTTAGATCATTATCAAAATCCCAAGATCAAGGACAAAATCTCAAAAAATCAAACCAATCAAAAATCCAAAGCCTAGTATTTCATTCAAGATTTATCAAAAGCCAAAAAAAACACCCATAAACATCCATAACATCCATCTTTAAACATCACCATCATATCATCATCACATTTGATCCTAAAAGGCATCCTAAAACTTTCACTTTGGGACATAAAATAGAGATTAATCCAAGGAATCAAGAAATTCATCTCCCATATTCTCGAAGATTGATCCTTGTTTTATGGTTCTAACGAGATCTCAATACAAGAAGAGTATGGAAGCCAACAAAGAAACACCCGCTTCAAGCGATCTTAGCCAAACCAACACAAAAATAAATCCAGCATAATCAAACAATTCATTGACCCTCTCATCATTGCAAAATCCGCAAGGAGAAAACCAAGGAGAGGACCCTACTTTTGGAATGTCTTGCGAGGAAATGATAGAAATGCTCCAAAATCCGGATAATCATCAAATGATCAATGTCATGATGAGACTCAACCCTTCGTTATATATGCTTGAATTAGAAAAACAAGGGGCCAAGTTGCCTTCGGATTTTGATGTGAGTAGCATAGTGGAGACATCATTTCTACCAATCTCATCCACCCCCATCACACCCATCATCACATCCAAAATGATTCCAAATCCGCCACCACTACCACCAAAACCAAATGCAGAAAGACAATATGACGTTGTGCTAAAAGCTCACCAAGCCTACCAAAAGGCCATCCAACAATATCTAGCCAAGCAACAAGCACGACAAGCTCGACAAGTGCAACAATCCTCTCAAGCTGCCCAAACCTCTCAAGCTACCCAACCAACATGAGCACAAACACAAAAGATGACAACTATTGAGAACAAAGATCAAGATCACTCCATCATTGAACACCTTGAAGTTGTGTCTACTCCATCCAATGATCAAATGAATAAATGTCAAGAGTCACTTCTCAATCATGATCAAAATACACCAACAATACCCAACAATGATCCAATTCAAGAAATATCAACATCACTTGACTCTATGGTCAAAGACATTCACAATCTCTCCACCGCAATTGTCGAAAACAATGATAAAAACCTCTCCATCGAGGAGCACATTGAGGAGGTATCTACACAATCTGATGATCAACTCACCATACATCAAGAGCCACTTTTTAGTGATCTCTTTCAAGGAGTGTTAGGGTTATTTGATCCTATTGACATAATGCATGAACCATCGACCTATGATCATGTTGAAAATGTCTCTACATTGCCTTATGAGGTAGAGGACATATCTCAGGAATTTACTCCAAAGCATGATCAAAATCTTTCACCAAGGTCTAGCAATGGTCCCTTCCAAAACATGTTGATCCCCTTTGACCGCATGGTTACAGATACTGAAAGAACCCTGAACTCGACACTTGAGGATATTGAGCCATTCCCTATGTCTAATAACGATGTCAAAGAACCCTTTGTAAGCAATCCATCCTTTGAAACTTACCCATGTCAAGAACTTTATCCAAAGCATGTCGAAAGCAACTCTGAAATCATTCAAGATCAAGAATTTGTATCTTCAAGATACTACAATAATCTAATGGATACTCTCTTATCTCTGCAAGACGATAATATCCATGTAGCACATACTCCTCCATCTACCTATGAGATGCTTTCTATGGATGGACATGTAGATGATCTTCATCTAGAACAAGATCTTGCTGCACAAAAAGAGCAGATTACTAATTCCTATAATCAAACAGAGTGGTCAACATCAAGATCAAATATGTCCCAAAGTCAGATTGATGACATCATGAATAAAGATATCGAACATTATCTGCCTAAGGAAACAAGTCAGATAGAACATCCAAAGTTAGTAGAGCAGCAAATTGAAACAACATCACCTACGGTGGTCATTTATCAGAGAGTGCATTCTATACAAGAGATCTCAGAACAGGCAAAATCAAAGCGTGAAGGTACTACCACCAGCATACTGGGGGCAACTTCGTCTCAAGCAAATGTCAACATAGGGAGCACGAAGAGTCCTTATGATGAAACTAGTGTCAATACTACAACTACCCACATCATGAATCTTCATCCACCCATCACCCCATCCATGAATTGGGACCAACGTCAAAAGAAAGATCTGAATCAAAGCACAAAGAATGTTATCAAATCAAGAGAAGCTGAAAAGCATAATGGACAAATCAAATACATATGGATACCAAAGAATACAAAGAAAGATCATCCCTATCACACTCCATTAGTCAAAGAAACTATGGGGCAAAATCAAAAAGGGAAATATATCCATCAAAGATGTCCATAAAAGCAAAAGCAGGTTTCTCAAGCGACGTACAAAGTGTATCAAGCAGTTGGTCCTAATTCCACACACACTTCCGTATCCACCCATCATTGCTCATCTTCCCAAGTTTGGAGAGTCAAAGGTTCCAAACTGTCAACCAATCCATCTCTTATTCCTAAACGCACTCCATCCACGCCTCCACGCATAATATCCAATTCTTACATTGACCGTGTATTGGCAACGACCCTTCATCATAAGGATTCATAAGGCACTTTATCGCGATGTGCGCACAAAGACAAAGTCAACTCCAGTATCGACGAAGCAAATCAAGAATCCCAAAAATTGTATTCAAGTGCACGTATCTTGGCAAAGCAGCTTCTTCAAGCAGGATATCGATGGCACGCCATGACAGGGGCATCTACGTCAACACCACCAGGTGGTTCAGCATGAATCTTTTAGAAAAATACAAAAAAAATTAAAAATATGAAAATCCAAAAAAATCAGAAAAAGGATTGAAAACAGTAAAGAGAAAAATCGTCCTCTAGTGAAAACCGCATGGGCGGCACTTTGGGCAAGACCATGATGAAAACTTGGCAAACAGGCATCATGTGTAGAATCGAGCATCTACGTGTGCCACTTCAAGTGAAAGCATCTCATCCCATCCGTAATAAATCGAGCATTCCATCCATCTTATCCATAATAAATCCGTTCATCCATAAACCATTGATCTAATCCATTTTCATCCATCTACATCCATCATCCAAGTTATCTTGATATTGATGAAATTTTGGGTCACACTTTACACTTGCTTATGGTAAACATCTTGACATGGGTCATTTTCATCGATCCTATCCTATGCAGCATTATTTGAGCCTTGAAGCATTATCCAAATGAGCATTCTTTATCTGAACACCTTATCTTATCACAAGATAATCCTTGGTGTCCTTTGTGTATCCATCCATCCATACACCTATCCAAGCATCCATCCATCGCATTCCGTACATTGCTAGACACTGGGGGTAGATATGTACATCTTGCTTCAAGAATAAATCTTGATCTATATCCTCCTACGTATGTGGCGATCCAAACATTGGAAAACATTGAAATCAAACTGGTCAAAGCATTTGTGAGCCATAATCCGAATCACTAGCCCATGGCATATTTTGATGAAAAAACATTCCTTATCAAGCTTCATCTTTCATTGAACATCAATCAAAACAATCACTATCAGTCGCATCTAATTTGCACGTCAAACGTCACATCAAATCATTCGAACATCTTTTGTTCCAAATCAAGCTTCAACAATCCTGATCAATCGAATCAAATCAATCCATAATCTTGGGATATCCTTCCCAATCATTGTGTTGCTTAACACTATCCTTGCATTGTTATGCATCCTTAACAATGTTATCATCATCAATCCCGATCAATCAATCCTTGCATTGTTGTGTATCCTCGACAATGTTATCATCATCAATCCTAATCAATCCTATCCTTGCATTGTTGTGCATCCTCAACAATGTTATCATTATCATCAATCCATTGACCCGATCGATCGACCTTAGCTTGGTTTTCAACCAAATCCCAAACAGAGCACTGATATCCTCACACACATCCATATCAAAATTGTCAAAATCATGCAAAAATCCAAAAACATCAGAAAATCAGAAAATCCAAAAACATCCAAAATCACATCAAAATCCAAAAACATTCAAAACACATCAAAAATTCAAAAACACTAAAAAATCAGAAAAACATCAAAAATAATTGGAATCTGAACTACGTCATCTCTGAGCTTAAAGGTAGGCAAGGCTAATCTCTGATCAGCCCCCGAGACATCAAAATCCAAAAACATTCGAAAAACATCAAAATCCAAAAACATTTGAAAAACACAAAATCCCAAAAACATTGGAAAATTGAAAATCAAAACATCGCAAAATCCAAAAACACCAAAAATAGCCTCAAAACATTCCAAAAACATCAAAAACATCCAAATATTTGAAAAATCCATCTGTCCCATTTCGCTTTCATCCGCAATAATCAATCATCCATAATAAACTGATCATCACCTTCATCCTTTGGCAACACAAATAGAAACAATCACAACAGTCAGCAAAAGCAAACTTCAATCGTAAAATCTAAATTGAAACAATGAACCATTGAACACAAAATCAAACTCTTGATCAGTCGCAAACATGTCAGTCAACCTTATATCAACAACCTATCAATTAATTTATCAAACCATCATCATCCTCCACAATGCATGTCCTAAGATGTATCGTTCTGACAATGGGCATCATTTTGGATATCACCTTGGATTCTTATCCTATCAAAACACATCCCTTTGGCTGAAGGTATGAAGAACATTGGCTTGTTTGTGTACTTGATCTTTTCTTTTGATTTATCTTATTGCACTCATTCCAAGGACCTCTCGATGATATCCGAACGAAGGATTTAGAGAGAGATAGGAATGGGGCAACGATCATTATTATTTTGTCCACGTGCTTGTTGGACGCTCTTGTAATATAACTTGGCGAATACTTGCTTTGTTAGGTACGCCCTAGCAAGGTTTCTGTATGTCAAGTGTGAACCAGAATACTCCTATCTGCTTGTTGAGTCAAAGTCCATCACACTAAGTACAACGCCATCCTGGTCCTTCATACCTTGATGCATCATACTTAGGCGTGTTATAAAAAATAAAGTAAGTGACCCTTTGAAAATCCCAATCTTTGATAAGCAAATCATCATCATCATCATCTATCATCATCATCTCTAATAAAGTCTCGACCAATCATGGACTTGTTGGATCCTCTTGTCATCATCTCATTTCCATGCTAACATTGCATCATGAATAGTCCATCATGCATCCATCCTACATCCACAAACCGTTAGCATGCATCCATCATGCATCCATCATGCATCCATCCTACATTTGCAAACCATCAATATTCTACATATCTTCTCACATACATATCATCATCATAATATAGATCTGTTAGTCTCTCATAAATCATCCATTGCATAATCATAGCATATCACATCATCCATCTCATCCGTCTCACATCATATCATCATTTAAGTTGTTTAGGATAATATAGACTTTTTATTCTAAGCATCTTAAAATGATCTCATTTGCATCATCGTCCATAACCATCCATTTTGAACCTCTTTATCGCGAGATCGACCCTCAAATCGAATCTTTTCGCTCGATCTCTCAAGGGGGCAATGTACCAGTGTACTTTCCGCTGGGGCATCTGAAAAATCAGAATTTTTTTAATTTCGATCACGGCAAGTTTATTCTTTGAACCAACGCAACAAATACATTGCTTCAAAGAGGGGAAAAATGTAGACACGCAAAATTAGAATTATGCATTTGATCAAAATCACACTCATCCATTCATCAAGGTAAATTCATCAACTTAAATCAAATAAATCGAACTTGATCTCTTTGATTAAATAAATCAATCATTTATTTAATTAAATCTCATATCATCATCCATCTCCCTTTGATTTGATTTAAATCCCTAAATCAAGTCAAAGTGGTCAAATCAGCCTAATCATCATCCTAGCTAATTAATCCTGATTTAATCTAATGCTAATCCCACCCCACTTGCATTCTCTAGATATCTCCACTTGCACAATAAATCAATTTTATTGATTTATTAAAACACTCATTTTCCCTCAACATGACAAGTCAAACATGGCATTTATTGCTCTTTTTTCTTGTCCCCCTCTCAAAATTTATTGCAAATTTGAATTCAAAATTTCCCCCTCTTGGGCACTCTTCCCAAATCTTGCACAACCATTGACCATTCACCATCTTGGCCAATCTCTCATCAACAAAATCTATAAAAGAAGGCTTAATCCTCATTCATAGGATCCACAATTTTATGCAAGGTTACTCTCTTCATTTGAGATTTGATCTTGTCCATTTCACTCTATCATCTCCATTTGCATTTTATCATCTTGAGCTTTGATCAAGGATTGGGAAAGGGCCACTAGCACATGTGACGCCAATCCAACTATGGAATAGGTAGCTTGCTTTTTTTTTCATAATGCTTTAGTCTTTTTATCATCATTTGTGGCATTTTGAAAGCATTTGCAATGTATTTCATAGAGGTATTTTGATAGAGTTTGCAAGGCACTAACCCATTGTTTGAAGTTTAGTTGTTTGCAGATTTTAAAATGATTCCTACACTGTCATATCAAAAAGTCTGAGCTATGGAGACAGGATTCAAGTTTTCCACAATCCTCCCCTGAGGACCAATAATTCTTTGTGTATCACTGTCATAGTGCCTGGCACACTCAAGGAATAACTCATAACACTGCACTGTGGAGGGGAAACGAACTACCTGTGCCAATCCCAATTCCAACATTCTTGTAGCCACCAGAGGAAGATCCTGTGCTGCCATTCTACTTTTGAACTCCTCATAGTCCCATAGTCCAATGTTCGTGTCTGTCACCTCTGACCAGATAGAGGTAATCTTACTCTTTGAGATTTTTCTCTTGACATCCATCTTAATTCTTTTTGCTTCAGATACTGAAAATCCCTCTATGTCACCCTTAGCTTTCCTAGCTATTACCTTGCTAGATTCAGCTTGCACTTGACAAACAAACCATAGTAAAAACCATAGGAAACCAACGTTAATCAATCAAAATCATCATTAAAATGAATCCCATATAAGCAAGGTGTCATTAAACCTCAAATAGAATGATCATATTAAACTTCGGGTTTTAGGACCACCCGCAAAATCTAAGCTAGGGAGGAATTTTGGAGAATTCTGGGATAGACAGATTCCAGCAGAATGAACAAGAAAACACCAATTAGCAACTCAATCCAATCATTATCAATCAATAAACAACATGTGAGATCTCAAAATAGCATAAATTAATCATAAAATGCACCATCACCTATTAACACATCATGATATTTCATATTCCTTCATATTTCATCAAATTATGGGAAAATCCGCAAGAGATGGATTTCCACGAAGGACAAGACACTTTACAAATTTTGGAAAAAATAGGGAATCAAGGATTTTGGGAAAATCTGGAGTTGAAGGAAATCCACGAAGAAGCTGAATCTCTGAAAAATAGCGGATTTCGGGAAAACAAAAGAGATAAGGACAATCAGGATAATCCACCAGAGATGGACAATCCTGAGATGAGTGAAAAAACCTAAACTCTGGCATTTAATCACGATTTCGCTTAGACTAATGTGTTAATCATAAATTTTAAGAATTTAGGCCTGAAACAAGTTTGATATGGGCCTTCTATAGATTTTATTAGAATTTTAGGCCAATTCAAAAGTAAACTAAAGTTAAATGGTGATGCCCTAAGTCAAACCCTACAAATCCACCATTAACAAATAGGCAACCTCAGGATTCAATCATTTCAACCACTAAGTCTTCGCTAGGGGTTACTCACGGTTCACAAGCAAGTTATCTCATGATGCAAATGAAAGAGTGAACTTGAAACTTGCTTTGGAAACCAAAAATAAAACAATATCATGCAACCCCAGCATCAGACTCTCAAACATGCAAAAATTTGAACCCTAAATAAACCCACAATGCCAAAGCAATGCTAACTTTCATCAATCAAAAGTAGGGAAATCATATACATACCATTGATGAAACATAATCGATCTCAGGAATAAAAAATGCTAGTTTAACGGTGCCCAACAAAGACAACAACAAAAATGCTTAGGAAATTACCACTTAAATCGAACAATTCACAAACTCAACGCCCTAAATCAAATCAAATACTTCCAAGAATGCACTCCTCAACTCAATCGATGACAAACAATAAAGCATAATGGCACAAAATTCCTCAGAGAGCGGTTAAATACATCCCTCGGCAATCATATAGATGACATTAATGCTGCTGACAAGACAACTAGGAAAATCCATGAACCCGACGACAGAACAAAATTTTAAAAAATATGGCCCACCAGAATTCCGTGAAGATGGAAAATCTCTGAACCATAGTGTTTAGTCAAAATCTGAGTAGGATTCGAGAAAATCCAGCCAAGATGGAAAATCTTGAATTGGGGTAAAAACCCTAAATTCACCCAGAACTTAAAGTTTTCAATGAATAACTTAGGGGAATCACTTAGGCAATCAAAATAAACATTTAAGTACATGCCAAAGCAAGATAAATCCTCAAAATGAAAGGGCCAAGACACCAAAAAACCAAAGTGAAAGAGGGTCCCTACTTTCAGTGGGGCATGTGTGCAAAAACTGCACAATAAATGGTGACTATGCTAGGAAATGCTCTAGAGCATTTGATGACGAACAAGAATCGAGAACCCATAATTTCTAGTTTCAGTCTCACTATCAGACAAACAAATCAAAATGCAAAGATTAAAGAATCAAAACCAAAGGGTAGACCAAACCTTCCATAAACTAAAAAATCCAAGTGTGTGCATATTAGTCCATTTGCCTCCTTGAGCTACTACAGAAACTAAGTTTAGTCAGGACAAGATACGTAAAGATTATAACTTCAAAAGCAACTCGGATAGAGCCTCGCTGCCAGTCAGGCATCTATAGCCCCAACGAGGTTATCGCTGTGACTCTCCCGAACATAGCTCTATTGCCAGTCAATTGTCTATAGCCCTGATAGAGATATTCAAATACTCTCGATAGATTGAATTCATTCTCTTGATTTTCAATATTTCACTTTTCTTTCTTTTGATATTCTTTTGTGTGTCACTTTTTCATTTCAACTTGTGAAAAATGAAGTTCACACTCAAAGCTAAGAACCATAGTGGCGTTGAAGTAGAAATAGTATTTTTCACCTGACAAGACTTCACAAGGATCCTACGGTAACATCAGGATTCTTAAGATGTATGAAAGATATAAGATTTCAGAATACTTCAATTTCAAATCAAAACCAGTGACCCATCTTCTATAAATTAAACATTTAGACTATTTGGAAATAGCAAAGACTTCATCCATCCTTTTGAGACACAAGACTAAATTCCACGAATAAAATACTTAGAACAGTCCCAGATAATGATATATTTGTTATGCAGGTGCAACACATCCAGAAGAAAATAAGAAAACCTCCAAAGCAAGAGCAGAGCAAAAAAAATAAACCAAACCAAAATCAAACCTACATTAAGCAAAACAAACAAAAGAAAAGCAGAAAGGGAAACCTACTCTAACCAAAGAAAAATGAAGAAAACAAAATAGAAAGGAAACCTAATCTAACTATATACAGGAAAAGAGTTGAAAACAACTTAAGACTGGAAATAATGCTTTAGGTACTGCCCATTGACAGGCAGTGGGATATCCTCCCTAGTGAGAGTTTTCAAACAAAAAGCATTATCACCCAGGATCTCTGAAATCTGGTAAGGGCCAAGCCAAAGTTTATAAAATTTTCCATGCTCCCCCTTATGATCATGGGCTTTATCCTAGTAAAGAACCAAGTCAGAAATCCTAAAAGTTTTTACCTTGGCTCTTCTATCAAACCACCTTTTTACTACTCCCTGATGTTTGGAAAAGTTCTCCAAGGCTTCGTCTCTTTTTTCCTCAAGGTGTAATAACTTAGCAAGTCTGGCCTCACGTTTATCCTCTTCATCATAATATTCATTAATGAACTGTAAGGTGGGGATTTTTAACTAAATAGGAAAAACGGGCTCTAACCCATAAACCAGGTGGTAAGGGGATATTCCTATGGAAATCTTATGTCTTGTACGACCTACCCAGAGAGCAAATCTGAGTTGGGTGTGCCAATCCTTTAGATTTCTTTTTAACAGTTTGCAGATAATAGTCAGGAGATTCTTATTGGAAGACTTAGCCAAACCATTACCCTGAGGGTAATAGTTGGATGCAAACTTAATTATAATCCCATGATCAAAGGCCTAGTTAGAAAAAACTTCAATGATGAAAATGCAGGACCATTATCACAAACTAAAGACATAGGACATCCAAAATGATTGATAATACCTGATTCGATGAATGTAGTTACCACCTCAGAAGTACATTGTTTGCAAGCAAGGGCCTCAATCCATCTTGTAAAATAATCAGTGACAGTAAGGATATACCTGTGACTTGCAGAGGAAGGCGGATTGATTGGACCTATGAAGTCCATCCCCCACTATGCGAAAGTTTTTACCTCAAAGACTGGTTGGAGTGGGAGTGTTGCATACTTTTCTCTGGTTGCTGCAGTCTAACACACATGAAAAGTTCTGACATGGTTGTGTGTGTCCTTGAACAATGTAGGCCAATAGTAATGAGCTCTTAGAATTGGGTTTGCTGTAGAAGGTGTTGATCCATGGCCTGTACCATATTTTTCGTGAAATTATGACATTACTCTTTTAGATTCTGTCTTACTAGGCACGTCAAGTAAACACCCTCATGATTTTTCTTATATAGAACAACTCCTTTTAGCATGAAACTATCACTCTTTAAGCGCAGTGCCCTTCTTCTTAGATGATCAGGACATCTTTGAGGCAGGAGAGAGTGGATGATATCATCATACCACTCGCCAGGAGAGACACCCTCTAAATTGTAATTCCATGCTGTAAGATCAAGGCCTATTTCCACCATTGTCTTTGTAATTCCCTACCCTCTTACCAACTTCATGGGTTGAATCTCAGTGTCATACTCTTGGATCATAGTTACCCACTTAGCTCTATGCTCTCCTAGCTCATTCTGCATCAACAACAACTTGACTGCAGGATCAAGAACTATTGCAAAGATTTTGTTTATGAGGATATAGTGTCTAAATTTCTTTACAGCTCTGACGAAGCATAAGCTTTCTTTTCCACACTTGGGTACCTCATCTCTGCATCCTTCAATGGTGCACTCATGAATGCTATAGGATGTTCATTGCCTTGGTCAAATTTTTGGGTCAACATAGCAGCACAAGAGTGATCGGAAGAAAACAAATATATATAGAATGGATTAGCAGAGTCTGGACTCACCAAAATCGGAGCTTCGGCAATAGCCCTTTTTATCTCTACAAATTCTTCCTTTGCTTCTACGTTCCATTCAACTTTAGCCTCTTGCTTCAACATTGCATTCAGTAGCTTGACTATTTCTACAAATCCAGTGATAAACTTCCTCACAAAGTTGATCTTGCCAAAGAATGATTTCATTTATTTCTTGCTAGCAGGTGGTGGGATCTTGAGTATAGCTTCTATTCATTCTGGTTCAATGGAAATTCCTTTCTTAGAAAGAACATGCCCCAACAATTTACCCTCTATAACTCCAAAGATGTATTTCTTTGGATTGAGAGATATACCAAACTCTCTGCATCTCTGAAAAACCTTGCACAAATCCGAGATATGATCACCTCTCTTCTTGGAAAAGACTGTTAGATCATCCATATAAATGATTATGCACTTACCAATTATGTCTTTAAAGGAAATTCCCATTGCTCTTTGGAACGTGGCTCCAGCATTAATCAAGCCAAAGGGCATCCTCCTGTAGGAAAAAGTGCCCCACTTGGTGGTGAAATCAGTCTTATGTCTGTCCTCATATTGCACCATAACTTGATTGTACCTTGAATAAACATCCAAGAAATACATCAGCTGAGATCCATTGACAATCTGGAGTACTTCATCCAATGAGAGTACTGGATAATTATCCTTTTCTGATGCTCTGTTTAGGTTCTTGAAATCTACACATAGCCTAATTTCACCATTTTTCTTTCACACTGGAACCAGTTTTGCAACCCAAGTTGAATGTCTTACTAGAAATATGATTCTGGAAGATAGTAGCTTTTGCACTTCCTTCTATATTATGGGTTCCAGTAGAGCATTGATGGGCCTCTGCCTCTGTTTGAAAGGTTTCACTCCTAGACTGAGAGGGATAGTATGAGTTATGATCAATGTGTTATAGGTCTTTAAGTCTTTGTAACTCTAGGCTATCACATCTAGGTATCTATGTAATGCATCGATTATTCCTTTCCTTTCTTCTAGAGTGCACACTTTACCAATGAAGACATTTTTGACATCATCCTGAGTCCCCATATTATACTTGTCACATTGTCCACTGATGGATTCCTTCTTGGCATCCTATTCTTGATCCTTGACCGTGTCCAAGTCAAAGATCCTTTCTAATTGCACCATTCCTCTGGGAATAGTGTTGGTCTTCAAATTAATTACTCCTTCCAAATCCATCTCTGCTTCTTGGAGTTCAGTTTCATCAATGATTTGAGAAGCAAAGACATCTGTATTTGTGAAAAAAATCTAAGATATGCTTGTCATATTTAAATACCTGGAAGTTGGTGACATTGTCAGGTACTGAAGGTACTGGAGTCAGTTCCACTATAAACTTCTTTAATCCAGAAAGAGACAGGGGTTGCAATGTACTAGTGGCCTAGGCAAGAGAGTCAGCTGTCTGGTTCTTACTTCGTGAAATTAACTAAATATTGAAGGTGTAAAATCATTTAATAAGATCCCATACTCTATGTCTATAATTGGTCATCCTTTTGTCATGACAACAGTATTGTCTCCTAACTTGCTTGACTACTAACTCAGAATCCCCAAAAACTTGCAAGATCTTAACCTTTTTCTTTAATGCCATTAATAGCCCATGAACCAGAGCCTCATATTCTGCTACATTATTCATACAATGAAATTGAAGTCTATGAGCAGCAAATAATGTCTTACCTCTTGGAATGATTAGCTCAAATCCTGCCCCAACTCCTTGCTTTGATTTGGATCCATCAAATCTTAAAGTCCAACAACCAGCAACTGTAGACTTACTCACTGTCTCCCTAGCACTATTGCTGCTAGATGGCTCTTTAGAAAATATTATTCTTTTCCTTTTGGGATACTCTTGGACATTCTAGATATTAATTTTGACTGCTGGAGTGGGGTTGATACATTTCTGTATTTGTTCCACTGGAGCCTGGCACAAACAACAATCTAATTCTGAATGGGAGGCATTATGTACTCTACACTAATTAGGCAAGAGTAATTCCCCAAAATTCATTCCTCTTCCTAACTAAACCTGATCTTCAATGCACTTCTAAATGAATTCTTGAAAATTATCTAGCAAACCCAGCTAACTATCTTCTGGATCATCTTCGTTTTTGACTAGTTCTACTAAGGCTTCAGTACCACTAGATTCTGCTGTAAGGTCAACACATGTTGTGTGGAACATAAGAACTTCCTCTACTTCTAACTCCTCAAAAGGGGCTGCAAGCACATAATTACCCATACGTACTTTTGATATCAAAATTTCATTGGAGGTATTCTGATATTCTGTGATGATGTATTTCATTTTGGGTTCTCTTTCAATCTAATCTGGTTTGGTACTCCCTTCTAGGGAAGCCACATGTGAGAGTGATCAGTCGAGACATATCCATTCAAGGCCATGGTAAAGTCTCTTCCCAAGATTAGGCCATAAGCATCAGGTATATCCGCCACCCGTATATTGATAACCTGCTGAATTCTAGGATTAGAAGCAACTTGCATATGAATCATATTTAACTCGCCTACAACATTGACTTCAGTCCTATCCAATTGTGTCACTTTCTTTTGGGAATTAGTAGGAGTAATACCCATAGCTCTACAGACACCAAAAAACATAACATTGGTGGAAGCACCAGAGGCCAGCAAACAATTATGCAAATTCTTACCAAATATATGAATAGAAATTAGGAATGGAGGAGTGTTTGTCTCCCCTTGAAATAGAGTGTAATTAGAGAAATTTCCAAGTTAGATTGCAAATAGCATAAAACCATTAAATCCATAATAACAATGGAGAACAATGAAAGCAAGAAACATGAGAGTATGGAATAAATTCACCTAGTCTTCAAGCCTCCATTGATTCACCTCCATTGGTCTTCTCCAACTTGCTGAAAATGATATAATTGCCCTCAAATTTGAAGTGCAACTATAACCTATGACAAAGCCAAGCAAAATATTGAAGTAAATGTGTATTCTTAAGCACTCAAAAAGCTCTCAAGCATGCTGAAAATAACTTGTGTGTCCTAAATGACTTGAGAGAAGGCCTTTTAAAGAATGCCAAATTGAGAATGGACGGCCAGGATTAAAAGTTGGTGAAGCCCTAAGATCAACGGCTAGGATTCAATGTGATAAGGATGATTAGGGTTAGGGCAACACTAGGTCAAAGTTAGGGAAAGCCTTGAAATGAAGGGTTGAGATTTAATTGGAGATAATCAAATCAATGGTGGAGAAAAATAGGTAGTTGGCATAATAGAAATTATTTAATTTATGGAGGAATGTTGACTTATGAATTAAATAATGATTTAATTCATAAATGGGAATGAGAAAAAAGAGAAAAAATAATCATTTTAATTATTTATTTGGTGAGATGGAAAGTGGGATAAATAAATAAATTTATTTGATTGAAGGATAAATGGTTAAATGGAGAATTATTAGAAGGCACAAGGACTAATTAGTGACATATCTAAATAAATAAATGCAATTTATTTATTTAAATAATCATGGAGGAATAATTATGACATTAGGACCCGATTAAATAATTGAATTATGTGAGTAAGAAGCATGGTAATCGTATGAAATATGGTTTGCAAGGCGAGGCCATTTTTATGTGTCTACATTTTTCCCCTCTTTGACATGATGCAGTTTATCGCATTGTGTCAAAGAACAAGTAAAAAATATGCTCCAGTTTGAAAGTGAGGAGAGGAAGGATGATGAGGATGTAGTGGTATGCCCCCTCGAGAGGATAGGTAGGTTCAAAGAACATGAGTGTGCTCTTGAAATGGATGAGAGGACTAGAAGATGAAGGAATAGAAGAAATGTTATTGTGGAAGTCATGGATGTGATGATGAAAAAGGAATACTTCAATATTTTGCCAAATAACATCATAGGGGTTGCATAATCATCATTGGGCAGTAAAATGTGACAAATGGACAACAAACACCATGATATGACATAGACCAAAGTGTGCAAGGTTGTCCACTTGCGAAAAACAGATAGCCACAGACAAGGAATGTCCTAACTCATACTAAAGGCCAAGTTACCCCAGTCTTTTTGTCAAGACACACCAAAGACAACAATCAAGGAAAATTAGGCCATGAGACATCATTGCACCTCTAAATCCTTCATGGGACATCCTCGAGGTAGCTAGTAATGTATGACCAAGAGATAAAACAATAAAAAGATAAAACAAAATAGACCAGCAAAATCAACAGCCATTCAATATGTTTGCCAAGATTTGTGTGTCGAAGGTTGATTGCGTGACAATTTGACAGTTTGACAGTTTGACGATTTGATAGTCTAATAGTATTGATGATTTGACGATACCTATCGTCAGGAAGGACACATCCTAAAAATGCCAATGACTACGTGATGAAGCCTGTTGTCAAGAAGGACACATCCTGAAAAGGTTGACTATGTGACGAAGCCTGTCATCAGGAAGGACACATCCTGAAAAGGCCAATGACTATGTAATGAAGCTTGTCGTCAAGAAAGACACATCCTGAAAAGGAAAATGATGTTTTGACGGGGTCCAATTCCAAGAAGGACACATCTTGAAGGGGACCATTTAAAGTGACTAGGTTGACATTATGTTGGCAATTTGACAAATGTTAGGCTTGATGACAGACTAGGCTATTTTGTCTATTGGTTCGTGATTTGAATGTGACATGCAAATGACGGTCTTGTTTCTGAGTGTGACTATGTCTGACTTATTTGACCAAAATGACAAACCCTAAAGGACTAACCTTGGTGGCCTCGGGGGCTCATCGACAGATGGCCTTGCCTACGTCATGCACTCAGAGACCTCATAGTTCGACAAGGAAAAAATAGACATATTGAAGACAAATTGACATGTTTTGACTTGACCTGACAAACCCTAAGGGACTGAACCTAGGGGGCCTCAGGGGCATATTGACTGATGGCCTTGCCTACGTAGCAAATGCGCAAAGACCACATAGTTCGACTATTGACAAAGAATAACACGACTGACATGACTAAATTTGACTCTATTTTTGGGACTTGTGATGTTATTTGGATGTTTTTGTGCTTTCTTCAGGACATTTTTCAAATTTTAGGTCTTTTTTCAGGACTGTTTATGATTTTTAGAATTTTTTCAGGACTTTTTATGATTTTTAGGATTTTTCCAGGACTTTTTATGATTTTTATGATTTTTTCAAGACTTTTTATGATTTTTATGATTTGTTCAGGACTTTTTCGATTGTCAAGACCATGTGCAATACCCATTGCAGTCCCATGATAAAATATTGCCCCTAGTCAAGCTAATGGAAAGAGCGTGACCGGTATGGATGATAGGTGATGCACAAGACTTTGATGTCAACCATTGTCAGCCATGGAAAGAAATTTCATGATGTCCAGGTGAAACGTTGTGATGAATGTCAGAAAAATGGATGTTTATTATGGATGAAGGTAGATAGAGTGATAGTAGATGTCAAAGCAATGACCGACTACACATCGTACCTGTTTGCCAGGTTTTCACCATGGTACTTATCCAAAGTGCCTATTTACCAGGTTTTCACTATTGGATGAATTATTTCTCTTTTATTTTTGTCAATTTTTTCATTTTTTTGGTGTCACCAGGATGCCTGTTTGCCAAGTTTTCATCCAAGTGACGATATTTTTGTATTTTTCCACTTTTTTTTTGTATTTTTAATAGTTGTCGGCTAGACTTTCTGATGTTATGTATAAAACTTGCGTAAATGCAAACTATTGATTGGCTCTGTTAATTGTTCACCATCTAGAGTAGCCAACTGATATGCACCAGAACCAAATGACGCAGTGATGATGTATGAACCCAACCAATTGGGCTCAAACTTGCCTGGTTTTTCTCTGTCAGACTGATTCTTAGGATTCTACATGAGAACCAAGTCATCAATGTCAAATTTTTGAGTCAACACTCTTTTTTGTAGCTTCTGCAAAGATGATTTTGATATGCTTGTAAGTGGTTCAAGGCATTATGTTTGCGTTCATCTAGCATTTCTAATTCATGCAGTCATGACTATCGATATTCTTCGTCAGTGATTAGACCTTTCATAGAGACTCGTAGGGATGGAATTTCGACCTCTATAGGCAAGATGGCTTCAGCTCCAAAGACGAGGGAAAATGGAGTGGCTCCAGTGGGAGTACAAATGCTAGTGTGATATGCCCACAAAGAAGGATTGAGTTGGATGTGCCAATCACGACCAGCGTCATTGATGGTTTTCTTAAGAAGTTTGATGATTGTTTTATTAGATGCCTCAGCTTGACCATTTCCCTGTGGGTAGTAAGGTGTGGAGAAGTGTCGAATATGGAAGCGTTCACAAAGTTCATGGACATCTTGATATTTGAAGGGACGACTGTTATCTGTGATGATGGATTGTGGAATACCATATTGACAGATGATATAGTTGAGGATAAACTTGGAAATTTGTTTTCCGGTAATGTAAGTGAGCGGGATGGCTTTGATCCACTTAGTAAAGTACTCAGTGGCGGTAATGATGAATTTGTGGCCATTGGATGAGGTAGGATGGATCTTGCCCATGAGGTCGAGTCCCCATTGTGTGAAGGGCCAAGGAGATGTAATTGGCCGAAGTTCTTGTGCTGGTGCATGAATCAAGTCACTGTGTATCTGACATTGGCGACACATTCTGACAAATTCAAGTGCATCTTTCTCAATGGTTGGCCAGTAATACCCAAGTCTAGTTATCTTTTTGGCTAAAGTAGGACCACTTGAATGGGATCCACATATACCCTCATGTACCTCTTGCAAGGTTGTTCATGCTTCATCAGTGTCAAGACATTGAAGAAGGGAGTTATCAAAGCTACGACGGTAAAGGGTATCACTGAGGATGGCGTATCTGGCAGCTTTTCGGATAAAGGACTTTCGTTGGTTATTGGATAGGTTGGGGGGAAGGGTTTGGGACTTGAGGTAGTCATAAATTTCTTGATACCATGGAGAATTGGGACCAACAAGCTCGCAAACCATCTCTGATTCTGGTATGTCATATGCAAGAACCAAAAGCTGTTCTACCAAGAATTCAAATTGAGGCACATTACTAGGAATGTCTAGAAGAGAGCCAATTGTGGCCATTGCGTCTGCTACCTTATTTTGTGTTCTTGGAACTTGCTCAAAAGTCACCACGTGGAAATATGTTTGAAAGCTATCAACCATTCGTTTGTAAGGCATTAATTTCTCATCCTTAGTGTCATAGTCATCATTGACTTGGTTAATGACTAATTGAGAATTGCCATATACATGAAGTGTTCTAATTTTCCATTTGATGGCCATTCTGAGTCTTGTGACAAGTGCCTCATATTCTGCCACATTATTTGTACATGGAAAAGCAATGCGAAAGGACTTAGGAATGGAGTCTCCTTGAGGGGTGATAAACAGTATTCCTGCCCCCGATCCATGATTAGTATGAGATCCATCAAAATATAGCCTCCAAGGTGACTTAGGTTCTATATGAAATATTGAATCATCTGGAAAGTCTGCTACTAGTTGATGATCACCCTGTATAGGTGCATCTGCCAGTTGGTCTGCTATCACTTGTCCCTTTATCACCTTTCTTTCAACATATTGAATATCATACTTACTCAAGATCATTACCCATTTGGCCAGGCGACCTGTCAATGCTGCACAACTTAGGAGATATTTTAGGGGATCAATCTTTGCCACTAAGTGCATCTGGTGATTCAGCATGTAGTGTCTTAATTTTTGAGCAGCAAAGACAACTGCTAGGCAAGTACGTTCAATGGTTGTGTAATTTAGCTCATATCCAACCAGTGTCCTACTGATGTAGTATACGGCGCTTTCCTTTTCTTCATGGTCATTTTGTGCCAGTAATGCCCCTAGTGCTGAAGTTGTTGTAGAAATGTATAGAATCAAAGGTTTCCCTTCAATTGGTGGCATTAAAACAGGTGGTGATAGTAGATATTATTTTATTTGTTGGAAGGCCTCCTAACATTTATCTGTCCACACAAAAGGGATACTTTTGGGAAAAAGATACTGAAGTGGGTGACACTTGTCTGCCAATTGTGCTATGAAGCATCAGATGGATTGTAACCTGCCTTGCAATGTCCTGAGTTCACTTATCCCTTTTGGAGGAGGCATGTCTAATATGGCTTTCACCTTGGTAGGATCGACCTCAATGCCTCTATGAGAAACAATGTATCCCAAAAGTTTTTCCTGATGTCACGCCAAAGACACATTTCTTTGGATTCAAGCGGACCTTGTATTCTTCTAGTCTCTTGAAAATTTTGTCTAACACCCTCAAGTGGTCTTTTCGTGTCAAAGATTTTGCCAAAAGGTCATCTACATAATCTTCCATTATATGGTGCATCATGTCATGGAATATGGTTGTCATGGATCTCTGGTATGTGGTGCCTACATTCTTAAGACCAAAAGGCATGACGTTCCAACAGTATGTGCCCCAAGGACATATGAAGGCTGTTTTGTGTTGATCTTCAGGGGCAATACGAATCTGATTATAACCGGAGAAACCGTCCATGAGGGACAACATCTCATAACCTACTGTAAGGTCCACTATGATATCGATGTTTGGCAAGGGAAAGTCATCCTTTGGACAAGCTTTATTCAGGTCCCGAAAATCTGTGCAGATGCGGATTTGACCGTTTGGCTTTGTGACTGGTACAAGATTTGATATCCATTCAGCATAGTCTATGGACCATAGGAATCCCACATCTAACAATTTCTTAAGTTCTATTTTCACTAACAAGGTGATCTGTGGGTGCATCTTTCGCATCTTTTGTTTCACTGGCTTGGCATCTAGAAATAATGGCAAATGGTGCAAGACAAGTTCTGGATCCAACCCAGGCATATCGACATAAGACCATGCAAAGTTGACCTTACGCTCTGAAAAGAATTTGAGGAACTCAGGTTTCTCTTCCTCTGTCAAAGATGCCGTGAAGAGGACCATCTTAGGATCTTCTACTGTAGATATGTTTACTTCCATAGTGTCCTCTATGAGCATGGCTGATTTTTCCTGAGTTACAGGGAGAAAGTCTAGCCCTCCATCCTTAGGTGCCTCAGAGAGGTTGTCCCCTTTGGATATGTCCTTTATTTTTACTTTTTTATCGTCAGAAGGTGCCTTTTGGTTTTCACCTAAAGATGTGTCATTTTTTGCTTTATTTTTATTTTTCATTTTGCAACTAGAGGATGGAGTAGTCTCCCTAAAGTAAGTAGCACAATCTAGGTCAATGGAAAATCCAACCTTGTGGTCTCCACTTGGTACACCCTCATGCAGTCCCATGAATTCTGCAATGGCCTCATCATTTTGAAATATGTCCATAACTGGTGAGCCTTGTTGATCCCAATCGATTAGTTGTGGGTAGAATAAGGAAATACCATCATCAGTATTGGTGAATGGTGGGTAGGATGCAGAAAGCATGCTAACAGATTTAGAGAGGTTAAAGATAAAATTGTCAGCATCAGGCTCTATATCAAATTCTATCTAGTACTCTGCCTCACTTGATTCACACTCATCAGCAAAGTAAGGAACAAAGGGAGTGGAGTTTGGGTCAGTAGTGTCATGTGGTAATTCAAATGAATTTGAATGATGGTCATTAGGTTCAGTAGGGTAGACGAGTATGTTGGGATTATGGTCAATAGGAGTAGAAGAGGATCTGGACTGGGTGTTGTTTGGTGTCATGTCAATTTTGAACATTTTCCAGAATCTCTCTTCGAATATAGGCTCTCCAGGTTCAAGGAACAAGTCATCAAGGCAACAATCACTTAGGGATTGTTGGGAGCCAAATTCCCATTCGCGGGAGTCAGTTTCAGAAAGGGGATCTTTAATTGTCTTGACATAGTCTGAATCATTGACTCTCTCGCTAGAAGGCGCATTGGTACTATGATCGCCAGATTCTCCTGGTCCTAACCCTAACCCAAGATGTTTAGGTCTTCCTTTAGGTGCTAGAGGTTCTTTCCTTCCTATCCCGTGCTTACCGAGGCCACTAATTCCATCGTAGCCTTTTTCCTTTATCATGTCATATCCTTTACCATACATTTTTACTGGCAAGGGAGTTGGATCCTCTAGTTCTCTATAAATCCAAGATATCACGTTGTCAATGTCCTCTTGACTCATTTCACCCCACTTTATGAATACTGTTTTTGGAGGGACTCTAAAAATTTCTTTTGACTCTAACATGAAGCAAGGCTTGTCATAGACCTGGGGAGACTTAGGCATCCTCGTTATGGAATAGGCCGTATTCAACTTATACTCTTCACACCCTTGGTCCTGGATCTTAATACTTACGTCAATGCTTGGGGTGATGGATGAAGTGGTAGATGTCATGGAGGTGGTCATGGTTGCTAAAGAAGCAGAAGTGGATGTTGTGGCAGTGGATGTGGATGCGAGAGGTTTCACAAGTGTTGATGGGTCAATGAATTTAGAGGATGAAGATGTCGAAGCTTCACTGTTGATAGGCACTTGGTGCTCTGAGATACCTCTCAAATTGGTACAATATTGAAATGGGTAAGGGTCTCCATATATAGTAATCTCAGTGCCTTCAAAGGGAAACTTCAAACACTGGTGATACAGGGAAGGGACAACTTTCAAGGCGTGAATCCAAGGTCGACCAAGTAAAATATTGTATGGAAGTTCTAGATCCAGGACTTGACAAGTGGTGTCCACAATAACTGGTCCAATACGAATTGGAAGTGTAATTACACCCCGAGAGGAACGTTCTTCATCATCATATGCCTTGATAACAATGCTCTTTGTAGCATCTACACAAGCATCATAAAATCCTAGGGCCTTAACCAATTTTAAGGAGCATATGTTCAGTCCTGCTCTACCATCTACTAACACTCGTCTGACTTTATGCTTATGGATAAAAACTTCAATGTGAAGGGCATCATTATGATTGGATTTGGATGATGAGTAGTCTTGGTCTGAAAATGTTATATGGTGGGGAGCGGTAAGATATCCCACCATGGCCTCAAATTGATTGACATCAATGTCTTGGGGAATAGAAGACTCTTGTAATGTTTTGTCAAGTATAGCCTTATGAGCTGGGGAAATGCGTAGCAACTCAAGTATAGAAATTTGTGCAGGTGTCTTCCCAAGTTGGTCAATGAGGTTAAAATTTCCTTTAGGCTGGGATTGTTTGGGTAATGGATTGGACTGCGATTGTTGGGTGGATGGGCCAACGATTGTTATCTTTGGTTGTCTGGGAGGAGGGCCAGCTATGGTGACTTTTCCCCCATGGGTAGTGACATTGCATTTAGGGGCATTTATGACAGTAACTGTGTTGACATGTTCAACAGTTGTTCTAATATGATTTATGATAGGTTCCCCAGAATAGTCATATGCAATATGGGCATGGTTGGCTCGATTATTGTTATTAGATTTTGACGTGAAAGGGTTACTAGAACCATGGTCCTGCAATGGGTTCTTGTGTATGGTATGGTCTGAATTAGATGCAAATTGTGGTCCACCTATCTCAATGGTATGATTCTCGATAAGGTCTTGTACCAAATTTTTCAGTTGTCGACAGGAGGAGGTTTTATGTCCTTTTGCTCGATGATAATCACAAAATGCATTGTCGTCCCACCAAAATGGTTTAAACTGCCCTGGGTCATATGGTTTTGGGTCCTCAAGTGTTATGACACCATTTTGAAGGAGTTTCTTGAGGACTTCTTCAATGGGCTCACCCAAGGGGGTGTATGTGCGACTCCTAGGGAACTGTCTAGGTTGTCGGGGCTGCCTTTGATTTGGGTTATTTTGATTACCTTGGTTATTTTGATTTGTCTGTACAACATTGGCAGCATGGGTTTGTGTGATCATCTGTGTATTTTGTGGTTGAGCCCCTTTAAGGGTAAGCACATGACCCATTGCATTGATAGCCTTAGCATCTACAACGCCATCATTGGTGACATGTTTATTCTTAACCCAGTATTTGTTCTTGTCAGTGGGAGGACTTGCATGTATGTTTTTAGGACCATATTTTAATCTTCCCTCAGCAATAAGTGCTTTCTCAAGTTGGACGCCTCGTTCGACTAGGTCTGCAAGGGTTGTACAACAATGAACTCACAAGCCATTTTTCAATGGGCCTAGGAGTGTTTGTACAAACATGTCAACCTTCTCTTTTTTAGGTATGTCTATGTGGAAGTGACTTGCTAGGCCTCTCCATCGTTGGAAAAATGGGATAAACATTTCACCAGTGTCTTCTTGTGTAAGTGTGCATAAGCTAGTGATGGAGGTGTATGTGTCAATGTTATAGGCATAATTTTTCACAAATTTTGCTACAAGTTCATTCCATGTTTTTATCCCCTTCAAAGTGGAGAACCATTCGAGTGTGGGTCCTGTTAGACTCTTGGAGAAGAGTCTCATCAAGTAAGTGTGTTCATATGCAATGTCCATACAGTTGGTCATGAATTCTCGAATGTGTTCAATAGGATTTGTCTTTCCCTTGTATTTGGTGAAGTTTGGGGCCACATATCCAGGAGGAAATGGTGGCATGTATAAAGTTGTGTCAAAAGGATATGGACATAGGTCATATGACATTGGTGGAATTTTGTTGGATGTTTGCATGTTTTCCATCTATTTTTGGAGGTCCACCACTTTGGCTGTCAAGGCCTCTATTATGGGATTATTGGTTGCATCACACATGGGAGTGATGGGTATCCCTTGAGTCCCCATTGATTGTGATAGCATGTTCGAGTTTGAATGTGACATGTGTTGTTGTGGAATGTATGATATGTTTTGGTTTGGAAATTGTTGGTATTGCCAATTTTGATGAGGAATGTGTTGTTGCGTGTGAATTTGTGATGAATATGTGGGGATGTGCGATCCAGCCATATTTGTCGATATTTGGGGGATCTGGTAACCTTGACTATTTTGGTGCCCAAAGGTATTCATTTGTTGTGTCATTTGAGTGCCTTGTCCATATTGGAAGAATTTTCCATGTGGGATGTTGGTATTTTGTCCTTGGAATTGTCCATGCAGGATGTTGGTATTTTGTCCTTGTGAGGCATTGATGTTTAGTTGTGATGATGTGTTAACATTTGGTTGGGGACCTTGAATAAGAATACATCATTTAGTTCCTCCAAATGGGTTGAATGAGGTTCCCACATACAGATTTGATGATGATGTCCCTATGGTCATAGATGAGGTTCCAAATATCGGGTTTGAGGAACTTGCCCCCATTGATGTAGATCCAAGGGTAGTTCCAACTGTTTGTGAAGATGTCATTGACATTGCGGGCATGGATTGTGATATTGCTTGTGGCATGGTGGGTGTTCCTCCAATAGATGTTGCATTGATTGAGTTGGAGGTGTTTTGACTTATGGTTCCACTAGATGTACTATTGATGGTGCTTGTAGCAATTTGTGTGGTGACCACAGTGTTATTGTTGGAGGCATTGTTTGTGTTTTGTTGAGGTGTCAAGTTTTGTGTCATGTTGTCTGGAGATGAAGGTCTTATGGTATTGATGTCAAAGCCTTTTGGTAGTTTTTCCCCTTGGTCTAAAAGCATAGCAAGGTATCTGTTAGCATCGTTCAAGACCAAGTCCTCTACAAATGAAGCTACGTCAGGATTTTGGGATGCAACATCTAGATCCTCAATTAATACTTGTCCAGTGTGGTCTCTTTGTATGAATGGTTCGAATGGATTTCGAGAGGATGTTGGTAGGTTCATAGAAGATGGTATGTTCATGTTGGTAAATGGATTGTTAAAAGTCATGTCTTGGTTCATGTCATAAGTGTTGGTATGGATGTTGGTGTTGAAGTCTTGTCCAAAGTTTTCCATTTGTCTTTTCTTTCTTTGAAGCCTAGTTTTGACCATAAAAGAGAATTGCTCAAATGAGGATGATGATTATGACAACTATTCTATATTTTTGGTTTTTTTGTGATAAAGGATGACAATGCAAGGTGATTCATGTAGATGCCAAATGTCAAGGCGAAAATGATGGCTAGGATGACAATGTTGATTAATGCACAGCGATAGAATTGACTAGACCGTGCAAAATGAGGACTAGGGCGATAATGTTGACTAAAAAGGTGACTAATGCAATGTCAAGGTGCAAAATGAGGACTAGGGTGAACACTATTTTTGGATTTTTTTTGGATTTTTAGGCATAAAATATGCAAAGTATGGACTAAGATGAATGCAATGTGGAGAAAGGTTGGCCTAGCCACTCTAAGCTTAATCTATGTCTTAAGTTTGGTGATCAAAGGACTTGTTAAAAGGACTAAGTGACAAGGTCAAAATGACTAGTGAGTTTTCCAAACTAGACTGTTGAGTTAGAAATTCTCACAAAAAGGACAATGACTAAAAAGGAGATTGTTGACTAAGTCCCAAGATAACCTACTCTTGAAGGCAATGATTTTGCAAAGTGTGATGAGGTGGCCTAATCCAAAGTCTACAAAGATGAAAACCTAATGACAAGTCTATGTAGGAAATGATGATTATGAAGCCTAGGGAATGCAACTAAAATTAACAAGGATGAACCTAAAGTAAAAATGCAAGCTAATGGTTGAATGATGAAAATTTTGAGCAATTTCAGTTCTGGTTTCTGACAAAGACTTCGAGAAAAGATGTTTGACAGTAGGCAAAATTGTTGGACTCAAATTCAGTTTTGTGATGTTTTGATGAAAAGTTTGAATTGTCTGAAGTTGATTGTTTCGTTTCCAAATTTGGGATTGTTGTGTATACTGTTTGAGAATCCAGAAAATAATTAGCAAACATGATGTTTTGAATGTGTAATCAATCACAAAGAAGACAAGCACAATCCTATGGTTAGGCCAGGACAATATCTGCTAGATTCCACTTGGGTTTCCCTAGCCACATATCCTTAGCGTGTGAATCCAGAAGCTTGGCTACACGGGCTCCCCCTTACAGTGCACTCTCTTCTCAAGCCAACCAAGCTTCCAGCGCCCATAAAACTCCCATGGCACGCTGATCACCTCTACTAAAGATTGTGAAGATGTGGATGCCTTCACAACGACCATTGTTGTGCTAGCGGATAGAAGGTTTTTGGCTACTGCACAAGAGTATTTAGTTCGGGACCCCCGTTCGAGTGGACATACATGGGGCAAGAGATTAATCACCGATTATGTGGCACTCCAGCCTGAAGAGGTTACGCTCAACAGGGTTTATGGGAGTACTAATCTGTCCGTATGACACATCCGCACTCGTAATCCTAGGCTTTCCCTTAGGATTCACATTTGTATACCAGTCGGGGGTAGATCGGCCAAAGAGCTCCGTTGCCGGTCTGAGTTGCCTTGGGGTGAGTACTTTTTCCCGCCAAGGAAGGCCCAATTTCCTAGAGTCAATAACAGTTTCTCTTGCACCCAGGATCGCACAAGTGCGCAAGGGGAGAGGATACTCCTATTATTGAATCAAAGGTTACACAAGGTGAAAGCATTTGTTCATTTTAATATCCAAATTGAAGTGTGAGACAAACACATCAAACACTTTGTGTATTTTATTCCAAGCTTACAATGTCAACTCAAGCACGCAAGTTCTTTTTAGGCCCACTAATCTTTCTATGTGGCATAAAAAAATACTCAAGATAAAGCAAAATTGAAGCAAGAGCCCTGCAAAAACATGATTAGTAGTTTTGAGTCTCCAATCTTTGACAAGCGATGGTTGACGTTGCAAATCCTAAATCATGGACATTCGCACCTACAAAAGAAGGTCAAAGATTAGCCACATAATCAAAATTAAACTATAGATAAAACTATCATCTAATTCAATAGACAAAATTAAGCTAGTCTAGAAATCTAATTAATCTAAGTTCTAAAGTCTACAAAATCTAAAATTTAATCGAAAACCTAAAATCTAATGAAACAACCTATCTAATTAAGAATCTAAATTTAATAAAAAAATCTAATTAAAAAAAAGAAAAATCTAATTAAGCATTTAATCTAATTAAATCAAAGTCTAAATTAAATTAAAATCTAATTAAAAAAAAATCTTTTAAAATCTAAATATGAAAAAATTAATTAAAAAGCTAATTCTAATTAAGATTTGAGTGAAAATCTAAATGAAATTAAAAAGTAATTAAAATCTAAATCTAATGAGCTAAATTAAAAGCTAATTTAAATGAAATCTAATTAAAAACAAATATAAAATTATGAAAATTAAAAGCTAAGCTTAATCTAATGTAATGAAAAGCTAATCTAAAACTAATTATATTTAAGTGAAAATGAAAATCTAAAGTACATTAAAATCTAATATAATGAAAAGTCTAATAAAGTAGAATCGTATTAAAATGCAACTCTAATGAAATCAAAATTTTAGGAAAGACTAAATTAAAGTGAAAGCCAATGTATGGCGATGGCTAAATGCAATATGAATGAATTACTTCCTCTGGTCATTTAACTCAAGTGGCAGCGAACTTTCATTTAGATGGCGGCATTAATGAGGAGGAGATGAACTGTTCTTCCTTTGCCAACGTAGTATTAAAATAGACGATTCTCCCTATCGCTTTTAAATAACCCCTTAAACCTAGCATTTAAAATAGGAATTCTATCACCTCTGAACTGTGGCTATTTATTGAGTTGACCAAACTTGTAGAATTGCTTGTGGTTGAAGGCATTAAAGGTGCCCAAATCTAAGGCAATCTGAGGAGGCGTGGGATTAAAACATATAGAGAAATGTTATTCTGATGCACGCCTCGCAGTGTGGATGAGTGGAACCCAATAACTTGTTGATTGAGATGGCAGCATTTAGGATGAGCAAGTGGAATAGTCTCCACGGGAACGGCATGGATGGCTGGAGTCGGCGTTGAGGCGTACTGGTTTGTGGGCTGAAGGATTAATGTAGGGCTATGACCAGCAATTAAAAAAAATGAAATCAATTCGTATCCCACACAAACAATGTGCCATGAGCGTAATGCTTGACTAAAAGTAGTCCCTCATTGATAACACAATTATGAAGGGTGCGAGAGTCTTTATCAAGATCGGTGACGCTTAAAGCACCCTACATGAATTATGTCCAACATGTCAAACAATATTACCGGTGTATTGAACAAAAATCAGCTATGATACCTATGTGCAGCACCATCACCCCATGCTTAAAATAATTAAACAAGCATTGATATGATCATTTAGAGACATAAGCGGTATCTGTTCTATCTCCTACTCACAGCGTTGTCTATACGTGACTATGACAACAGATTTTTCTAACACTTTTTTTTTTTCACAAAATTTATTGTTGCATCCCAAGAAATTTATCAGTAGTAGAAATTTATCAGAGGTTTATGGCACCAAACTTTACCAGCTGAGGCAATCAAAGATATGACAAAACTAGCTCCAAAGGGCAGAAATTTACCAAAGATATATTATACCAAAACAAAACCTTTCAGCCAACAGGATTCAAAGGATGCTGCAAAACTTTCAAAAAAAAACTTTTCAATCAAAAAATTCACGTCGGGTTCACCAAATGTAATTAGAGAAATTTTCAAGTTAGATTGCAAATAGCATAAAACCATTAAATCCCTAATAACAATGGAGAACAATGAAAGCAAGAAACATGAGAGTATGGAATAAATTCACCTAGTCTTCAAGCCTCCATTGATTCACCTCCATTGGTCTTCTCCAACTTGCTGAAAATGATATAATTGCCCTCAAATTTGAAGTGCAACTATAACCTATGACAAAGCCAAGCAAAATATTGAAGTAAATGTGTATGCTTAAGCACTCAAAAAGCTCTCAAGCATGCTGAAAATAACTTGTGTGTCCTAAATGACTTGAGAGAAGGCCTTTTAAAGAATGTCAAATTGAGAATGGACGGCCAGGATTAAAAGTTGGTGAAGCCCTAAGATCAACGGCTAGGATTCAATGTGATAATGATGATTAGGGTTAGGGCAACATTAGGTCAAAGTTAGGGCAAGCCTTGAAATGAAGGGTTGAGATTTAATTGGAGATAATCAAATCAATGGTGGAGAAAAATAGGTAGTTGGCATAATAGAAATTATTTAATTTATGGAGGAATGTTGACTTATGAATTAAATAATGATTTAATTCATAAATGGGAATGAGACAAAAGAGAACAAATAATCATTTTAATTATTTATTTGGTGAGATGGAAAGTGGGATAAATAAATAAATTTATTTGATTGAAGGATAAATGGTTAAATGGAGAATTATTAGAAGGCATAAGGACTAATTAGTGACGTATCTAAATAAATAAATGCAATTTATTTATTTAAATAATCATGGAGGAATAATTATGACATTAGGACCCGATTAAATAATTGAATTATGTGAGTAAGAAGCATGGTCATCGTATGAAATATGGTTTGCAAGGCGAGGCCATTTTTATGTGTCTACACAGAGTTAAGGGAGTATCTACTTGAGCAACTTGAGTTTTTTCCTTCTCTTTTCCCTTATCTCTAGGAGGCATGTGGATTTGATTATGCTTCTGATTTTTCCTTCCTATCGATTGAGAACTTGAGGCCTTATTGACACTTTCACTAACTGATTTATCTTGTGATATGGAATTTGCATTATAAGCCCCTAGAACTACATTCCTAATGGTTGGAACTCTCAATAACTCAAATACAGAGAGGCTTACCTTTAGTTTTCTGAGTTCTTCAACAACATACATGGCCAATTGTTCCTCATTCAGATTAGTAGGGGTCTCCTTTGAATATTCCATCACCTTGTCCTTGTTTGCATCAAAACCTCTCCCTTTTGGTATGCCAGTATGTCCTTGATCCTGAGATAAATATTTCCTAGGCACCTGAGGAAGTCATGGATTATTGTTGGCATTAGGATCTAGAGGTGTAGTGAAGTTGTTTGATGGAATAGAAGTAGTGAAGGGGCCTCCAGCCTGTGAACTTCTATGTGGCAATTCCCTCAAATCATACTTCTTGGCAGGTCTCTGAAAGGTTTGGAATTCCTCAACATAAGCCTCTTCTTCATCACTAGGGCCATTGGAATTCACTAGATTCTTATCAAATAACTGTATAATTTCATCTCTATTGCATACCTGGTCTGCCTCTTCCTTCAACTGGTCGGATTCCTCCTCAGGTACATTATCTTTACCTTGTGGAAAAGGAGTATGATTTAGTACCAACACTGATGAATCATAGGGAGCATATGACACTATTTCCTGACTACCTGCATTATTCTCCACTTCATACTAGAAAATTAAAGTTGTTGTTTGGAACTCTTGACAATCTAACTCAAAATGTTGACTTGTTTTATGGAGCCTACACCATCCTGATAAAGCAACCTCAACTAAATATACACCATTAGGAGACTTCTCTTGATTAACCAACTAATTGAAAGGTTGATTTACTGGTTGATCCAATGGGGTGGGGAATCCTCCATTGTTAGGCCTCATGTTCCAAGTTCGGTTATGTCTAGGTGGCTTCCTTCTATTGAACCCTTGTCCGCCACCTTGCCCTCTATCAAAGTCCTGGCCTAAGGACTGTCCTTTATCATAATTTTGTCCTCTGTCATTGTTATACCCTCTATCATTATTATATCCCCTATCATTATTATATCCCCTATCATTGTTATATCCTTTGTCGTTATTATATCCTCTTTCAAAATTTTGCCCTTTATCAAAGTTTTGGCCTGGTTGATTTTCTCAATTTTCTCTGCTCTGATTAGACTGCATATTTCTCTGAGCAGCTTGCAACTAACTGTTCTAGTTCCTCAAGTAAGTCACCTCCATATTCAACTTCTTCACTTGTTCAGACATTCATCCAATCTCTCCTTGTCAGGATTATTGTATGGAGGTTGATTGGCATTGTTCTAAGGATATCCTACTACAACATTAGCATTCAATGATTGGTTCAAGACTTTAGAATTCTACAGATATGGGTGATAGCTAGCCTAAAGTTTCAGATGTAGAGGTTGGTTCATATTTTGTTGAGGATAACTAACTGTAGGTGGAAGTTGACTCACCGGAGGCCCTAGGTGGGGAACCATAGGCAACTGGGGAACCAAATTCATGATTGGAGTGTGGCTAGCGAGAGCCTGGTTGACAGCTGGGACTTGTCTAGGGTGAGCAACAGGTCCTAACGATGGTAAAGGTTCAGATACATGTTGTCTTAAAGCAGTGCTTACTTTCATAGCTTCAACATAGGCATCAAGTAAGGTATTGGGAGGGTTGTTTTTCCACTTAATGAAGGTAGATGTCAGATTGTCAAGACCTTCATAATAAACCTCTAAAGCAGTAGCTTGATTAACAACATAAGGAGACTATAATTTGGTATAGGCACAATGAAACCTATTGTTAAAGGACCCTATAGGCTCATTGACTTCTCTCTTAACATTGGTGAACTGGCGATAAATCTCATTGGAACTAATGGGAACCCTGAACTTCTACAAGAATGCAGTCTCTAGCTCAGTCCAATTTTGGATAGACCTAGCAGGTAAATGATTGTACCAATAGAATGCATCCTCTCCCAATGAGTAAGGAAAGAGCCTGCATGCTACATCCTCATGATTGATTCCTCTATCCTTAAGGCTAGTCTGGAAGATCCCGATGTGTTCTTCTGCAGTTCTATTGGGATCATTAACATGGAACTTTGAGAAAAAGTGTTCAAGGTTCTTGGGCATGACATTGTAATTAGCGAAGCTTAATGGAGATGGGTTATTAGCTAAAAAAGCAATTGGTGGAGGTGGGGGTGGTAATGGTTGATTTATGACTGGCTGGGGTTATGGAATGGGATTGTCCTTAGACTCAGACTCAGATGAACCTGATGAAGATGGGGATGATGGAGATGACAGAGGTGGATGGAAGGATGATGATTCTCCCCTTCTGTTGGTCCTTCTAGACATAGTAGGGACTGTTAATTCTTGAAATTCCTCCTCTCATGGAGTAGATCTAGTTCTTCTGAATCTTTCAAGAGAGATGGAATTCAAAAATTGATCCAACTTGCTTATTCAGGCCCTCCTTCTAGCACCAATTTGTTGATGATGTTTTCTGCATAGCAACAACTCAGACAAAATATGAAATCCTATCTCTCTTGAAAGGTAAATCTCTATCAACAAGCCTTAAGAGATAACCCCAAGGTCTCTAATGTCAGGTCTTGACAATACATAAACAACTCAGTGATAAATGTGAAAATGTTGGTAATCACAATGGGACCTTACTACAAGCAAAATACTGAATCTTCAATTTATCGGATCTAGCAATATGATGATACTTCAATCCTAAATTTAACCCAATGATAAAAGAAATAACAAAAGATATAAGGTTTCAAAGAGATTTCTAGATTTAAATACTCCTAAGATTAACAATGCAAATGATAAACACTCGAAATGGACCAATCCCTCAAAAAACTGATTTCCACTTGACCCAGATGGATTTGAAATCTTGTAGAAATAGTGCAATCTTCTAAGGTGTTAATATTTTTAGATCATGAATGTTCATTCAAACAACCCTACTGCAATTGAAATGAATAAACCCTCACAATTGAACTAAGCACAATGAATATAGGAGTCCAGACTAACTTTGCAAAGCAACTAACAATCAGTTGGTTGTGAAAAGTATGGACCAAGGATTGATGTAACACTTCAAATATCAAACCATAAACATCATTGGATCAAATCTAATTCTAAATATTAAACTATCAAATGTCCTCTGAGGAATTCTAAAGATAGAATAACAAGAACCATGCAAGATAAGAACAAGAGTATAACACCAAATCACAATGTCATTACTTGCATAAAATTATCCACTGTAGCAACAATTTGAGCTTTCTGTTACAATATTTTCTTGAGAACAATTACCTACTAACTCTTGCTCTACTTAATTCACTCTAATATCAGCTATCTCTCTATTCGTTTATGTCTATGTCTAGCCCTTACAAATGAGGCAAAATTCCATATTAATAGAAAACCCCCAAAACATGTCAGCCTAGTTAGGGTTTTACAATAATAATTGGCCACAAAACAAGTTGGCCAAGAGAAATTCAAATAAGATAAATGTTGGAAATATGTGCCTCAAACTATATAGGCTGAAACCTCCATTAGAGCTAAGTCAGTGTGACATCTTCATTGTCTAGCCGACTAGCAGCTTGATTCATTCTGTTTTGAACAGGTCGCTATGACCTTGCAAATGTCTTGCCGAAGGGTTGCATTGTGGAGTCTATTGCTATGACATAGTGTATTCGTTATGACCTCATAGCACTTAGGAGACCTCTGGCTAATAGGCCATTCAATCATATTTCAGGGAGACTCTTGGTGACCATGGGCTTTGAGATAGCTAAGGGTTCTCGCTAAGAAGTCCCAGTGAACAGAGAAGGTCATGTAGACAGGGAAACATTCATATGTTCTTCAGAGTAACTCAAAAGTGGTCGGAGGAACATCTTAGTGACTAAAGGTTGTCTTGCCGATAGCCGATGGCTATCAGGGTAACTCAAGGATCCTGGGAAGACATCTTAGCGAATGTTGAAGGTTTCACCGACAGGAACATCTTTTGAAGTCTTCGGTGTACCTCTTGGCAAGTGTTTGTCATCGGTGGAACACGGAGGTCTCAGTAATAAGTCCCAGTGACTTTGATGAGTCTTGCCGATGATGTTGGAGTCTTTGGGGTAACATATGGAGATCAGTATGTTCTCTCAGCGAAGGGAAATGTCTTGGCGACGGGTGAACACTTTGGGGTAACCTTTATGTCTTGGAGAAACCTCTTGGTGATATCGGTATGTCTTGCTGACTATCCTTTAGTGATTCGCTATGGTCTCCTGGTGAATGCGATAGGTCTGGGTGACTGCTTGGTGACTCGATGTAACTCATGGAGCTCGATAGAATGTCTTAGCGATAATAGAGTCTCTTGGTGACATCGATATGAAGTCTATGTGGTATCGGCGAGACACTATTAGTGTCTCATCGAGATTCCAGTACATTGTGAATTTTGTTGATCGAGTAAGACCATCCTATGTGGAGTCTCATGGATGAATAGGAGGAGCCAAATGGGAACAGTTGGAAGACAGTTAGTTGCGACGGTTCTATGAGGAAGTTCTACAGACAGATTTTGACATGGATATACTCTATGATTATAGTTTGTAATTGGTTGGTTGAATCGACAGGTTGTTGAGTGATTGTATCAATGGATGAATTCTGTGGACTATAACATGAAGATTCCTATACAAGAATGTTAATGGTGAATGCTGCTGTATAATGACACCAGAAAGATAAGTCTAGAATTTGTATGTAATTTCATTACTATAATACAAAGTGATTTCTCTTGGTGTGGTGGGTTTTTCTCCTGTAAGGGTTTTCCCACGTATATCTGGTGTTCATGTGTGATCGTCAAATACTCTATTTCTGTTGTCTATTTCTTAGTGCATCTTAATTAGACTGTAATTATAAATTTAAAAGTACTTCTACATTCTTTCCTGAGGTATTGACGTTAGGAGAATTGTTTTCCGCATCTAATTTTCCTTACAAGTGGTATCAGAGCCTAGCCAGTTGTGTTATCCTTGTGGGTACATTAGGTTTTTTGTGTCAATTCTGTTCAGTGGGAGTCTTGTAGAGTTTGTCAATTTATAATTATAGTTTAAGATGGCTAGTACATCTGGAAAGTTTGAAATAGAGAAATTGAATGGCAATAACTTTGAGTTGTGGAAACTCAAGATGGAGGATCTTCTAGTTGACTGTAATTTTTGGATTGTTGTGGCTGGAGTGAAACTGATAGGCATGAAACAAGATTGGGACCTTGTAGATAGGAAATCTAAGGGGATGATAAGGCTCTGTTTGGAAAACTCAGTGTTTCTAAATGTGCATGAGAAGACTGCATCTTCCTTGTGGAAGAGACTAGCGTCTATTTATCAGGGGAAGTCCTTGGTGAATAAACTATTCCTAAGGAAGAAACTATACTCTTTGAGAATGCAGGAAGGAGGGTCTGTAGCTGATCATTTAAATGAATTTAATATGCTACTTGCTCAATTGACATCTGTTGGTGTGAAAACTAAAGAAGAGGATTGTTGTATGCTTCTATTGTGTTCTTTTCCAGACTCATGGGATCATCTGGTGATGGCGATTGGGAGTACAACATCTAGTTTCAAGATGGAAGATGTTGTTGCATCTTTGCTGTCAGAAGAGATGAGAAGGAAATCTTTTGAGATGGTGAAGGAAGCTCTTGCTATCAGAGGAAGACCGAAGGAGAAAGGCAAGAAGAAGGACAAGAAATTAAAATCAAAATTAGAGGGGAGATCAAAGTCTCCTGGCAAGAAGTCCAAGGTGAAGTGCTAGAACTGTGGGCAACCTAGTCATGTCCAAAGGGATTGTAAAGAGGAGAAAAATAAGAAGGGCTCTTATGATAATGGTTCTTCTCATAGTGATGGTGACACCTTCATTGAAGCCTTGGCTACACAAGCATCAGATGATGTCTAGCTGATTGATTCTATAGCATCATTCCACATGACATCTCATAGGGAGTGGTTCACAAAGTATGAAGAATGCGATGGTGGAAAGGTGTACTTGGTGAGTGATTCAACTTTGGAGATTTTTGGCCGTGGAAGAGTTAGAATACGATTCCCTGATGGCAGAGTGAAGGGAATAAATAATGTCATGCACATACCAGGTCTAGCTCAAAATCTATTGTCTGTAAGTATGCTAAATGATATTGGTGTACAAGTTACGTTCTCTAGAAATGGTTGTAAGATGACTAGAGGTTCAATGGTGTTGGCTAGAGGTGCTCGAATTGGTACCCTATACAAGTTGGATGCACAGGTTGTTCAATGTAACAATGTCTCTTGAAAGTCACTGAAAGCTACTCATGGAGGTAAAGAGGGAAATATCCCTAATTATGTAAAATCTATGGAAGTAAAAATTCCTACAAAGAAGACTATGCTTTGGCATCATAGGTTAGGCCACATAGGAGAGAAAGGTTTAAAAACCTTGAAGAACAAAAACCTGGTTGAGGGGCTTGAAGATTGCAATCTTGAATTTGAATTCTGCGAACACTGTATATATGGAAAGTAGCATTGTGTTTCATTTTATTCCAGTCCTCATAAATCTTATGGTTTGTTAGATTATATTCATTCGGATGTATTTGGTCTAGTGGATGTTCCTTCTTTGTCTAAGTCAAGATAGTATGTGTTGTTCATTGATGATTATTCAAGAAGAGCATTTGTCTATTTTTTGAAAAGTAAATTAGAAGTGTTCAGTCGATTTAAGGAATTTAAGAACCTTGTTGAAAATTAGATTGGTAGAAAAATAAAATGCTTAAGGACTGATAATGGTAGTGAATTTTGTTCTGATGAATTTGAAAGATATTGCAAAGACCATGGAATTAAAAGACACAAGACTACACCTTATACTCCACAGTAGAATGGAGTTGCAAAAAGGTTCAATAGGACAATGATGGAGAGAGCATGAAGTATGTTGAGTAGTGCTGGCTTGGAGGAGAAGTTCTAGGCTGAGGCTGTATCTACTGCATGTTATTTAATTAATCATTCTCCAAATTCTTCTCTTGTTGAGAAAACACCTTTGGAAGCGTGGTCTGGTAAGAAGCCCTCACTTAGAAATTTTCATGTTTTTGGCTGTGAGGCATATCCTCATGTGCCAGATGTGAAAAGATCTAAATTGGAGAACAAGGCTGTCAAATGTATTTTCATTGGCTATAGCACTGCCATAAAAGGATACAAACTTTGGAATCCTGATACAGAGAAGGTTGTATACAGCAAAAGTGTAATCTTTTGTGAGCTGAAACCTTCCACTTTGGATCTACAGTCAGAGACAAAGTCAGATAATAATAAGGATGTAGCAATAATTCCTCCTACATCTGTGAAAGAGGAATTGGAAATTCAAAATGTACCTGAAACTAAGGAGAGCTCGAGCAATTCTGAAAGTTCTGAAGAAGAAGAACCTTAGCCTCAGCAAGTGAGGAGGTCAACCCAAGAAAGAAAATAACTAGATAGGTATGGGTTCTCATTGATTGATTCTACTTGTGCCTATGCTTTGATTTCTAGTACTGATGAGCCTAGGACTGTGAAAGAGGCATTTAAAATGTTTGATTTAGATTTTTGGTTGGAAGCCATGGAAGAAGAGATGGCATCTTTAGATAAGAATGAAACTTGGAGGCTGGTGCCCTTGTCTAAAGGTGGAAAGGTTGTTGGATGCAAATGGGTATTTAAGAAAAAGATTGGTCTGGATGGCAGTGTAGAAAAGTACAAGGCAAGACTGGTTGCAAAGGGTTATTCCCAGGTAGAGGCAAACGCTTATAGGAAAAAAAATTCTCCTGTAGCAAAGCTGACATCTATCAGATTTCTTTTGTCACTTGCAGTAGCATATGACTTAGAGGTCGAACAGATGGATGTGAAGACATCATTTCTTCATGGTGATCTTGAAGAAGAAATCTATATGTCCCAGCCTAAGCACTTTGTTGAGAAAGGTAAAGAAAAACTGGTATGAAAATTAAAGAAGTCTCTCTATGGGTTAAAGCAATCACCTAGAATGTGGTACCAGAAATTTGATACTTTTGTATTATCTTTGGGATTTGTGAGATCAAAATCTGATCACTATGTATATTATAAGCCTGAAAGTGTTTAAGTACTTGTTATTGCTCTTTATGTTGATGATATGTTGTTCATAGGAAATAGCAAGCTAATGATTTCTGATCTTAAGTCTTAGTTGTCTGCTAAGTTCGAAATGAAGGATCTTGGTGCAACAAGGTATATTCTAGGGATGGAGATAACCAGAGACAGGAAGAATAGAAAACTATGGCTCAGTCAGAGTAAGTATATCAGAGCTTTTCTTGAGAGATTTTGTATGAATGATTGCAAAAAGCTAGTGGTTCCAGTCATGCAGGGAATGAAGCTATTTGTTGAGAACTGTCCAAAATCTCCTACTGAGATGGAGGACATGACCAGTGTAACGCCAAGAAAGTGCACAAGAAACAGATTAGAAGCAAACATACAATACTAAATCTAAATGCAAATCTAATGTTAAGCAACAAAGAACAAAGGAAAGTAAAACGTAAACAAACTGAAACAATCTCACCAATTTCAAACGTATTTCCATGATTCACCTCGATTTCCCTTCTCCATTTTGCTTGTGTAGTATAATTGCCCTCAGATTTCTCATAAGTTCGTGCAAGTATAGCCTAAGATAGTGATTAGAAAAATATCGAAGATTCAAGATTAGTGTTCGCCAGATTCGAAAAGAGATTTTGATTTTGAGAGAGATTGGAATGAAGAATGACAAATCAATTTATAGAAAATTGATTATTCGAATGACAGGCCATGATCGAAAGATTAACGGACAGTTGAGATCGACAGATTAGACATGCATTTTGATAATTGTTAGTAGTGACATGAGTGATACAAACTAGAAATAGAATTAAAGATTAAATAAATGATTTAATCTTCAATTCGGTATTCAAAAATAGAAGAAATATCTTTGCATGACAAAGATGAAGATTGATTAAATCAACTCTTGTTCGAATGCACGCACAAGGTTTAATTAATTAAATAAGAATATTTAATTAATCCACATGTACATGCAAATGAGTTAGAATTGGATGATTGAATGATTTGACGAAGAGATTACTCGAGAATGCCACTCAGACATCAAATCAAGAGTTAACTGAGTGATTAAAATAGATGTCGAGTCGAGTCAAAGTGAATACTTAGATAACTCACATAATTATCTAAAATATAGAAAAATGCATTAAAATAGAATTAATGAATTAAATAATTCATTTAATTCAAGACTCAATATTTGAAGAATAATGAAATAAATAATATTTATTTAATTAAGTGATGAAAGGATTTTAAATGAATAATTAAATAAATAAAGAATTTATTTAATTATAGTTGAAGTATGATAAAGAGTAAATTAAATAAGAATTAATTTAATTTAATTAATTAGATAGAATAAAGAAAATATGAATTAATTAAATAATTAAGATTATTTAATTAATAGAAGAAATGAAGACTATAGAGAATAATTAAATAATTGACATTATTTAATCATGACCCTGAAGAATACGAATTATAAAGAATATTGAAGTCACAGGCCTAAACCATATTTCAGTGTCTACATTTGCCCCTCTTTGATACAATGTCATTTCGGTGTTGTGTCAAAGAAAATCGATAAGAAATATGCCTCAGTAATGCTCCAAATTAAAACAGGTGAAGGTATACCCCCTCGAAAAAATTGACAAATTTTCAAAAAAGTTTAGAAAAATTTGGAAATGATCCCGATTAGTCCATTGGATAGCCAGAAATGCAGTGGAGTTTGCAGAATTGAGGTTGGAAATGTCAGGAACGGGTACGGGCTGATCGAAATAGGAAGTTAACATGGCCAGAAGGATAGAAATGCCACCTAAGCCCTAGGTATATATAGGAAGTGGGGTAAAAACCTATTCATTTTCACCCACCTAGCTTGGAAATTTGAGAATTTACTCTGCACTCTTAGCGACGATGTCTCCTGTTCCGAACACCCATCACTGAGTCTACAAAATTTGGACCTTCCAGAGACTAGCCAACGTGGAACCCCTGGTATGTACCTCAAACTTGGCTTTTGAAAATTTTTAATTGCACGTAATTTTATGCATTTAATTCAATTTTTAGTTATGCGTCATTTTAATAAATCAACGCATTTGTGTGTGCGAATGACGCATCTGTCTGCGGAAAACTGTATTTGTAATTTCATGTTAGCCATTTTGCATAGGTAGTCTATGGTGCAACGCATTTGAATAATTTTGAACCGCATTTGACATTGTGCATCGCATTTGCATTTAGAATAGCTGCACGTGTTTATTTTGAAACACATTTCAATAATTTCAATGCAACATTTATTTTTCAACGCATATGAATTTAGTGCAACACATGTGATGTAATTAGCCTCATTTGTTTAATAATGACGCATTTGAATTTTATGCACCGCATATGTTAAAAAGCGACGCATGTGAAAAAATAATGACGTATGTGCAAAATAACGATGCATTTGAATTTTCTTTAGTATAGTCAGTTTGCACTAGAATAGATGATTGAGGCTAACATGAGGCATGTATAATGCCATTGCAGGTTGTATTAGACACGATATATACATGGGAGTTGAGACCGACTACATTTTGATTCAGAGATAGCCTGCGGCCGGCAGAGCGATGAATTCTATGGCACCTGGGTTTATTACACGTGACAAAAATGCCCCAGATTCGAGCGAATCGGGGATTATTGACAGCTTTGTGTGAGCGGTGGCACTCAAAGACATCGTCCTTCCACCTACTGAATGGAGAGGTGACTGTTACCTTAGAGGATGTCTATAGGATCCTTAGACTTTCTATTAGAGGCACACGGGTGACATATGATACCCAGAGGGGTGCTGTCGAGATGTGTAGGTACTACCCCTATGCTGACATTAGATAGTTAGGTTTTGATGATTATGAGATTAGGTGGTGTGTGTTGGCCCAAAGGTATAGACAACTAGATTGTCTATTGTGTACATTGATAGGTGGAATAGTACTACCTAACTGCCGAAGTCATGGTTTTCCTGTGGGATGGGGGGAGATGCTAGTGGGAATGCTCGAGCGTCAAGTGGTATATGCTTGGGGTTCCTATGTGCTCAGGATGTTATACTTTCATCTGCATGATATTGCCTACCAAGAGGCACAATCGATGAGTTGTGGTACCACGCTCCTAATGGTATGGGCGTGGGAGCACATTGCCATTTTTTGGCCACGTGCAACAGTTGATCTTCCACATGGAGCTCCTTACGCCTTCCATTATGCGGGGGTGAACACTCAGCACCATATAGGAGATACTGGTTACTTCAGACATGCTATAGACACTATGCAGTAGTTTACATGGAGACCGTACTTGGGGTGTGACAAGTGGTCAGATGAGGATGAACATTTGCCATTTTGTAGATAGGCACAGTTCTTGGTTGGATAGACAGTGTCACACGTCCACATTATAGAGTATCAGTTGCCAGATCGTGTTTTGTGATAGTTTGGAGAGGTGCAAGATGTGCCTAGAAGATAGGCAGAGTTTGCGAGATCCTCATGAGAGGTACCGCTATGGGGTCCAGATATTCTAGTGGCCACTACAGAGGTAGATATTGATGCATTATAGGAAGTTCCATGGGGATGGAGAGATGGTCCAGTAGACCCAGGGACCACAGTGGAGTATGACCAGTGGTGGGCACTTCATAGGCCGATCCCCTTGATAGATCCAGAGCAGCCAACATCAGTAGAGTGTTGAGGGACAGGTCCATGAGGCAGGCGTGGTAGAGGGAGAGGTTAGGGGGTAGAGGAGGCCGTGGTGATGGAGGAGATGATGGTTGAGGTGGACGGCATGGAGGCAGCAGAGGGAGATGTGGTCGGAGGGGATGAGGGCCACCATTGTCACCAATCCATGAGGAGGGCTGAGGAGAGGAGGATGTGGCCATGCCAGACATTGGGAGAGGAGGGGAGGAGGATATTGTGAGAGGTGGAGAGGAGGTGCACCCCGTAGAGGCAGCTATTCCAGACATCTCGGTAGAGGAGGAAGTAGGTACCGAGGAGGCAAGTAGAAAGGAGGTAGAGATTGATGCTCTAGGTTTGTTGGGTGCCTACCAGGAGGATGATGAGGGAGATGATGATCATGAGAGAGAGATTCGGGATCGAATCCTAGAGGATTTGGATGAGGAGGAGGATGGGAGAGTGAGGGACAGACAAGATGAGACAGGGGTAGTGGATCCGGATATAGATATATTGCGTGCTCAGGTTGCATCCTTGGAGGAGTAGATGAGAGTTCTAATGGCCAAGAGGGATGCATATTAGATGGAGATGGACAAAGTAGTGATGGATAGGGATCAGGCCATAGCTCGGAGAAAAGAGACTGAGCAAAGATTTACAAAGCTCAGGGCATTGTGCATGGGACCATCAACCACTTTTGCCAAAGAGCTAGTCAGAGCTGGGGAGAGGGAGAGATACTATTAGGATTTATATGAGGCAGAGGTTCCACCAGAGAGACGAGCTCCTAGTTTCTTAGAGGCACACAGTAGCAGGTCCTAGACCAAGACCCACAATAGGACAATTAGCACAGAGGGGGTGGATGGTGCAGGGGCACCTTGGGTTTCCATGCCTCTTTGAGGCCTTCTTTGTTTTTTTGTTTGATGTCAAGTTGAATTTGATGTAATAAGGTCCTAAGGACCATCTTAAATTCCTTTCAATATGTTTTCTAGGATTTTTGTTGAGTTTTGGTCTTGGTGTTAAGTTTCTATGTAATAAAAAGGTCTCCATCCTCATTTTGTAAGCTTGGTGCACCTTGGAAAATTAAAGAATCAAAATGCCATTATGCAACCAGGTAATTGAGGGGAGTTGCCTTGATGATTTCAAGTGGTTGTGGTGTCCTTTAACACCTTTTGAAGCCTCATTTAAATTGAGCTTATAGGAAGTAGTGTGCATTGCCTTAACTAGGCAATTAAGAGACTAAAGTGAAGTTTGATTAGTTCTAACATGTAAAAATTGAACCAAAGGCACATGAAGTGGGTTGAATACCTACAAGCATACACTTTTTCCATAAAGCATAAGAAGGGTTAGGCTAATAAAGTTGCAGATGCACTTAGTAGAAGTGTCATGATGGTTCAAGAAATCCAATTTCAAAGTGTGGGCATAGAAGCTCTCAAAGGTATGTATAAGGAGGATGAAGATTTCAAGGCTGCTTTTGAAGTTTGTTCTCAATTTTCTGATGCTTTTCACAGTGATTATGTTGATTATGTTTTGCAAGATGGTCTATTGTTTAAAGGGGCTCAATTGTGCATTCCCAAGTGCTCTATGAGGGAGAATATAATAAAGGAAAAACATAGTGGGAGTCTTGGAGGACACTTTGGACTTGACAAAACTTTGGAGCAGGTGAGAAGATTTTACTTTTGGCCTAAAATGCAAATGGATGTGAGAAGGTTTGTGGAAACTTGCACCATATGTCAAAGAGCAAAGGGGACCACTTCAAATGTTGGTCTTTATCAGCCTCTACCAATCCCAAGTAGGCCTTGGGAGAGCATAAGTATGGATTTTGTCTTAGAATTTCCTAAGACACAAAGGGGGGTTGATAGTGTGTTTGTAGTAGTTGATAGATTCATAAAAATGGCACATTTTATTCCTTGTAGATGCACTAGTGATGCCTCTAATATTGCAGGTCTGTTTTTCAAGGAGATTGTGAGAATGCATGGCATTCCTATGAGCATTGTATCTGATAGGGACTCCAAGTTCATAGGCCACTTTTGGAGGACCTTGTGGAGGAAATTGGGGACTAATTTGTAGTATAGCTTAGCCTACCATCCTCAAACGGATGGCCAAACAGAGGTAGTTAATAGATCACTTGGTAATCTTTTAAGATGCTTGACAAAAGAACATGGTGTGCAATGGGATTTGGTGTTGCCTCAAGCAGAGTATGCTTATAATGACTCCATTAATAGAAGCATTGGAAAAACTCCCTTTGAGGTAGTGTATGGAATGAATCCTAGAGGTATCTTTGAGTTGAGAGATCTAAAAGGAATGGAGAAAAGAAGTGTTGAAGGTGAAGAGTTTGCTATGGCAATGAAGTCTATTCATGATCAAGTGAAGGAAAATCTCAAAAAGAGTGTAGAACACTACAAAGAGAGGGCAGATTTGAGAAGGAATGTTCAATACAAGGTGGGAGATCTGGTTTTTTCTTATTTGAAGAAGGAGATATTGCCTAAAGGAAAATACACTAAGCTGCAAATGAAAAAAATAGGCCCTTGCAAGATTATTCATAAATTTGGGAAAAATGCATATGAGATAGCACTCCCTCTTGGGGTGGCTATCTCACCCATTTTTAATGTTGCTGATTTGTACCCATTTAAGGGATCTTTGGATGTAGGTACAGGTGTGGAAGCTGATGAAGATTGGGTGCAGGACCTTCCACCATCTAAACCCTTGAAACTTGAAGCCATTCTAGACACCAAAGAGGTAAAGAGGACAAGGAAAAAAGTATATAATGAGTATCTTGTTAAATGGCAGGGTCTTCCACTTGAGGATGCAACTTGGATGATTGAAGAGGACATCAAATAGCATGGTACTACTTTGCAACAATTGATCTCAGGTGGTACTTGAGATCTCTTCCACCTCGGGTGCATGGTGTAGGGGCACCTTGGGTTTCCATGCCTCTTTGAGGCCTTCTTTGTTTTTTTTTGTTTGATGTCAAGTTTAATTTGATGTAATAAGGTCCTAAGGACCATCTTAAATTCCTTTCAATATGTTTTCTAGGCTTTTTGTTGAGTTTTGGTCTTGGTGTTAAGTTTCTATGTAATAACAAGGTCTCCATCCTCATTTTGTAAGCTTGGTGCACCTTAGCAAATTAAAGAATCAAAATGCCATTATGCAACCAGGTAATTGAGGGGAGTTGCCTTGATGATTTCAAGTGGTTGTGGTGTCCTTTAACACCTTTTGAAGCCTCATTTAAATTGGGCTTATAGGAAGTAGTGTGCATTGCCTTAACTAGGCAATTAAGAGACTAAAGTGAAGTTTGATTAGTTCTAACATGTAACTAATCAAATTTTCAGTTGGAGAACATTGGGAAAGGTTGTTAGAAGTTGAAATAAGCCTCTCATGGTCGAGGCATGACTGATAAAACATGTTTTTTGATGTTCTAATGAAAAATTGTTGTTTTCTAGAAAAATATGTGTAAAAATTGCTGCTAAAACATGTGGTACGGAATTTGTACGGACTTTACAGGTACAAGAATAATATGGTTGGAAAGAGGGAAGAACTAGCTTTCATTTGGCATTGATTTGATAAGATTTCATTGAGTGTAGCAAAAGTTATAGCCATTTTAGCAAAAGCAGGTTTGAAACCCTCAAAACAAGGGTTTTGGTTGAAAAATGGCTCTTCCTTCCATCTCCACATTGTAAAAATGCTAATTCTTGGTGGGATGGAAGATACTTGTGTAAATTTTCATATTTTCTTGGTTCTGGAGAATGGCAAGGTGTGTGGAGGATTTTGTGCATTGAACTAGGTCTGGCATCTTCATGTGACAAGGCTAATTGGTGAAGCAAAAAGTGAGTTTTTCTTGTTTTGTGTGGATTTTTCTTGAAGAGGCACTTAGGAATGTTGAAAATGGTTGTAATTATCCTGTAGGGGTCTAAATCAAGGCTTTGGGGAGAAGGGGTGAGCCTAGGTATCCAAAAACCAGTCAAGTGCACTCAATTAGGCCTCTTGGGGACATCAATAGGTTGGTCCATGGTTGCTTTTCTAATCACTGTCAAGAAGTGAGATTTTGTGGCCTTGTAGAGGCATATTATACTTGCCTAAAAATGGTATTTTACATCAGATATATGTTTGTGGGTGAGAATTAATTGGACTGTCCTACCAGGCAGTGCTACAAGCAATTGGGTTTAAAGAGGTCTACTAGTTGAGGAATGAACTCATGGGGTTTCCTAAGTGCTAATAATGGCTATGGTGTTTGATTGTGGTCTGTTAGAGCATGTTTGAGATGATTACAAGTCCCTCAAAGGTCTGAGATTCAAAGACTCTTGGTGAGTGGAGTTTTCCTTATACAAGGATAGTGATTTGAGGGTGTGTTGATAAGAGTGTTTGAGAGAAAAACTCATAAAAGAACCACAACCATCTGAGATTGGTGTACTTCCTTGCTCACTCTGCATCAGTGGAGCAGCCACGTAGAGCAAGTCCATATGATAGACCTCCCTTAGCTCACAGGTCATCAGGTTCCCATCATCATTCCTCCACACACTCCAGGCATGATAGCAGTGGCAGTTCAGGATAGGGGTACTGCTTGAGATGCATCGAGACATTGTATTATGGTTTTATAGCCTACGGGATTCCATGTATTATTGATACATTATGACATCATGATGTGACATAGTTGAGCAATATATATATATGATTTTGGCGGCGATTCTCATGATATGCATTTCTATGTATTGATTATGCAGTCTTTATTTATACATGTGATGTTTATATGATATGCCTATATGATGGATGAGTATATGTATTTTATGATGTTTATGCAGCTTAATAATATAATGTTGATTCTGTGTGATGTATGCAATTTAGAAATTATGAGATACGATATGATATTATATATAATGCCGGCTACATGTGATGCTTATACAAATGTAATATGATGCATATATTTACAGTTGTTTTGTACATGGAATGCTTATAATATGTATAGTTTAATGATGAATGTCTATTATGCAATGATGATCTAGATATGAAATATGCCTATATGTATGTATTTTTCTAACATGTACGTTGATGTAGGATGATGTATAATATTTTGTGTCATAGGACTCCGTCATAATGCAAGAAAGAAGAACTGTTAGTGCAGAAAGAAAGATTGAGAAAGAACGAAGGATGGGAGATAGATGTTAGTATTAACAATCTTTGATATTTCACTGTATCACAAAAGGTATTTCACTTTATCATCATTGGATGGGACTAATACAAATGGAGAAAAACACCATGATATGACATAAATCAAGGTGTGCAAGGTCATCCACTTGCCAATAATAGATAGTCGCAGACAAGGAATGTCATTAACTCATACTAAGGGCACAAGTTGCCCTAGTCTTTTTGTCAGGATAAACCACAAACAACAAATAAAGTAAAAGACAGGTCATGAGACGTCATTTCTCCTCTAAATCCTTAATGGGACATCCTTGAGGAAACTAGTAACATGACTCAAAATCAAATTTAAAAGATAGTCGACAAACAACAGTCAAAGAAAATAGAATTTTGATACATCATTGCTTCTCTAAATCCTTCATGGGACATCATTGAGAAAGCTAGTAACATAATTCCTAGTCATCAATTCAAGATAAATGATAAGATAAATAAGCCATAAAGTCAATAAGCCAATAAAATATTTGGCAAAACTTGATCTATTTGTTTGATTTGTTTTGATTGATAAAAAGATTGATTGATAGAGCCTGATTTCAGGAGATACACATACCAGATAAGACTTTGAGTCTGGTTTTGATGTTATGACTATCTGTATAAGGCATGACAAAGCCTGGTTTCAGAAAGACATGTATCGTATAAGACATTGAGTCAGATGCTGTTGATGTGATAACCTGTGTAAGACTATGTTTGATTGTTTAACCTTGTTGATTATGTAGGAAGAACTCATCCTATATAAGACATAGATTGTTTTTCTGATATCAGTATTCACGAAGGACTCATCTTGAACAAGATACAGGTTGATTTCCATGATGATGATGTCTGTTTCCAGGAAGGACACATCCTGTAGCAGACATTTGTTGATCTGTTTTGATTGTTTTGTTTGGCAAGGTATTTGATTTGACTTAGAGACATTGCTAACTTGTTCACCAGATTGATGCATGACTTGAGATGATGCACTAAAAATTGACTATGTGTAATGACAAAAACCTTAAAGGACTGACCTAGTGCGGCCTTGAGGGCTCATCGATTGATGGCCTTGCCTATGTTATACACGCAAAGACCTCATAGTTCAACTTGACTTGACTGACAAGATTGACTACAAGTAGAAGATGTGTGTGAAAATGAATGTGACGAACCCTAATGGACTGACCTAGTGTGGCCTTGGGGGCTCATCAATTGATGGACTTGCCTATGTTATACACGCAGAGACCTCATAGTTCAACACAACCAATGACCTTGTCATATAGACATATGGATTAAATCATAAATTTATACAGACAAACCTAAATGGACTGACCTAATGCCTTAGGGGCACATTAGTATATGGCCTTGCCTACATCCAGTCGTAGAGGCAATGTAGTTCGGAAAACGACAAAGACTGACAAGTGCGACTGACTCTGACTCTATTTTGGATTTTTGAAATGTTTTGATTTTTTTGTCTTTTTGAAGTTTTCTGATGTTTTTGTGTTTTCTCAGGTCATTTTGTGAGGTTCGTGGATTTTCCATGGTTTTACATCTCCAACACAACTAATGCAAGAAGCAATATGACACATGTCAAGTGTTTTCCCCCAGTTGAGTATAAGACCAATTGACTATGAATAGGGTAAAATGGGGAATATGAACTGCACTCGATGTCAATCGTTCCAAGTTATGGGAAAGACTACCACTTATTATGAATGGTATATATAAGCGATGGGTATGAAAGATAAGGGATATGTACAAGGATAGGTAGTACGTTCAGGGATAAGATATATGTATAGGGTAGTGGACTATATACAATGATAAGGACTATGATTAGAATAATAGTAGACAAAGGAGCAGAGTTAACTACACATGGCGCCTATTTGCCAGGTTTTCACCATGGTACCTGTCCAAAGCACCACCAAAGTGGTTTTCACTATTGGATGAATGATTTGTCTTTACTATTTTCTAGATTATCTTTTTTTTTTTGGTGTTACCAAGATGCCTATTTTCCAGGTTTTCACCTTGATAACGATTTTTGTGATTTTCTATTTTTTTTGTATTTTTATGAATTAAGACAAAGGCTCCCAGAAGCTATGCGTAGAACTTCTTTAGATGCATACTATTGATTGGTCAGGACAATGGTTCACCTTCAGGAGTAGAGAGTTGGTACGCTCTTGATCCAAAAGCTTCTGTAACAACATAAGGTCCTAACCAATTTGGTTCAAAATTTCTTGGTTTTTCTCTTTCTGCTTGATTCTTTGGGTTCTCCATTAAAACCATGTCACCAATGTCAAAATTTATGTTCAATACCTTCTTTTTATAGCTATGACGAAGGCGATTCTGATATGCTTGAAGATGGTCTAGTGCCTTCTATCTTCACTCATCCAGGAATTCTAGTTCATGGAGTCTCGATACTCGATACTCTTCATCATCAATGTGGCCTTTCAGGGATACCCTTAGGGAAGGAATCTTGACCTTAATAGGAAAAATAGCTTCAGAACCAAATATAAGTGAATATGGAGTAGCACCAGTAGGAGTATGGATACTTGTGCGATAAGCCCATAACGCAGGGTTAAGTTGTAAATGCTAGTCACGAACAACATCATTGACAGTCTTCTTGAGGATTCTAATGATGGTCTTGTTAGATGCCTCCACTTGGCCGTTACCTTGTGGGTAGTATGGAGTGGAAAAGTGATGTTGGATATGAAATTCATCACACAGGTGGTGAACTTCTTGGTTCTTAAATGGGTGACCATTATTAGTGATTATGGACTAAGGGACACCATACCGACAGATGATATAGTTCAGGATAAATTTAGAAATATGTGTGCTGGTAATGTATGTCATAGGATTGGCTTTAATCCACTTTGTAAAATAATCAGTGGTAGTGATAATGAATTTGTGTCCATTAGATGATGTGGGGTGGATCTTACCTATGAGGTTGAGTCCCCATTGGGCAAAGGGCCATGGTGACGTTATAGGATGAAGGTCTTGTGCTAGCGCATGTATCAAGTCTCCATGAACTTAGCATTGATGACATTTCATTACAAAGACATATGATTCTTTTTCCATAGTAGGCAAGTAATAACCCAGTCTCATAATCTTTTTGGCTAAGGTAGGACCACTAGAATGGGAACCACATATACCCTCATGCACCCCACACAAGGTTGCTTGTGCTTGATTAGAATCAAGACATCTCAATAGGGTATTATCTAAGGCGCGTCTATATAGGGTGTCTCCGATGATGGTGTACTTGGCTGAATTGCGGAGGAATGTCCTACGTTGGTTATTTGATAGGCTAGTGGGTATGACTTCAGCTTGAAGGTAATCATAGATTTCTTTGTACCATGGGGAATCAGGACCAACAATGTCACACATCATTTTAGAAATTGGGATATCGTAGGCTGGGACCAAAAGCTGTTCTACCAAGAACTCAAACTTAGGCACATTGTTAGGAATGTCAAGAAGTGATGCAATTCTAGCCATAGCATCTGCTGCCTTGTTTAAAACATGAGGTATTTGATGAAATTTGACTTTGTCAAAGTACTCTTTAAAGCTATCAGCCATGCATTTGTAGGGAACAAGCTTCTCATCCTTAGTCTCATAATCATCATTTACCTGTTTGATTACTAGTTGAGAATCCCTATATACTTGTAAAATTTTAATTTTCCACTTGACTAACATACGTAACCCTGTCACTAGAGCTTCATACTCTGCTATGTTGTTAGTGCATGGGAATGCAATCCTGAATGACTTAGGGATGGAATCACCCTGTGGTGTAATAAACAGTATACCAGCCCTTGAACCATGATTTGTATGTGAGCCATCAAAGTACAATTTCCATGTTATCTTTGTGTCAATTATGAATATGAACTCATCAGGAAAATCTGCAACTAATGGGTGATTTTCCTATGTGGGTGCATCAACTAACTGATCAACAATGACCTATCCTTTAATAGCCTTTCTTTCTACATACTAGATATCATACTCACTAAGTATCATAACCCATTTGGCCAGTCATCCTGTTAATGTTGCCTTGCTAAGGAGATATTTCAGAGGGTCTATTTTAGCAATCAACATTTTTTGATGGTTTAGCATATAGTGCCTCAATTTTTGAGTAGCAAATACTACTGCAAGACAGGCACATTCAATGGTACTATAGTTGAGCTCATAACCTACCAAAGTCTGACTGATATAATAGACTGCCCTTTCATGACCTTCATCGTCATTCTGTGCAAGCAATTCTCCAAGTGATGAATGGGTTGCCGTAATATAAAGAATCAATGGTCTTCCTTCAATAGGTGGCATTAAGATAGGTGGTGTGAGTAAATATTCTTTAATCAGTTGAAAAGCTTCTTCACACCTATTTTTCCATGTAAATGGTACTCCTTTCTTAAGTAGATGTTGAAAAGGATGTGTCTTATCTACTAACTGCACTATAAATCATCTAATAGATTGCAACCTTCCCTGTAATGTCCTTAGTTGACTAAGATTAGTAGGTGGAGGCATGTCCATGATTATTTTTACCTTGGACGGATCCACTTCAATGCCTCGTCTCGAAATGATATAACCTAACAGCTTTCCTGACTTGACTCCAAACACACATTTCTTTGGATTAAGTCTCACTTTATACTTCTCTAGCCTCTAAAATATCTTGTCTAAAACCTGTAAATGTTCTACCATTGTTTTGGATTTTGCAATAAGGTCATCAACATAAGAGTGTACTAGATCATGAAAGATAGTAGTCATGGCACATTGATAGGTTGCTCCAGTATTCTTGAGTCTGAAGGGCATAACATTCCAGCAATACGTTCCCCAAGGACAAGTGAAAGCCATCTTAGGTTGGTCTTCAGTTGCAATTCTAATTTGGTTATATCCTGAAAATCCATCCATAAGGGACAACATGTCATATCCTGTTGTTATGTCAACTATCATGTCTATGTTAGGCAAAGGAAAATCATCCTTAGGACAAGCTTTGTTGATATCTCTAAAATCAGTGTAGATGCGGATGCCCCCAATTGGTTTAGTGACTGGTACAAGATTGGAAATCCAATCTGCATAGTCGATAGATCTGATGAAACCAACGTCTAAGAGTTTCTTGAGTTTTGCCTTGACCAACAAAGTAATCTGTGGGTGCATTTTTCTCAATTTTTGTTTCACTGGTTTGGCACCTGGTCGTAAGGGAAAGTGATGCAGAACAAGTTCAGGATCTAACCCTGGCATGTCAGCATATGACCAAGCAAAATTTATCTGTCTCTATGCAAAGAAGTTATGGAACTCTAGCTGCTCTTCTGTTGTCAATGTCACTGCAAAATGAACCAGTCGAGGATTCTCTTTAGTACCTATGTTGACTTCTATTGATTCTTCAATGAGCATGGGTGACTTTTCCTATACAATGGGGAAAATGTTCAAACCTCCATCCTTAGGTGCCTCAGAGGGGTTTTCACCTTCGGATGTGTCCTTTCTTTTTACTTTTCCATTGTCTAGAGGTGCCTTTCGGTTTTCACCTAGAGACTCATCCTTTTTATTTTGTTTATTCTTTTTCTCATTTTTGTGACTGGAGGGTTGAATAGATTCCCCAAAATATGCTTTGTTGTCCAAGTCAATAGTAAAACTAGCCTTATGATCACCATTTGGTATGCCTTCTCATAATCCCAGGAACTCAGCAATTGCTTTGTCATTCTCAAAAATGTCTAAGACGGGTGTGTCTTGTTGGTCCCAATCAATGAGTTGGGGATAAACTAAGGGCATGTCATCGTTGGAGTTATCAAAGTTTAATGGAGTCGAGGTGAAGATTGAATTATTCATGTGGTTACAAAAGTCTTGTACTAGTCCATTTTTCTCTTAGGTTTGGGTCTAGGTGGATGGATAGGTGGGCCTAATGCCAAGGTTTGACTATTGGAAATAGGTGGGTCAGGTTGCCATGAGGTAGGATCAAGTGATTCCCAATAGTAGTGTTTAAACCACTCCTCCTTTGTCATTTTCTTTGGTGGACAGGAATTCAAGGGGTTTGGTGAGGAATTTAACATCAAGTCAAGTTTTTCAAATAACTTGTCAAGGTCCGTGGAAGAAGTAGAGGATAGGGAATCCCACTCATAATCGTTAGAGTCAGGGGAGTTACAATGATATTGGTCCATTGGTTCGTGAGATGTCTTAATATCTTCTGAAGCACTTACTTCCTCAAGTAAGGGTAATGGGGTACTAGGAATGCCAATTTGAATTGGTTGAAACCCTAGCCCTACTCCTTTTGGCCACTGAGAAACAAATATTGGTTCAATCCTCCCATCTTGATTTAAGCCTAAAGCACTTTGTCCATCATATCCTTTGCTTTGCATGATTTTGAAACCTTTTCTATATAGATTTGTAGGAATATGAGCAAGTAAGAGGGGTTCCTCATCATCTTCCCTATATAGCCAGGAAATGACATCTTCTGTATCTATGACCTCTTTGCTTAATTCACCCCATTTAGTAAAAGTTGTTGTGGGAGGTATGTGCATAGTGACCATAGATTGTCTCCTATCCGATGTAGGTAAACTGTATGACTTAGGAGGAATCAAATGGCTAACACAATAAGAAGTTTTCATGTAATACTCTCCACAACAGTTGTCTTGGATCTCAATCCTAGAAGTGGTAGGAACTGAGGGTGAAATAGATGTTTGAGTGAGTGTGGCTGGATCAACATAGGAGGATGAATTGGATGATGAGGCCTCTTGGTTTACTGGCACTTGATGTTGGGGGATCTCCTTAAGATTGGTGCAATACTAGAAAGGATCCAGACCACCATCTATAGTTACTTTTGTGCCATTTTAAGGGAATTTAAGACACTGATGATATTTAGAAGGGACTGCCTTCATGGCATGAATCCATGGTCTACCTAGTAGAAGGTTATAAGGGAGGGTGAGATCCAAGACCTAGAACTTTGTCTCCATTACCGCAGGACCAATTCTGATAGGAAGTGTTACGACTCCCTTTGATTTTCTTTCCTCATCATCATAAGCTTTAATGACAATACTCTTGGTCGTGTCTATGCATGCTTCTGAAATACCTAAAGCCTTAATTAGTTTTAAAGTGCACAAATTTAACCCTGCTCCTCTGTCTACCAAAACTTGTCTAACTTTGGTGTCATCAACAAGGACTTCTAGATGTAAAGGGTCATTGTGGTTCATATTTTTAGTTGCATAATCTTGTTCAGAAAATGTGGCATGGTGATTATTGGTCAAGTAGCCCACCATTTCCTGGAAATGATTGACATCAAGATCATTAGGGACCGTGGTGTTTTGTAAAGCCTTATCGAGGATAGATCGATGCTCAAGGGAAATACACAACAATTCCAAGATTGAGATTTGAGTTGGGGTCTTCCCTAGCTGGTCAAGAAGGTTATATTATAACTTGGAAGGTTGGGGTGTTTGCTACAATGGAGGGCCTTGGATAGTGAATTTAGTACGATGAGTATTGACCACACACTTAGTATTAGTATTGATAATAATGGTATTGTATTTTCATTGGCGGCGCGAAGGAAGTTAATAATTTTTCCACTATCATAATCATGCTTGACACTGGCATAGTTGGCTAACATATTGGTCTTAGTACTCGAACTGGGGACAATTCCTTTACCATGATCATGTAGTGGGTCAGAAAAGACTTGATGATCAGTGTTTGATGACTTTTGTTTTTGTCCACTAACTTCAATAATTCTCTTTTCGACAAGATCTTGTATGATATTCTTCAGTTGTCGGCAGTTTTGTAAATTATGTCCCTTAGTTCTATGATAATCACAAAAGGCATTGTCATCCCACCAAGCTAGTTTAAATTGTCCTAGATCGTATTGTCTTGGTTCCTGCAGCTGTATAAGATTATGTTGTAATAGTTGTTTGAACACCGACTCAATGGGTTCCCCTAAGGGAGTAAACTCACGTTTTTGAAATCTTCTTGGTTGTGGATGTTGGGTATTTTGGACCACATTAGGAGGTTGATTGATAGCATTTATCATGTTGGAAAAAGTATGAGGTCCTTGTAATGTGAGGAGGGGTCCTACTTGTAGTGTTTTAGCATCAATCACCCCATCATTGGTGACATTTTTGTTGCGAGACCAAAATCTGTTTCTGTCAATGGGGGTGTTTTGTACGCTTGAGTTTCTATTGGATTTGATGTCTTGAGTTCACCCTTTTCAATGATATCCTTCTCTATTATAACCCCTCTTTCCACTAGTTCTGAGAAAGATGTACAATAATGTACCCTTAAGTTACTCCTGAGTTTTGCATGAAGGTTCTCTTGAAAAATTGTAACTTTTTGTTTTTCGGGTATCTCGACAGGACACCTACTAGCTATAGTTCTCCATCTCTAGAAGAAAGAAATGAATGTTTCCCCTTCATCTTGTGTTGTGTGACACAAGGTTGCTATATTTATCTCATGATCTATGTTGAAGGAGAATTACTCCACAAATTTCTCAACCAGTTCACCCCAAGATATAATGCCAGAATCTAGACCCGAAAACCACTCTAGTGCAATTCCTACAAGACTTCTTGGAAATAGTCTCATAAGATACATGGGGTCATAAGTGACATCTATGCATATGGTAGAAAATTCCCTTATATGTTCTATTGGATTTCATTTGCCATTGTACTTAGGGAGATTCGGTGTGACATATCCGTGAGGGAAAGGGGTCATGTAAAATGATCTATCAAAAGGGAACGGGCATATGTCCTTTGTTGAAAATGATTTCTTAGTTGACACCGACATGTTATCCATTTGCATTTGTAGTGCATGCATTTGTGTTTGTAAGACGTCAACTTGGGTCAAAGATGTGCTAGGGGGATTATGTGGATCCGTGTATGTGTTCTGAAATCTAAAGTATCGTGATGGGTTTTTATTAAACGTTGGCATCTAAGGTGGATTTGGATTCAGAATGTTGGTAAATGTGTTTTGGTCTGGAATCTGCATAAATTGGTGTTGACCTGGGATCTGTGTAAACGGATTCTGAATACAACTTTGGGAAAAGGGGTTCTGATTGGGAATCTGTGTAAATGATTGGTGTCCACCGATTTGAGAGAATGGATTCTGATTCAAAATCTGTGTGAATGGATTCTGAGTACCAGTTTGGGAAAGTACATTCTGACTCAGAAACTGCGTGAATGGATTCTGATTGCGATATTGGAAGGAGGGAATGCCCCCTGTTTGTGTAATCCGTGGTATAGTACTAGTGATTGGAGCACTAGGTATGGCCATCGACTGTGGTATGGTACTCGTGATACTAGCATTAGGTATGGTCGTTGACTGTGAACTTGTGACACTGACATAAGATGTAGAGGCTAAATTTTTAGGTCTTTTACTCCCAACAAGAGGACCAAAGGGAGTGAATGATGAAGCCCCTATAGTGAAATTAAATCTCGATGTCATGCTAGATGTACCAAATGGGGATGTATGGACTGTCATACTCTGTGTAGGTGTACTAGATGGCATAGTTGTGCTGACCTGAGGTATAGTAGTACTAGCAGTCATGGTATTTGTCCCTTGTGTAGGTTGAGTTTGTAAGGTGTTGATATCAAATCCTAGAGGTAAGGTAGCGCCTTCAGCTAGCAATTTGGCTAAGTATCATTGTCGATCATTTGCTAGGTACTCATCTACGAAAGAGGAAAACTCAGGGTCCTGTGTGGCAGCCTCTATGTCCTCTACTGCAATATGTCCTTGAGTGTTTCTAGTGGTGAATTTGTCTAATAGAGTCTTATGAGGTCTTGAAGAAAATGGATTGATGAATTCATTTGGGTTCGACATGTTGTCTCTCTCTCTTCTCTTAGACCTAGTTTCAACCATGTAAGACAAGTTCAATATGTGGGAAATGCAAAACTATATCTATGAACAGTATGACTCTAGTCTATGTTTTTGAGATTTTCTAGGTGCAAATAAGGAATGAATGCAACTATTTTTTTTGGTATTTTCTATGCGAATAATGTATGTCTAAAATGATGCTATCCTAGGATGACAGTGTCTAAGTATGCAAATTCTAAGCAAGCTTCTAAGGTAATCAATTTTGTGAACCTGAGACGAGGCTACCAACTACCTAAAGTCTAACCAAGGTGTCAATTTAGTTTAAGTCAAGGAACCAATGTAGGAAAAGGATTAAAGACAAGTTGAGTTTCCTAACTAGACTGATGAGCTAGGAGGACTCTATGTAGGACAAAGGATAAATTGATAAAACTAGGTTCAATGACAGATTTCATTGACACTATGACTTTTCTAGAGTGTAGATGGTGAACTAGTCCTAAAGTTTATAAAAGTGACCTTTCTAGAAGTTTAATGCAAGGTAATATGTAATCGAAGATGAAACTAAACCTTGAATTAAGACAACTATGGTAATGACTAAATGAACCTAAAGGATGCAAAATTGAGCAAATCATTTTAGGTTTCTGTTCAAGGACTGTTTGTGTAAAGACAACTAAAACTAGTATAATCGTGTTGAATGGACAGTGACTGTGAATTCTGATTTTCTGATAATCAAACAAATGCATCTCAGAATTTCACAGACGCGGTGTAAGTTAATAGTTGTGGTTTTCCAGTGATCAATTGCATTTCTCTAGTAAATTTCAATGTGTGACTCTGACAGATGCGTTTAACCTTCTAACAGATGCGACTCATATTGATAGTTGTGACTCAGAATATAACGCATGCAATTTTTTTGCAAGGAAAGTGCGAGCTAAACTAGCAGATGTGAATCTACTCTAGATAGATGCGACTCGTGATAACATATCTGACTCAAAATTTAATAGATGCGACTCAAAATTTAACAGATGTGACTCCTATTGACAGATGCGACTCAAAATTTAATAGATGCGACCCAAAATTTAACAGATGCGACTCCTATTGACAAATGCAACTCCTAAAAATCAATTGTGACTTTCTGGTGAACAGTTGCGACTCTCTGTGTATTTTTAGTAATGGTATTTTAAACTGACTCTATTTTCTGTGATCAAATTCTGACAATCAAAGACAATCATAAGACAAAGTGTTTTCAGTTTTGATTTTGGACTCAAAGAACATTTAAGTTGATAACAGACAATCACATCATAATAGGCCAAAGGCCTAGGGTTTGTATACTTGGTATAGCCCACCCAAATACCCCAGATTGGTGATAAAAACCTTTCCTTCTCGAGAGTGGATAGCTTAGAAATTTGGTGGCATTGGGTCCCCTCCATGGCTCATAAACATCTTTCGAGCATACCAATTTTGAATTCTTTAGGAAATGACCTCCCAAGAACTACTATCTCTACTCAAGGGGATCAGTAGTGAGTATCTTCGGGCATGATACTGTACCCTGCACTATACCAAGCAACGACCACAAATAGGTTGGTCTCTAAAACAAAAGGTATTTACTACAGGCATTCCATTCATGGGGCATGATCCATATGGTGAGAGTCCCTTGTCGAATCCATCTCGTTGGAACCATACTCGTGATTCTTGGGTTTTCCCCAAGAACCCACTTTTATATACTAGCTAGAAGTCCCTCAGGTTCAAGGTGCTACCGCTCTGATTCGTCCTGGGTTGAGTACTTTTTCCCACTAGAATAGGCCCAAGTTCTAGAGTTGGTAACTGTTTCTCTTACACCCAGGATTGCATGGATGTGCAAGGGGAGAGGATACTTCGATGTAACAAGTTGTAAGGGTAACCAAACTTGTACTTTCGCACCAAACATAGTAGACACTTGTTAATTTTAAACCAAACGAAAGATTTGCTATGCTACCAAACAATCTGTTTCAAAATTTAACTAGGGTCTTTGACAATCGTCCTGCAGAAAAACTCGTTAGTAGTTTTCAATATCATCTTCATCAATCGTCCTGTAAAAGCTTGTTAACTCCAAATGGCCACATGTTGAAAATTAGATATTAGTAACACACAAATCAATTGAAAATTTCAAATATCTGAAAATAAAAATAAAAGTTTACCAGTCAATTGCATCGCTGTGTTACCAGTCAGATGCATTGATATTTTCTTCAATTGCTATTCAGGAATTGTCAAATGCGTCATTTTTGGTGTCAAATGTGGTTCAGGAATTCAATTGCATCACTTCATCAAATTGACGCGTCATTCCATATGAAGAACCTGCAAAAATAAAAAATAAAAGATCTATAGATTTGCGAAGATGGTGTCTTCACATCGGGTTCACCAAATGTAACGCCAAGAAAATGCACAAGAAACAGATTAGAAGAAACATGCAATACTAAATCTAAATGCAAATCTAATGTTAAGCAACAAAGAACAAAGGAAAGTAAAACGTAAACAAACTGAAACAATCTCACCAATTTCAAACATATTTCCATGATTCATCTCGATTGCCCTTCTCCATTTTACTTGTGTAGCAAAATTTTCCCTTAGATTTCTCATAAGTTCATGCAAGTATAGCCTAAGATAGTGATTAGCAAAATATCGAAGATTCAAGATTAGTGCTCACAAGATTCAAAAAGAGATTTTAATTTGGAGAGAAATTGGAATGAAGAATGACAAATCAATTTATAGAAAATTGATTATTCGAATGACAGGCCATGATCAAAAGATTAACGAATGATTGAGATCGACAGATTAGACATGCATTTTGATAACTGTCAGTAGTGACATGAGTGATACAAACTAAAAATAGAATTAAAGATTAAATAAATGATTTAATCTTCAATTCGGTATTCGAAAACAAAAGAAATATCTTTGCATGACAAAGATGAAGATTGATTAAATCAACTCTTGTTCAAATGCACACACAAGGTTTAATTAATTAAATAAGAATATTTAATTAATCCACATGGACACGCAAATGAGTTAGAATTGGACGATTGAATGATTTGACGAAGAGATTACTTGAGAATGCCACTCAGACATCAAATCAAGAGTTAACTGAGCGATTAAAATAGATGTCGAGTCGAGTCAAAGTGAATACTTAGATAACTCACATAATTATCTAAAATATAGATGAATGCGTTAAAATAGAATTAATGAATTAAATAATTCATTTAATTCAAGACTCGATATTTGAAGAATAATTAAATAAATAATATTTATTTAATTAAGTGACGAAGGGATTAAATAAATGAATAATTAAATAAATAAAGAATTTATTTAATTATAGTTGAAGTATGATAAAGAGTAAATTAAATAAGAATTTATTTAATTTAATTAATCAGATAGAATAAAGAAAATGTGAATTAATTAAATAATTAAGATTATTTAATTAATAGAAGAAATGAAGACTATAGCGAATAATTAAATAATTGACATTATTTAATCATGACCCTGAAGAATACGAACTATGAAGAATATTGAAGTCGTAGGTCTAAACCATATTTTGGTGTCTACAACTAGTGTACCCTATGCTAGTGTAGTAGGTATTCTTATGTATGCAATGGTCTGTAGAAGGCCAAACATTGCCCAAGCAGTGGGAGTACTTAGTCGATTTATGGCTAATCCAAGAAGAATGCATTGGGATGCTGTGAAGAGAGTGTTTAGATATTTGAAGGGTACTTTAGATTTCACTTTGTGTTACCATGGGAATTTGGTTGAATCATAGAGGACTCTCAGCGTTCGAGGTTATGTAGATTCTGATTGGGTAGGGGACATTGATTGCAGGAGATCCACCAGTGGATACATATTCATGATGAATGGTGGTGCAGTGAGTTGGATGAGCAAGCGACAGGCTATAGTTGCTTTGTCCACTATGGAGGCTAAATACATGGTAGCTACTCATACTTGTAAAGAAGCAGTTTGGTTGAAATGTTTGTGTTCTAACATTGGTTTTGATGCTGGTGAAATAATTATTTTATGTGACAATCAGAGTGCTATTTGTCTAGCAAAGAACCCTACTTTCGATGCCAAGATGAAACATATTGATGTATAGTACCACTTTGTATGAGATATGGTTGATAATGGAAAGGTCAGTTTGGAAAAGGTTGATACTCTAGAGAATGTTGCAGATTCATTGACAAAGTTAGTGAGCAGAGATAAGTTCAAATGGTGTGCTAGTTCAATGGGCCTTAGTGCCCATGTTTTTCAGTAAGTTATGATGTGCTCTGGAGGCTCCTGTATGATCTTCGTCAAGTGGGAGATTGTTGGAAATATGTGCCTCAAACTATACAAGCTGAAACCTCCATTAGAGCTAAGTCGGTGTGACATCTTCATTGTCTAGTCGACTAGTAGCTTGATTCATTCTGTTTTGAACAGGTCGCTATGACCTTGCAAATGTCTTTCCAAAAGGTTGCATTGTGGAATCTATCACTGTGACATAGTGTATTCGTTATGACCTCATAGTGTTCGGGAGACCTCTAGCCGACAGGCCATTCAATCATATTTCAGGGAGACTCTTGGTGACCATGGGCTTTGAGATAGCTAAGGGTTCTCGCTAAGAAGTCCCAACGAACGAAGAAGGTCACACCGATAGGGAAACATTCATACGTTCTTAAGAGTAACTCAAAAGTGGTCGGAGGAACATCTTAGCGAATAAAGGTTGTCTTGTCGATAGCCGATGGCTATTGGGGTAACTCAAGGATCCCGGGAAGACATCTCAATGAACGTTTAAGGTCTCACTGACAGGAACATCTTTTGAAGTCTTCGGTGTAGCTCTTGGAAATTTTTTGTCATCAGTAGAACACAAAGGTCTCGGTAAGAAGTCCCAATGACTTTGATGAGTCTTCGGGGTAACATATGGAGATCAGTATGTTCTCTTAGTGAAGGGAAATGTCTTGGCGATAGGTGAACACTTTGGGGTAACCTTTATGTCTCGGAGAAACCTCTTGGTGATATCGGTATGTCTTGCCGACTATCCTTTGGTGACTCGCTATGGTCTCCTGGTGAATGCAATAGGTCTAGGTGACTGCTTGGTGACTGCTTGGTGACTGCTTGGTGACTCAGTGTAACTCATGGAGCTCGATAGAACATCTTAGCGATAATATATTCTCTTGGTGACTTTGATATGAAGTCTATGTGGCATTGGCGAGACACTATTAGTGTCTCACTAAGATGCCATTACATTGCGAATTATGTTGACTGAGTAAGACCATCCTATGTGGAGTCTCATGGATGAATAGGAGGAGCTGAATGGGAACAGTTGGAAGACAGTCAGTTGCGACAGTTATGTGAGGAAGTTCTACAGACAAATTTCAACATAGATATACTCTATGATTACAATTTGTAATCAGTTGGTTGAATCGACAGGTTGTTGAGTGATTGTATCAGTGGATGAATTATGTGGACTGTAATGTGAAGATTCATGTACAAGAATGTTAATGGTGAATGTTGTTGTATAATGACACTAGAAAGATAAGTCTAGAATTTGTATGTAATTTCATTATTGTAATACAAAGTAATTTCTCTTGGTGTGGTGGGTTTTTCTCTCGTAAGGGTTTTCCCACGCATATTTGGTGTTCATGTGTGATTGTCAAATACTTTGTTTTTGTTGTCTATTTCTTAGTGCATCTTAATTGGACTGTAATTGTAAAATTAAAAGTACTTCTGCATTCTTTCCTGAGGTATTGATGTTAGGAGAATTGTTTTCCACATCTAATTCTCCTTACAATAAATTATACATTAAATGCATGAACTTCATCCAGGTCGGCCTGGGATCTCCAATGTAGCTCAGACCAATGCATGCCAAAATAATAGGGAAGCACAAATCTCGATGTAGCCCAACATTAACTACCTTCCCCTTTGTCTTTATTTTGATCAAACATTTCATGCACCTTCAAAAGCACCTTATCCAAGTCAGCCATAGGTGGTAAAGGAAAAATATTAAGTCGTCTCTCAATTGATGTAATATCCTCCCTTGATTGCTTCACTGATTTATCCCACTCAACCTTATATGTTAGATATTTATCAATAACAACAATGTAGGTGGTTGCATTATCTAACTAGTGTTTAGTAACAAGATCATTACTGACTAGAGCATAAACATCATGTCACCACTTTCTCAACTATTCTAAACTCAAATATTTAGGTTAAATCTTCCTTCTCCTTGTCATTATCTCAAAGAAAGCAATGCATCCATTATAAACATCAGTTAGGGTATCATCAATTTTCCTCCTCTTCTTGTAGATCTTCTTCAGAACATTCTACCTAATCTGCAACACTTCAAACCATTCCCAAGGTTCAACAACTCTGGAGGAAGGGAGAATTCTATCACTCACTAGCCTATCCTTGGTATACTCCATGATGGTTTTGGTTTTCTGCAACAGGAGATCTGTATCTTCTTTGTCCTGAGCTAATACCTCCTTCAACCAATCAGTTTCCCTCATAGCATCTTTTCTAGATGACAAAATTTCCTTAATAGCTTCATTTCCTTTTGTTCACACCCCTTGTAGCCAATTTATAGTAACAAGAGTGGAAGCCTTCATTTTTTCAAACTCAGTGATAGTCTCTTGGGGTAAGGGTTTTGTAGCAGAGGATGAGGGGTTAATGGATTGCAAGGGTTCCATCAGATCTTCCAAACATTTCTTGAGTCCCTCAATCTCCTTATTCATCACCTATTTAGTCTTTATTTCTTTCCTCAACCTACCCAAGATGACTGCAGTAGAACCCTGATAATCTTCAATGTCCTACTCAATGGAAGTAGGTCCTAAATTAATAGTTTGTAGGTTGTAATCTTTTGCAGTTGCATCATCTCTATTCTTATCTGAAGCAGGAGTTGCAATGTGGACCACTCTATTACTTGCCTCATCTCTTTCAATCTTTGAAATGACACTGGCCTTCTTCTTTCCTTTATCCTTTCCAATCTTAGCTGCAACTCATCCCAATTAGGTGGAGTATCCTCCACAACAACCTGCTTTCTCTTTATTTCCTTGTCCAACCACTTTGGAACAGTGGACTCTAACTACACTTCGCTCTGTCCCACTTCCTCTTGCTGATCCTTAGATGCTTCTTTATCCAAACTCTGCTTCTCAAGAGTCTCATTTTCCTTACTCTCCATTTCTTCAGTGTGTTCCTCTTGGTGCATAGGGGATGAAACATTTTCTAATACTTCCTCTCTATGAGGAGATTTGACCCCTTCAGTTCTAATAGGTGACTCTTTATATGCAACCAGAGGAGATTGGATTACTTTTTCAACTTCTACCTATGCACTATAAAGCTCACCCTCATGAAATTCTTCTCCCTTAGTATCTACATGATCTTCAGCCTCTTTTGATTCACCTAATTCATTATTTTGGGCTTTAGGGAAACCATCATGCTGCTCCTCATGAGAAGTAACTAAAGGAGGATCTACTTTGGGAACACTATCCTTGGGAGAAGGAGTCCTTGACTTCCTTGTATGTAACTGTGTCTTTTCTCCTAAACTCTCTACATTTACCATAGGTGGACCCACCTCCTCTCCATCCTTGGCACCTGCCTTTTGCGACAATATTATGATTCTTCTTCTTTTAGGCACAAGAACATTAACTTTAGGACTCTGCTTTTTAGTTTCTTTCTTTTCAGACTTCTTAGTCCTTGAAGTATTCCCCCTTTTCTTGGCAATTGGCTTTCTCTATTTTTCTGTTTCTTGGGCTTCCTCCCCTTGAACACCCTTTATCTTGATTTTAAGAGGAGAACCCACCTTACCTTTTCCTTTAGGATCTTGCTCAGTTGATTCCTCAGAAGTGGAGTGAGGATCCAAATCTCCCATCAGATCATAGGTGCACTATACACCTTAAATTTTCCAACTCCCAAATTTTATGCTTCAGCCACATCTTGGTGTGCTTAGTGACTAGATCCATTATCTATCCCAATTATGTCTTTTCTTCCTCTAGCCAATCCACATCACCGATTGGCATGTCCTTAACTGCTTCATAAGCATGGCCTTGAATCAAGTCCCCATCATCCTTGAGTTTTTCAAGAATTTCCTTCACATTATATAATCGGATTGATTCAACTGGAAGTCGAGAAAACTTTTTCTTTCTGACCTCATATTCATCACTGCAGTTGGCCTATTCTTTATTGGCCTTCTTTTGCACTTCACCTGTTATATCAAATCGAGACCTCTTGGAATGAAAGGAAAAACCAAGAGCACTCATCTCCTCCTCTAAAGCCTGGGATGAAATAATGGAAGGACATGCCTCTCCAGTACCTATCCTCAAAGGAAAGTCTCCACCAAAACCAGTCTTATGCTTTTCCCTTTTGACAATAGCATCAAAATCACATATCTATCTAGTGACTACTAAAAGTAAGATGTGATCAGTGGGATACCTTGGAAGTTTGTATAGAGCCCTTTGACAACCATCAATCTGGATATATGAGAAGGTTGGGAACTAAATGAACCAAGCACCATATTTCTTAATTAACTCCTTGGCTTGATTAGAAATTCTCATGTGTTCTACACCCTGAAGTAATCTAGTGATATGCATGGTGAATGCATCATTCACCCTCCTGTAGCTCGAGCTTCCCAAGTGCAATTGAGGGTAAACCTCATAAATAACATCCTATCCAAAGGTGCCCTGGTACTTAATCCCTTGTATGGATGAAATCTTGCAAGTTCATAGACTAAATATGAGGTCATTGTGAAGGTCTCGGTTTGTAGCACATTGGAAAATTGCTCATGAATCACTCTACTTATGACAGCTTCCCAATGATAGTCAGTATTTTCCTATTCCATCCTCACAATAACATGGCACATCCAATTCTCAAACATGCCAACATTCTTTAATTCAACCACCCTGCTAAGAAGAGTGATGGCATCATAATACTCCTTTTTAAACTTTGCTCTAAATAATTGCTTAGGAAGTTTGGAATAATGAGACTTGGGCTTCTCTAGCCAGGAATTGATGAGCTGCTGAGATTTGACAGTCTCTTCTTCATAGTACTCCTTAGCAGTTTCCATGTTGAATGCCACCACATGAGATCTATCTGGCATATCAAAAGTCTATGCTATGGAGACAAGATTCAAGTTTTCCACAATCCTCCCCTAAGGACCAATAATTCTCTGTGTATCACTGTCATAGTTCCTAGCACACTCAAGGACTAACTCATAACATTGCATTGTGGAGAGGAAACTAGCTACATGTGCCAATACCGATTCTAGCATTCTTGTAGCCACCAGAGGAAGATCCTATGCTACCATTCTACTTTTGAACTCCTCATAGTCCCATAGTCCAATGTTCGTGTTTGTCACCTTTGACCAAATAGAGGTAATCTTACTCTCCAGGATTTTTCTCTTGACATCCATCTTAATTCTTTCTGCTTTAGATACTAAAGATCCCTCCATGTCACCCTTAGCTTTCCCAGCTGTTACCTTGCTAGATTTAGCCTACACTTGAAAAACAAACCATAGTAAAACCCATAGGAAACCAACGTTAATCAATCAAAATCATCATTAAAATGAATCCCATATAAGCAAGGTGTCATTAAACCTCAAATAGAATGATCATATTAAACTTTGGGTTTCAGAACCACCCATGGAATCCAAGCTAGGGATGAATTTTAAAGAATTTCGGGCCAAATAGACTCCAGCGGAATGAACAAGAAAAAACCAATTAGTAACTCAATCCAATCATTATCAATCAATAAACAACATGTGAGATCTCAAAATAGCATAAATTAATCATAAAATGCACCATCACCTATTAACACATCATGCTATTTCATATTCCTTCATCTTTCATCAAATTTTGGGAAAACCCGCTAGAGACGAATTTCTGCGAAGGAGGAGACACTTTGCAAATTTTAAAAAAAATAGGGAATCAAGGATTTCCTGAAAATTTGGAGCCGAAGGAAATCCGCAAAGAAGCTAAATATTCAAAAAATAGTGGATTCAGGGAAAACAAAAGAGACAAGGTCAATCGGGATAATGCGCCAGAGATGGACAATCCTGAGATGAGTAAAAAAATGAACTCCAACATTCAATCACAATTTCACTCAGACTAATGGGTCAATCATAAATTTCAAGAATCTAGGCCTGAGACAAGTTTGATATGGGCCTTCTATAGATTTTCTTAGAATTCTAGGCCAATTCAAAAGAAAACTAAAGTTAAATGGTGATGCCCTAAGTCAAACCCTACAAATCCACCATTAACACTTAGGCAAGCTCAGGATTCAATCATTTCAACCACTAAGTCTTCGCTAGGGGTTACTCACGGTTCACAAGCAAGTTATCTCATGATGCGAATGAAAGAGTGAACTCGAAACTTGCTTGGGAAACCAAAATTAAAACAATATCATGCAACCCAGCATCAAACTCTCAAACATGTAGAAATTTGAACCCTGAATAAACCCACAACACCAAAGCAACACTAACTTTCATTAATCAAAAGAAGGGAAATCATATACATACCATTGATGAAGCAAAAATTGATCTCAGGAATAACAAATGGTAGTTTAACGACTTCCAGCAAAGACAACAATAGAAATGCTCAGGAAATCACCACTTAAATTGAACAATTCACAAACTCAATGCCATAAATCAAATCGAATACTTCCAAGAATGCACTCCTTAGCTCAATCGATGACAAACAATAAAGCATAATGGCACAAAATTCCTTAGAGAGTGGTTAAATACATCCCTCACCAATCATACAAATGACATTAATGCCACTGACAAAACAGCCAGGAAAATTTGGGAACCCAATGATAGGAAAAAATTCAAAAAAATCTAGCCCATGTAGAATTTTGTGAAGATCGGAAATCTTCAAACCATAGCATTTAGCTAGAATCTGAGCAGGATCTAGGAAAATCCAACTGGGATGGAAAATCCCTAATCGGGGTAAAATCCCGAAATTCACCCAGAACTTAAGGTTTTCAATGAATAACTTAGGGGAATCACTTAGGTAATCAAAATAAACATTTAAGCACATTCCAAAGCAAGATAAATCCTCAAAATGAAAGGGCCAAGACACCAAAAACCAAAGCGAAAGAGGGTCCCTACTTTTAGTGGGGCGTGTGTGTGAAAACTACACAATAGAGAGTAGACCTATCTAAGGAGAGATAAAGAGGTTAGCTCACTATGGTAGAAGGAGAGATGGAAGATGAAGCCAACTCATGTATTTTAAATAATTTATTAATGTACAAGATGCAAGAGTAATAAAATGAAAGAGAGAGAGAGAGAGAGAGAGTATCTAAGGAGAGATAGAGAGAGAACTTATGTATCTAAGGAGAGAGTTCAAGAGAGGGTAGTACACTACATGCACATGATAGGAGAGAGGGAGAGATGAAACCAATTCATGTAGTTAGATAATTTCTTAATGTACAAGATTAAGACTAATAAAATGAAAGAGAGTATCTAAGGAGAGATAGAGAGAGAACTTAGGTATCTAAAGAGAGAGAAAGAGAGGGTATTGCACTAAAGGTATGATAGAAGGAGAGAACCTGAGAGATGAAACCAACTCATATAGTTAGATAATTTTTTGGAATGTAGAGGATAAGACTAATAAAATTAAAGAGAGAGAGAAGTATCTAAGGAGAGATATAGAGAGAACTTAGACCTATCTAAATAGAGATAGGTTAGCTCACTATGGTAGAAGGAGAGAGGGAGAGATGAAACCAAATCATATATAAATTTAGATAATTTCTTAATGTACAAGATGTATTCTACTTTAATGAAATGAAAGAGAAAGAGTATTTGAGGAGAGATAGAGAGAAATTTTAGGTATATAAGGAGAGAAAGAGAGGGTAGTGCACCACATGTAATGTAAGGAGAGAGGGAAAGATTCAAAATGAACACATAGTTAGATATTTTTTTCTTAACATGTACAAGATAATCTAAGCTAATAAAATGAAAGAGAGAGAACTAAGGAGAGATATCTATCTAGAGAGAACTTAGAGCTATCTATGGAGAGATCAAGAAATAGAGGTTAGCTCATTATGATAGAAGGAGAGAGGGAGAGATGAAACCAACTCATGTAGTTAGATAATTTCTTAATGTACAAGATATACTTGACTAATAAAGTGAAAGAGAGAGAGAGAGAGAGAGAGAGAGAGAGAGTATCTAAGGAGAGATAGATAGAAAGTAGACCTATCTAAGGAGAGAGGGCTTGAGATTAGCTCACTATGGTAGTTCAAGAGAGGGAGAGATGAAACCAAATCATAGCTTTATAATTTATTAATGTACAAGATAAGACTAATAAAATGAAATAGAGAGAAGTATCAAAGGAGAGATAGAGAAAGTGTAGGTGTCTAAGGAGAGAGAAGGAGAGGGTAGCACTACATGTATGATAGGAGAGAGGGAGAGATGAAACCAACTAATAGTGAACTAATTTCTTAATGTATGCGATAAGACTAATTTAAAATGAAAGAGAGAGAGAGAGAGAGAGAGAGAGAGAGAGAGAGAGAGAGAGAGAAGTATCTGAGATATAGAGAGAAGGTCTAAGGGGAGATAGAGTAGCATTGAGAATTTATGGTAGATTGAACATAACTTATATCAATTAGATTTCTTCAAAGAGAAACTAACTCATCTATAACTCTAATTTATTAATGTACAAGATAATCTAAGTACTAATAAAATAAAATAAAATCTTGCTAAATTTAATAGCACAAAATAGTAGTTTTCACTTTGAAACTTTATGAAATACAAATTTAATTTACTTAATTAAAACAAATTGCATGTTCAATGAGCACAATCTTGGAGATAGGGTGGGAAGGAGAGAGAGTTAGGTAGAAGAACTACTTGTATACATTAAAATACCTTAAAATGAGTCAATAATTAAGCACAATCCCATGTAAACATTTTGAATTAATCAATTACAAGTTGAAAATCATTGTACTTGAAAATATAGCTCTTCTCCTGTTGAAATAAGTCATTTTTTGTATTTTCTCCAAAATCCTTGAATTAAATATATATATATTTATATGAAGCTTTTCGGCTAGAAGGTTTTCGGTTGACAAGATTTTGATCCATTATGTCTTAGTCAGAATGGTTTTGACTGAAACCTTTTTGACTGAGACGTTTTCAATCGAAAAGGTTTCGGCTGAAACCATCTATGTGGTATCCTTGTTGGAAAATAACTCACCTTTTTTCATAACTTTCTAAAACTTTCAAATTCAACTAAATATTTCTTCAGTCGGAATGTTTTTTTTTAAATACCCTTTTTTAGAGCTTGGAGTGGTGAATCCATATATATTGATATTTTAATTAGTTTTAATATATATATTTTTAAATAATGCAAGTAGGTTGTTAAAGTAAAAAGAAGAGGCTAATTAGAAATTTAAAAAATATGGTGCACTAGATGAGAGAATCCTATTCAAAAGGGTATAATTTGTTTATAGAAAATGATAAAAAAAAGTAGACAATAGTTGACGTCAAATGAAAACTATCAAATTATGGTAAGTTTGACTTTAAAATGTTATTACAAGAAAAATATATGTATCAAAATTTCAAAAAAAATTCCATGCACTAGATATTGAAATTATCTATTTGGAAAAAAAAGGGAAAATGAAGTTTTTTCTATGTGTTTCTTGACGTCAACTCAACGTCACATTTTCTTGAAATTTTTGGCATTTCAAAATCTACTCTTAAATTTATAAAAAAAAATCAAAATATTTTTAAAAAAATTCAAAAAATTACAGAAGTAAACTTCATCAAGAGTTCTACATTTCCTTAGTTTATATCACTTTGAAATTCAAAACACAAAGACCACTTTTATGTGGTGAAGTTGAGAAATTTTATTTGTGTTGGTCGATTCCTTTATAAAATGTCACAGGTTTGTACGTTTACCCATATATATACATATATACATTTGTACATATGTATACATGTATACATATATATATATACATATACATACATATATATACATATAAATATGCATATATATATACATGTACATATATTTATATACATATATATGTGTGTGTGTGTGTGTATACATATGCATATGTATATGTATACATATGTATATATATGCAATACGATAAAGACCATTACAAATAATGTCTGTAATGAAATAAAATATTGCAACACTTATCAAATTCTCATTATAATCATACCAATAAATGCATCAAGAGAAAACCCTAAACTAAAATGTTGTCACAATTCATGACTTGCAAGTTTCCTTGAAAATATGCAAATGGCCAAGGAGACATTTACTTACAAATATATACTACAAATGAACTGTCACTTCTAGATTCATGAAATATTTTTCTCAACAAGAAACTAAATTTGTAAGAATTGAAACCCTATACTTTTCTCAACACTTGAAGTCATGTGGAAAATGGAGAAATGACTAGCCATTGTTATGGAAAATGAACTAATATTTATAGTGTTTTGTTAGGTTGCTAAATTATTTGTAAGAATTTGTTAAGAATCATATATATCATTAATGTAACATGTGAAACAAGCTAAAATCAAATAGAATCCATTGAGTAGGGGATTGAAACTAGCATGGGATCATTGGTATTTGGAACCTCAACCATTGCATCAATAGCGACATGGCCATTCTTATTATCCATTGATATGGTCATCCTTATTATTCACCATGGATTTAGCAGGAAGATTCACATTCTTAGGGATATACATGATTTTTTTTGGTGAGAAAATTTTTCTAGAGTATTTGTAGGGTCAAATTAGACCATTAGTGGTGTCCTTAGAGGTTTAAGGGAGAATAGGGGAAATTACAAAAAAATGATAGAGATTGGGAGCTTAGAAAAAGGGGTTGCAACAATTTTGTATGTCGTGAGACTTAGGAACTAGATATTGCGATACAGGTTCATAATTCAATAAAATCTTACAAAATGGGAAAAAAAGGAAAAGGAAGAAGTGTAGAGAAATATGAGGAAAGGATGAAAAATTAGATATAAGGATTGGACACTAGAGTGATGATTTAGTGTCCAATGAAAGTTCACAAGGAATACCTCAAAGGAAATGAGGGAAGAGAAACAAGAATAGGAAGTTTGGATGTCTAGATGTGGGAATTAATTCATTTAAGGGAGCTAGAGATGGTGTGAGAAAATATTGTGGAGGGAAGTGGATGAAGCAAAGGAGAAAAAATTATGGACCCACCTCAAAAATTCATATAGGAGAGATGAGAGATTATGAGATTATAGAAAGTAGATCCACACATAGGGATGGAGAAGGGAGGTCTAAACCACCACTAAGATTCTACAAAAGGAGGAAATAGGGGGAAAAAAGTAAACAAAGTGTGCAACAAACCTTGTGGAGATTCCATGTAGGAATAGAGGGTGGAACAAGATATTAGACAAAATATATGAAATGTATAAAAATCCATAAAGATGGCAGAAAATGGCTATCCAAAAATTAGACTCTTTTCAAATTTCTATAACTTCCACTATTTGGTAAAGACATAGTGGATGAAAAGGAACAATATAGGCAACTTTGTCTTAGGGGGCCCATTAAAATATTTCTCAAATTGGTTTATAAGTAATGGGTAAAATAAGGCCTAAAGCACAAAGGGAGTTAGAACTTAGGAAAAAAGAAACTTTGTTAGATGAATTCCCAACACATCTTATAGATCTTTTCTATGTCCTCAATATTTTTACATTTCTAATGTAAGAGGCCATAAATTTTGATTCAAGAGGACAGTGAGCCTCCCTTTATTTAAGTTTTAGAGCCAAAAACTATCTATGCAATATGTATACCTAGAAGCAATTCCAAACAACTCAAAAATTTTATTTTTCCCAAAAATAAAGTATACAACCTAGAATTTGAGTTTTATGTTTCATAGTCTAAATTTGCACTCTCTATATACTCAACATTAGGAGAAAGTTTGAGATATATTTCATAATATTTATTTGAAATTTTCTCCTAGTATGAGGTGCATATGATGACTAATACTCCTTATTGATGGTAATCCATGTGGCATTTGTCTAATATGATTTCCTTATATTTTGTTAGTAATTCTAATATCTCTTTCTATAATATCTTCTCTTCATTTATGGTGGAGTCTCTTGTAGTTGTAGTGCCACATACTCTAGGAATCTAAAATATAAAACATATATTTACATCGATAGTACTCCTTATTGATGGTAATCCATGTGGCATTTGTCTAATATGATGTCCTTATATTTTTTTTGTAATTCTAATATCTCTTTCTATAATATATTCTCTTCATTTTATGGTGGTGTCTCTTGTACTTGTAGTGTCACATACTCTAGGAATCAATATAAAATATATATTTACATGTCTTAGTCCATATTATAATTTTTTCCCATCCATTAACCTAATTATGACATTACATCAATGGAACCAACTTGTCCTTCTACAATTATTTTTTCACTCCTATCAAGTTACCAAGGTATTCCAATAAACAAATGACATGTATCCATCAACATTATGTCACAAAAAAACTTCATCATGATATGTTCCTATCTTGAATTTCACCAAACATCATTCCTTTACCAACACCTTATGTTCCTTTTATAGCCAAGCAATCTTATATGGACTAGGGTGTTCTAACCTTCTCAACTTTAGTTTGTCAAAAAATTCTTTGGTGAGTAAATTTTTAGTACTATCACTATCAATAACAAATTTTAAAAACTTACCTTCTGATTTGCATATAGTTTTGAACATTTTCTTCCCATAGACAATTAGCTTTTACCACCTCCTAACATCAAATCTAACATATAATCCTATACCGTACTAACATTTCCTCACTATTATTCCATGCTAACTCCCCTTTTATTTACCACCAATATTTAATTAAACAATTCATATTAGTTAGATAATTAGGTTAATGCTCATCCATTTATTCTAAAATATATACAGAAAATATATTTTCATCTTTTCTCCATAAATAATTAAAAAATCAATTATTCACTCACTCTATCATAAATAATCCATGAGTCCCTTCTATTTTTAATCCATGTAAAAACATGTTAATAAAATAAACAAGAAAAATAACTAATTACCCTCACCCATTTTAGAGCCCACTAAGGAGCCATCATAACTATTTTTTGACTATTTTAGCCAATTAAGATTCTTTGTTCGTTCTCAATTGATCTCAATCATTCATTTAAAATCAAGTGTATGCTCTTTCCTTGAGTATTTGTGCAATTTTGAGAATCAAAAGTAAGTGTTCCTTTTTATTTTTTATTTTCTTAGGGGCTAGGTGGCTTAGATTTAATCAACAATCATTAGCCAAGTCTATGTTCTAGTGGTCTATGGAAAACTTAAGGTGCAACTATCATTTTAGGCTAAGCTAGCATCTCCTTTATAGTTTTCCAAGCGGAGGAAGGTGGTTACCCTCTTAGACCAAGCCATTAGACAACAACCATGTCTCATATAATTAAGCCTCATGTGCCTTTGGGTATATCGAGGAGTCCCTAGTTGAGCCTTGTATAAAACCTAGCATGGAAAACCAATTGACTATTTGTAACTTGAGATGCATTGGTAGGTGGTTAGCCCTAGTAATTTAATTGCCATATACCTTTAGAAATGGAATAATATGTCACATATGATCTCCTCTCACACCTTAAGATGATATTGAAGATAAAAAGTGGTTAATTCCTTAGATCAACATACTAATACTATTTACAATCAATTCTAGGAAGATGATGGGCTCACAAACCAAATTGGCCAATTTATGTTTTATGACCAAGTCTAGATAGATTGATGGGTTCATGGCCAAACAATCCCACTTAATTAGGTAGGGTGTTGTGACTACTTTGTCTTCTATCCCCTTATACAAAGCTCGCGCAAAACCCAAAATCTAAGCAAGAGAAATCCAACTTAACAAAAATAATGGATCATTGATTCAATGAATTCATTAAACAAGTCAAAATCCCCTTTTGAGCATATAACAATGCACAATTGAGAAAACATAATGATGAGAACTATGATTTTCTTAGAGTTGAACATTGTCATTCCCTTGAATTGATCCATACAAACTCTAAATAAATTCATTATGAATAATCTTTTCCCACACTTTAATTGATAAACCATGAACAATCTTATAGATCAAGATACTTTAGACCAAGATCATACTAATACTAGTTATGCCACCATCAGATATGTATTACTCATCCTTATGATAACTTTGACAAGGGAAACACCATCCTATCTACCACAATCTTTAAATCCAATTCACATGTGAAGCCCGAATCTTAAAATAACAAATAAAATCCTTATCCCCTTACGTGAGTTCTTCAACACCTAAACCTTCATGACCAAAGCAACTACCCAATCAATTCAATATTTAAAATCAATCTAATCAATACAATCAACCCAATTTAATTATGAGGGATGTTATCCAAAGACGACAATTGAAGGGCCATAGTAAAAACTATAAACTTGAAGAGTATAAATATGTTGTTTACAATAAAGTTACCAATTCAAACTATATTTGGAATGTCCAAGATTCTCCTAGTAAAACCACCTTTACAAGCCTATTCAAGGAAAAGTCTTTGGAAGTAATATTTTATAAATTAATCAAGACTAACAAAATCATCTTCCCCACTTACCAATCAATTTGATGAAAAAAAGCCACAACTTAAATGACATAGATAAAATAATAATTATAAATATTATTAAAAAAATCATACTTCTAAATATTTCTTTCTCTTTTAGGTTATATAATTCAAAAAATAGTGGTAACGATTCATTAACAAAAAGTTGACACAGGAAAAGTCTTTTTCAAGACAACACAAAGAGGTGAAACGAAACTATAATACCTTTTATTGAAATAAAATTATCGTTAAACATTTACACACTCCTAGCCATTTTTTTTTGTATTTCATTTTTTTTTTGCCGGGTTGGTAAGCTTGAACTCTTTAATTTGAATTCATTATTGTTTCCAATTCTATCTTGAATTTGATGTATGTATATGCTTTGTTCTTTCATTTTTGCTCTTGTAAATCAAAATTCAAGAAATTTGCAATTTGGTAGATAGTTTTTAATTAGTTCATTGTTTACACAATTACTCTACAACTTGTAGTTCTTTCATTACAAGTTAGGCTAGTCAAATTATTCTTATTCCTTTAAATGAAAGTGCCTTTTTCTTTTAGTGAATGTAGAACCAAGAAAATGTTCATGGGAAACTTGGAATAATCAGTTTATGAAGTGTACATTATGTTGGAACTTGGTAAACCTCAAATTCTGAAGTCTAAAGACCTGGAGCATGGATTTAGACTTGGGTTCTCTAGAATTAATTACCCACTTAGTTCTTTCCAATGTTTTTCTTGTAGATTTACAATTAATTTTTGTGGGATGAGCTAGAAATTAGTGTCGTGTGCTCTATCACTGGTTTTGGCTATGTGCTTATCTCTCTAGGTGTCAAATGTTGTGAGCTTCTGGATGTGTGGTACCGGAAAGTGGGCTTTCTTGAATTTCTTTTTTGGAACTTGTTTTGAATGTGATCATTGGTTGACATGTCACTTGATTTGAAATGGGTCATCCACAATTTTCCTGTTCTTGATTTGATGTATCTTTTGGTTCACATATTTATATGTTTGGCCTTCAAGTTTGTGCAAACTTGCCAAAATTTTCTTGGAAAATTAGCTAAAGGGTCCAACAAAACCCCCCAAAATCAAGAAGGGGACAACCTACAACTCATTTGCATGATTGACAACCCAGAACCCATATACATGATTGACAAGGCATTTCATAAAGAATAATATTCATGTGAACCATTTTGTCAATTACTTGAATGTTGCTAGAATATGTAAGAAACTTCATCATTGCTTGCTTGGTTGAAACCTTTAAAGATGAGAAAAATTGTACTAATTCTGTATTTTTGATAGGAGTTGAGTTTGGTGTAGGAGTTAAATTTCCTATTATCCACCTTTTGTTAGGATACAAGGATTGCATGTTCATAATGGGGAAAAAGAATAAAATCCTTTTCCACACATTGCTTGGAATGGTTTTAACTTCCATTCATTCTAAATAGAGATCTTGTAAATGGGTTTAGTTGTGACCTTTCCACACATCACCCCATTTAAAATGGGGACCCCCTAATTTTTTTCCCATTTGAGTCTTTCGGATTTCATTTTGTGTGGTTTTGCAATGGTCTCTCCTTGTTCCTTTTTATCTTTCTGGGGATGTACCCATCTTTTGGCCCAATTTGAAGCTTTGGCTAAGTCTGGAGTGTGTTTTGACAGATTAGGGTTTTATCCTTCAGGCTAAGTTTGGGGTTAAATTGAATGAGTAATTTGAAATTTTAGCTTAACACTACAATTAGGAGGCTTTAGGTAGGTTCCCATTAAATTTTCACTGAATTCTAACAACTTAATATTTTTAGTAAGTACCCAAGTTGAGACCTTTTTCTTAGAACTTTTGAAAATTTGACGGATGCACCATGTTTAGAGCCCTTTGAGCTACTTGCCTACAAAATTTGAGTGAAATCACACAACTTTCTATTATTAGTAAGTCCCCTATTTGAGGCTTTTCTGCTAGGGTTTTTGAATAACCGACCGTTGCATTAGATTTAGGACCCTTTAAAGTGTTTACCTACACAATTTGAGCCAATTCTGAGAACTTACTATTTTTAGTAGGTGCCCCCAGTTTAGGACCTTTTTCTAGGGTTTTGGAAAATTTGATCATATCACTGAGTTTAGACCCTTTCGAGGGACTTGCATGAAAATTTTGAGCAAATTATGACAACTTTCTATTTTTCGCAGTTCTATTTTTAGTATGTCCATCTTTGGCAGGCATGGTGTCACCACAACAACTCCAACACTTCAGCTTTTAGAATAGAACAACATGCCACGAAACTAGAATCAAATGGAGGTCTACAGAGGCACATGCAATAAAATTAGGGTTTCTTAATATCATGCCTAAAATGAAGGACACAACATGAGTATCTCTAAAAACTGATGTATCCCATTACGATCAACATTCTTCGAGGAATCTACTAGTAAAATTTGAGCATATTTTGCACACTTACTATTTTTAATAAGTCACTTCTAGAATAGGGCCTAAAATAGTAGGTGCACACAAAAAGTTGGTTTGAACAGGTCAGTCATGCCATGAGGGTCAGGGTGAACAAAAATCAAGTCTTGAGAAGTTGAAAATTCATGGAAATAACAAAGATTTCAGAAGTTGCTAAAAATAGAAAGCAAGGGCGAACAAAGAAAAATTGGCTAAGTGTTCATATACTCCTTAGAGTGATTCAAGAGGGTGCTCAAGAAATTTATAAGTCAAAAACATAAGCACACCCATCTAAATGCACCCAAAGATGAGTAGGTGACATAAAATTTGTTCAAGGCAATGAAAATGAGAACATCTCCCCTAATATGCGCCTAGGGAAGGGTAAGTTGAAATGAAAATTTTCCTAAGAAATTGAACATGGAGGAAGCACCAAGGAAATCCACCTCCAAGGAGATGGAAAAATGCACCCTAGAAGAAGTTAGATGGAAAAATCTCTAAGGCATAAACTTGAAATGACACCTCTCAAAATGCACCCAAGGAAGAGACATCAAGGTGAGAAATTTTCTAAGGGAAGAAACAAAAGCACAAGGGGTCATATGCACCCAGAGAAGAAGTTAGAGAAATAAATTTTTCTAAGGCATCAAATATGAGCTCAACCCATCAAATGCGCCCATGATAAGTGGAGGTGGAAAATTTTTCTAAGGCGTGGAAAATAAAACAAGACCCTAAGATATGTGCCCTAAGTAAGATACCTCAAATGCGCCCGAGGAGCAAGTGGGGATAGAAGATTTCTCTAAGTCATGAAAAACAATAAGGAGCACCCCTCAATATGCGCCTTAAAAAAAGAGGTGAAATGTGCCCAAGGAAGAAGAATGTGTTGGAGGAAATTTTCAAAGGCTGAAAATTTTGAAGAACAAGGTCTATAATGTGCCCATCATGAAGAGGTTGGGTGAGAAAATTTTCTAAGTCATGAAAATAAAAGTACACCCATGAAAATGCATCTTAAGAAGAGGAGGTTGGGAATTTTTTTAAGATGTTTGAAATAAAACTTGAAACACCAAGGGTCCAAATACGCCTTGAAATGTGAAGCTCATCCCTTTAAATGTGCCCTCAAAGCAAGCCTCATGATGAGAATGCGCCCATGGTACAAATTCAAGAGCTTCATGGGTGAAATGCACCCCAAGGTGGAATGAGTGGAGGATGAAAAGATTCTAAGGTGTGGAATGTAAGAAAACCTCCTCCTAAATGTGCCCAAGAATCAACAAGAGAAGGCTTGAAAAGTTTCTAAGGCACAAACTCAAAGCATTAGGAGTAAAATGGGCCATAGAAGAAACAAGAACATAAAAAATTTCCAAGGAAAAGAAAAATGAAAGAGGACCCCTCTAAATGTGCCCAAGGGGGAATACATGAGAATTTCTAAGACATTGAAGGTATGAAATGTGAAGCCACTCTCTCAAATGTGCCCAAGCTCTGAGAGGCAAAATATTCTAAGGCAGGAGGGAGATGAATGAGAATGCACCCCTCTAAATGCACCCAAGATTGAAGATGATTCAAAGTGAACACACAAGGAGTCAAATTTACCCTAGCACATATAGCTAAATGTGCCTAAGGGGATAATATGTTGGTTGGAAAATTTTCCAAGGCAGGGAAAATAGAACGTGACCCCCAAAGTGCACCCAAGGAAGAAGTTGAATGAAAATTTCCTAAGGTGTGAAACAAGACACACAAGAATTTAAATTTGCTCAAAGAAGATTGAAAATGCAGCTAAGGGACATGACATATTAGAATTTTATAAGGAAAGAGTTGAAGATGAGAACACCATAGGCAATATGCGCCCAAGGAGGAGTGATGTAACATGAAAATTTTCTAAGGCGTGGAAATTCTCCAAGACCCCTCAAATGTGCAAGTTATGAAGGAGGCAAAGTTTTCTATCGAAAAATGATGAATTTTATTAGATCCAGAGATCAATCAGACCTTGGAAATCAAAACATGGAGATTAGTTAAGTAAAGTGAATTTATACTATAAGTGTTTTGATGCTCTTCTTTTTGTTTGTTTTGCAGGATGAACACCGGGACCAAAGCATGATGACTTGAGGTGATGGAGCAAGTACTCCAGGAAAACATTATAACCTTGGAAGGGGAAAAAGTTACATGTTTAAAACTCCTCCATGATGTGTCATTTGCACCCAAACCATGAAGGGAGATGTTGGAAGAAATGGCTAAGTCTTGGAATTTCTCCACAAAGATCTAATATGCACCTAACATAGGGAGATAGGTAGAAAGGAAGAAATGGTCGATTCCAAGACAAGAGAATCCTTCAAGATCGAGATGGAGGAAAAGATGAAGACCTGAGCATTAAAGATCATCCTCAAGCACTAAAATGTCCTCAAGGCTAAGGAGGAGGAATGGGAAAAATACTTCAATGTTAAAGAGTGACAATAGGATGGATTGAAGAACAAGGTAGAGGAATTCTTCTTAAGTGTGAAGTCCTCCAACAGTGACCCATAAAATTTTCTCCATCATACTTCATGCAACCCAAGATGGAATGGCAGCTAGGAGGAAAATTATCATGAAATATGAGAAAGAATTCGTAGTCTTGGAGTTTTAGATTGAGAGCATGCATGCCATATCATTTTAGGAGGTTGAAGCAGTAATTGCCAGATTCATCAAATTCATAGTCAAAGAGAAGAACAATGGGAACATGTTTCTGGATGAATACCTTCTAGAGGATAGTGGGCATTAAATGCTCATAGTGGTCAAAGGGAGAGAGTGGGAATTTTGTGCTCATTTATTACCCCACTCCTCCACTTTCAGGTAGTTTTTAGGGAAGAATCTTGACTAGGGCTTATGTGGATCAATCTAAGCCCTTCATTGTATTTGAATTTGAGTTGTGCATTGGAATTGAACAACTATAAAAGGGGTATCCCCCCTCATTTGTATATCATAGAATAGATAGATCATAGAGAGTAGAGGAGGAATAGAGAGAGATTGATAGCATAGCATAGATTTATAGGAAGAGGAAGGAAAGTTTTCAATTGAATTCTTTGTATGAAATTTTTGTCAACACTCCTATAATAAAAAGATTTGTCATTGCTTGTGATTTCATATTTTATTGTGGGTAGCTAGCAAGGTTCCTTCGTCCTTCCAATTCACATAGAATCTTAAAGTAGAACTTAGAGTAGAATAGATTTCATTTCATGCAAGTAGATAATTGTGGAATGTGGTGGTTCAATTGAGCAAGCTTCGCTAATCCATACCACTAGTGGGCTCATTGATGGTGGGTTCTCCTTGCATGGTCAACTGGAAAAGTTTGCACCTAACTTCGATTATGATTTACATGTCAGTATGCGTCGTTGTGATGGTCTCTCCATGATGAATTGTAATATGAACATTTCTAGTTACTCCTTTGAAGATTGCACCAATTTTGTGGAAGTTGTCCAAGGTGAGGCAAAGCAAAGCTTGGTTGAATTTTGTAAGAGTTGATCTCCACATCCCTTGCCTAGAGTAGATCATAGAATTTTTAATCCCTATAGCCATTCAAATTCAGTACTTTCTGGTTAGTTTAGGAAACTTGAGCTTCATTGAAAAATCTTCAGAATCTTGAAAATCCCTTTCTCTCAAAGCAAACAATTGTATAAGTCCCCTACAAATACAAGAAAATCACATCAATCCAATTGAATCTACATCCACTACATAAAGTAACCTTGGAGTTGAATGCATGATCTTTCACAATATTAGCATGTAGGAGATTTTGATCAAGAGAGGATAGAGTGAACAGTGGAAACTTTATTCTGTGTTGGTGTTGTAGAGCCATAAAAATACATAGTTCTATGGAGTAAGAACCACCATTTCAACCCACATCAATTGAGCCATTCTAATTAAAAGAAAAACTAGAAATGCAAATCTAAACTATAGAAAAAAAATAATGCTTTTAAAAGAAATCAATCTCCATTGTCTCCCTATCACCAAGATCTTTGTTTATGCATTTGCTCTCATATTTTATGAGCACAAAATGCAATAAAGAGGCTATGGTGAATGATAAATGAAAGCAAGATGCAAAGATGATATGAGTATGTAAATTTGTGAGCAAAATTTGTGAGAGCTCAAATGAGAGGGAAATCCCATTTTAAATAGGAGTTGCCTGAGGATGGAGAGGGGTTGAAGATGAAATGTGGGATAAAAGATGAGAGAGAAGGAAATGCCATTATCCCACATTGTTGGGTTAAATGTTATGCATGAGAATGAAAGTGATAAAGGGATATTAGATTAAAATGTACCTAAATGATTAAATATGAATAAAATGATTTAAAGATGTTTTACTAAAATGCAATATTTCATCAACGATTTATGCAAATGATATGATTAATATGCAAGTTATGATAATTAGTTTATTATGAAATAATAATCAATGACTATGATAATTGATTTATTAATGGAGATGAATATGAAACAATTATGGATGATAATGATAATTGATTTAATATGGAAATGATGTTTATGACTTATTATGCAAATGGATTATGAATGATTATGATTTATTATGCAAATGGGTATGAACGATAGTGCAAATGAACATGAACATTAATGCAACAGATATTGAACGAGCATGAGATGGTTCAAGGATTTCATGAATAGAAGAAAGTATTGAATGAATTGATTAAGTAAATAATAATATCTATTTAATCAATAGACGAATATCGTTACGATTGTGAGGACAAATTTGAGTGTCTACATTTTGCCCCTCTTTGAGACAATGTAGCTTGTCGCATTGTTTCAAAGAAAAAGATTGATCAACTGATACATGCCCCAAAGATATCCTAGTAAGGATTATGACAAGAATGATATGCCCCCTCGAGAGATTGATCGAACAAATTGTAAGAAGATTAATCTCTCGACAAATGTCTAGAAAGTAATTAGATACTTGATATTGCGCAAGTGATAAAGCAGTGATGTACATTTTGATGAAAATGTACAGTTGATGGGCATAACTGAAGAATTGATGGAAATGATCAGTATAGCCAAGTTGATGAGCTGATGAAGCTGATTGAGCTAATTAAGCTGATTGAGAATTATGCTTATGCAAGACAAGGTGCTGCAATGATGGATTGACTGATGGGTTAAGGGGACATGAAATTTTGAGAAGCAGGTTGATTGATTTGAGATTTGATTCAAGAGACATATATCAGTGAGTTAAGTAATTGATTGATTTCTCTGTGACAAGAAAGATGAAGAAAATGAAATGCAAGATGGAAGAGAATGAAGGTGATGAATCCTCTTGTGCCTTTTAAGTGCGTTTATCATCATTGAGCTTATTATGTCACAAAATAGTATAAGCGTCTAGATAACATGAACATATAGACAACCTGAATACTATTTTCATTTTTATTTAGTAATGAAGTATAAGCATCTAGGTATAAGAATCTTAGATGACCTGAATACCTATTTCATGGAAGACACTATCAGACAAGAAATTCTCTCATCCACATTAGACTCATAGGTCCTCGATGGTTTTAGACAACCATATCCTAAGACGAGTCATCCTGTGAATAAGAAACAATCTACAAACAACAAACAAATGAACATGCCCCATCCTTTCCTCTCTAGTCAAAGACATCCTGAAGAAGCTAAAAGACATGTCACCAAAGATAAAATCATAAAATAAGCAAAGATCAACAAACAAACAGGAGTCCTGCTTCGATGTAAAAATGATTCTCGTTATACTTTATGTGTTTGGTTGGATTTGTAAGATGGGTTGATATATATGTTATAATGTTTGCTTGATTTTCAACACTTGTATGTTTTGATTTTGTTGAAGTTCAAAGTTGTGTGGTGATCTGAAAGTATCACTATTTTTTGGAATTTTTGATTTTATTTTTTTCATGACATTTTATGATTTTGTTGGATTATTTCAGGACATTTTATGATTTTTTTTTTGGATTATTTTAGGACATTTTATTTTTTGATTATTTCAAGACATTTTATGATTTTTTGGATTATTTCAGGACATTTTATGATTTTTGGATTATTTCAGGACATTTTATGATTTTTTTTGGATTATTTCAAGACATTTTATGATTTTTTTTGGATTATTTCAGGACATTTTATGATTTTTTTTGGATTATTTCAGGACATTTTATGATTTTTTTGAATTATTTCAAGACATTTTATGATTTTTTTGGATTATTTCAGGACATTTTATGACGAAAAATAGACAAGAAGATATACAAAGAGGGTAGTTTCTCTGACCGCAAGATGCTTAGTATCTTAACCCATAGCTAAGGTTAAGGAAATGGACCAATGAGGGATAGTACCAACCTAGTATACGTGGCAAAGCGAGCAAGTGAGGGGAATTACGAACAATTCACAAGCCACGGTGAGTGTGAAAAGGTCATTATGAAGTGGAGGATGAATGAAAAGGGAATGAAAAGATCAAGTAGAGCTCCAAAGGAAAGAGGAGCAAAGCCTCTACACATGGCGTCGATTTCTCGGTTTTCACCATGGTACTTGCTCAAGGTGCCACCGAAGTGGTTTTCACCATTGAATGAATGGATTTCTCTTCTCTTCTCGATTTTCACCATTGAACGAATGGTTTTCAGGACTTTTTTCCCCTTTTTTGTATTTTTTTAGGACCATTTTTCCTTTTTTTATATTTTTTCAGGACTTTGAAAAGATTGCCCTTTCAAGCATTTATGTATAAAACTTGTGAATGTGCATACTATTGATGGGATCACTAAGAAATTCACCTTCTGGAGTAGATAAGTGGTATGCCCCAAATCCATACATAGCAGTGATAATGTATGGACCCAACTAGTTAGGCTCAAATTTACCCTTCTTTTCTCTATCTTGTTGAGTGCGAGGATTTTCACGAAGAACAAGATCCCCAACCTCAAATGTATGTGGTTTCACTTTCTGATTATAACTTTGACACATCCATCGTTGGTATGCTCTAAGATGATTGAAAGCAGTTTGTCTTCGTTCATCCAATAGTTTCAACTCCTGCAAATGGGAAACTCGGTATTCTTCATCACTGATTTGATTATGCAAAGAGATGCACAAAGAGGGCAACTCGACCTCGATGGGAAAGATGGCTTCAGATCCATAGACAAGGGCATATGGGGTAGCACCTGTGGGAGTGCAGACACTCATATGATAAGCCCACAGTGCAAGATTCAATTGAATATGCCAATCTCAACCAACTTCATTGACTATCTTTTTAAGAATTTTGAGAATGGTTTTATTAGAAGCCTTAGCCTGGTCATTGCCTTGAGGATAGTAAGGTGTGGAAAAATGATGTTGTATATGGAATTTCTCACAGAGTTCATAGACATCCTAATTTTTTAATGGATGACCATTATCTGTGATGATGGATAGAGGAATGCCATAACGGCAGATGATGTAGTTTAGTAGGAAGGTGGCTATTTGTTTTATAGTGATATGAGTGAGAGGAACAACTTCAATCCATTCCGTGAAATAGTCAGTGGCAACAAGAATGAACTTATGACCATTGGATGAAGGTGGATGGATCTTGCCCATGAGATCAAGTCCCCACTGATAAAAGGGACATGGTGTAGCAAGATACTGCAATTCCTGTGCAAGAGCATGTATCAAGTCTGCATTTTTTTGACACTGATAGGCATCCTTTTCCACTATAGGCCAATAGTAACCCATACGCAAGATTTTCTTGGCTAAGGTAGGACCGCTAGAATGTGCCCCACATATACCTTCATGTAATTCTTGTAAAGTAGTTTTGACCTCATCATGCTCAAGACATCTAAGTACCATTGAGACCTCGGCGGTAAAGGGTATCAGCTAAGATCACATAGCGGGAAGCTTGACGGATAAAGGTTTTACGAGATTTATTGGATAGGTTTGATGGAAAGGTGTTATCTCGAAGATAGGTATAAATATCCCCATACCATTGGGAATTAGGACCAACAATGAGACAAATCATTTCAGATTGTGGTATATTGTAAGCAGGTTCCAAAAGAGGTTCTACCAAGAACTCACAGTAAGCGGCATTACTTGGAATTTCTACAAGTGAACCAATTGTTGCCATTGCATCAGTAGCTCTGTTGTTGTCTCGGGGAATCTGCTGAAAAGAGATTGATGTGAAATAGGCCTTGAAGTCATCCACCATTCTCTTGTAAGGCATCAATTTTTCATCTTTTGTTTTATAGTCATCATCAACTTGTTTGATCACTAGCTGAGAGTCACCAAGAATATGCAACTCAAGGATCTTCCATTGCATAGCTATACGGAGCCCAGAAAGTAATGCCTCATATTCTGCAATATTGTTGGTACATGGAAATTGTATCTTATAAGCTTTAGGTATACAATCCCCTTGCGGAGTGACAAAGAGAATTCCAATGCCAGAACCACCTTGTGTGAAGGAACCATCAAAATATAAAGTCCACAGATGTGTAGATTCCATGTTGAAGATTGATTCATCAGGAAACTCTATAATAATAGGATGATCATCTATCATAGGAGCATCGGCGAGTTGATCTGTGATAGCTTGTCCTTTGATTGCTTTTCTTTATATGTACTCAATATCAAACTCGCTAAGAATCATCACCCATTTAGCTAATTGTCCTATGAGTGTTGCTTTGTTCAAGAGGTACTTAAGAGGATCAATTTTTGCAATGAGCTTTGTTTGGTGTGTAAGCATGTAATGTCTCAACTTCTATGATGCAAAAACTACAAGGCATGCTCTTTCAATAGGACTATAATTGAGCTCGTATCCCACTAGAGTATGACTGATGTAATAGATTGCATGTTCCTTTCCTTCAGAGTCATGTTGTGCCAAAAGTGCCCCTAGTGTTGTGGTAGTTGTATATATATATAGAAGTAAAGGCTTCTCATCCATAGGAGGTACTAATACTGGTGGTGTCATCAGATATTCTTTGATTTTATGAAAAGCTTGTTCACACTTGTCATCCCATCTAAATGAAACATTCTTGTGTAACAGATGCTAAAAGGGGTGACATTTATCTGCAAGTTGTGCTATAAAACGATGGATAGAATGAAGTTTTCCTTGTAATGATCTCAACTGTCTGATATTGTTAGGTGGAGGCATTTCAAGTATAGCCTTTATTTTTGTAGGATCAACTTCAATTCCTTTAGATGAGACAATGTATCCAAGGAGTTTTCCTGAGGTTACCCCAAAGGCACATTTCTTTGGATTCAATCAGACATTGTATTGTTCTAATCTTGTGAAAAATTTATCCATGATCTCTAGATGTCCATCTCTGGTGTAGGATTTTCCCAACAAATCATCTACATAGTCTTCCAAATAGTTATGCATCATGTCATGGAAGATAGTGGTCATTGCACATTGGTAGGTAGCTCTGGCATTCTTCAACCGAAGGGGCATGACATTCCAACAGAAGGTTCCCTAAGGACAAGTGAATGTTCTCTTAAATTGATCTTCAGGAGAAATTTTAATTTGATTGTAGTCAGAGAAACCATCCATGAGGGATAACATTTTGTGCCCTGCTATCAAATCCACTATCATGTCAATGTTTGGAAGTGGGAAGTCATCCTTAGGACAAGCTTTGTTTAAATCTCTAAAATCTGTGTAAACTCATATGCCTCCATCAGGCTTTGAAACTGGTACTAAATTTGAAATCCAATCAGCATAGTCAAAAGGTTTGATAAATCCCACATCTAGAAACTTTTGTAATTTAGCTTTTACCAATAGAGCAATGTGTGGGTGCATTTTTCTCAACTTTTGTTTAACAGGTTTTGCCCCTGGTGGTAAAGACAAGTGATGCATTACTAGATCTGGATCAAGTCCTAGCATATCTGGATAGGACCATGCAAAGTTAACTTGTCTTTCCTTGTAAAACTGCATATGCTCTATTCTCTCTTTAGGTGTTAATGATTTTGCTAAATAAATTATCTTTGGTTTTTCTTCTGTGCCCAAATTTGTTGGTATTGTCTTCTCCACCAACATAGATGATTTTTCATGATATACTACTAAGGGAAGTGTTTCAAGCCTTCCATCCTTGGGTGCCTCAGAGAGGTTTTCACCCTTGGATACATCCTTTATTTTTACTTTTTTTGGGCCTAATAGTGCCGCAGAGAAGTTTTCACTAGAAGACCTATTTATATTTTCAATAATTTTGCGACTGAAAGGCTTGGCACTCCCCCCAAAATAAGCCACACTGTTGAGTTCTATGATGAATCCTACTTTATGATCCTCAAGAGGTTTGTCTTCTCATGCTCCTAGAAAGTTTATGATTGCCTCATCATTTTCAAATACATCTAGTTGTGGTGGTACCTTCTGATCGAAATCAATGAGTTGAGGGTGAACCAAGGGTAAAGAATCATGATTCAAGTTAAGATTTTGAATGGATTCAAGGGTACAAATATTATGATCTAGTTTAGGGATAGGGACACTATCATAGTCATAAATTTCAATGAAGTCATCGATGGCACTTTCCTCATTTGTCTGTGTAGCATTAGGGGACTCTACTTCCTTACTTGAAGCACACGCGGTACTCAAGGTCTTATATTTTTGTGCATCATATTCTAAACCAGGGACTTTTTGCATACGAGTAGGTTGTATTGGTTCCAAGATACCCTATTTTTGTAAGCCAAGAGGACTTTTTCCATCATATCCCATTTGTTTCATAATATCAAATCCTTTACCATATTGTTCAATAGGTATCTTTATTTCAGTCTATTCTTTTTTTGTATCTTCATCTTTGTATAACCATTTTAGGATATCAGCTTCTTCTGTTTCATTATAAAGGGCTCCCCATTTTTTGAAAGTAGTTGATTTACAAATCACTATAGTATTTGCATCTGATGTGGTCTTAGTCATTTGTGGTTTGCCATAGGTGTGGGGAGATAAAGGTAGTTTTCCAATGCAAAGAGCATGATTCAAGGTATATTCTCCCACTCCTTGTTCTTTTACCTTCATTTTGATCTCAGCTGCATTGGATTTTGAGGAAGATGCTTTTAAGGACTCAGGATCAACATATGCTTGGGAAGGAAATGCTTCACGATTGCTTGGGATTGTGATTTCAATTTTAGGGCTTAGATTATGGCAATACATGAAAGGGTTTGGATCTCCTCGTATTGTGATTTCAACACCATTGTGGGGAATTTAATGCACTGGTGGTATGTAGAAGGTATTGCTTGCATTGCATGAATCCAAGGTCTTCCAAGGAGGATATTATAGGTTAGTGGGAGATCAAGGACTTGGAAAACCACATCCTTTACCACAGGGCCAATTCTAATTGGTAGAGTAACCGATCCTTTAGATGAGCATTCCTCTTCATCATATGCCTTTATGGTAATCTTTTTACTTGGATCAACTGCATTTTTAGAGAACCCTAATTTTGTGATCAATTCTTGAGTACAAATATTAAGGCCTGCTCCTCCGTCTATCAAAACTCGCTTGATCTTAACATTATGGATGAGGACGTCAATGTGTAAAGTTGCATTATGTGGTTGTCGAAGGGATGAATCATCATTTTTAGTAAAAGTGAGAGTATGAGGAGAAGTGATGTGTCCCACCATAGCTTGGAATTGATCTACATGTAGGTTTGTAGGCACTATAGCAGTAGCAAGCGCTTTATCTAAGATAGCTTTATGCTCAGAGATAGGCGTAGCAGCTCGAGTATAGAAATTTGTGCGGGTGTTTTTCCTAAGTGCTCTATGAGGTTGTATTGTGAAGCGGGTGTAGTAGGTTTTGCATTAGGACCTTTAAGGGTAACAGTGCCTTTGTGGGTAGTAACCTTGCAATCAGGTTCTTTTCCTTTTATGATGAAAGTGTTGACATGATTATCAACCTCACTGATGTTATGTATGGTATAATCATACTTAGCAATAGTATAGTTTACACCATCACCAGATTCAAGAGCCTTTCCTTTATCCTTTTCATGCTTAGGGAAAGGGTTTTTAAACACCTCGCGATCAGAGTTACCAGAAGGAGTGTGTCCTGTCAACTGCTATCTTACCGTTATCAATAAGGTCTTGTATTAAATGTCAAAGTTTATTGCAGCTATTTGTCTTATGTCCTTTGTGTCTATGATAGTCGCAAAAGTGATCTTCATTCCACCATGGGGGTTTGACTTGTGGATTATATTCCTTGATTTCAGGTAATGTTATAATATTGGTTTCAAGAAGTTCTTTTAATGTAGATTCAAGTGATTGTCCCAATGGTGTTAAATTTCATTTAGGGAAGCTTCTCTGTTTTTCTTTTCCTTTATTTGAAGATGGACCTTTTAGATTGTAAACAATCGATGATGTTTTAGTTTTTTTTGCATCGACAACTCTGTCATTGACTACATTCTTGTTCTTAACCCAAAAAGGGGTCTTGTTGTTTGAATTCAATTTTTGATCTTTTTCATTATTAAGTTTAATAGTTCCATCATCGATGAGGGTTTGTTCAATTCGAAATCCCATTTCTATGGCTTCATCAAAGGAATCCAAGCATTTGAGGTGAAGTTCCCTTCTGATTTCTTTATTCAAATTTTGACAAAAGAGGTCAACCAATTCTTGATCAGGAATGGAATAATGCAATCATTTTGTTAAATGTCTCCATCTTTGTAAAAATGACACAAAAGATTCACCTTGTTTTTGTTTGGTATTGAAGGTGTGTCATGGTCACTTTAAGGTCACAATTGAAACTATAATTGGAGACAAATTTATCAGCCAATTCTTGAAAAGATTTGATGGTCGGGGCTAATCATGAAAACCATTCCATAGCTTCTCCTCCAAGACTGTGAGGAAATAATCTCATAAGGTATGTTTCATCAACTACAAATTCCATGGTAGTGGCACAAAATTGTCTTAAGTGGTTCTTAGGATCTCCTTTTCCATTATATTTTTCAAGTTTTGGTGTGTCCCAATGGTTAGGAAAAGGTGGCATTGGTATGCTTGGATCGAAGGGATAAGGACATATGTCTTCAATGGAGAACTTGTGAGTCGATGTTTTACTGTTCTTGAGAGTATCCAATTCTTGTCTTAATGTTCTAAGCTCATCCAAAATAGGATCATTTGTAGGTGTAGGTTTTGATGTCTTTGAAGATCGCTTGTAACTAGGTTGTAGATAAAAGGGTCTATAATCTTTGATCCTACCATCATTGTGTATTTTGGGATTCTTAGATTCACTAGATTTAGGTTGGTCATTCATTGTGAGTAATGATATGTCAAAATCAGGAGGCATTTTGATTCCTTCATCAGCAAGGGCCTTGAAGTATTGTTGTGGGTTATGTTTGACCACCTTTGTAAGAAGTTTAGTGAACCTATTATCATTAAGAGCTTCATTTATGGTGGATTGTGTTATTTCTTCACTATCGGTTTCACTTGTTTCACTAGTTGCAACACTAATGTGATCTTCCCCATCAAAGTCTTTTCCCCAAGGGTTGCCTTCTTCTTGAAACATTTTTTCTCTTGTTCTATGGGTCATAGGTGATTCATTATGATTTTCAATCCAAGGTAATGTATGAGACCTAAGACTAGGATGCAAATGAAAAGGATATGATTCTAAGATGGGATATGAAAATGGTATGGTATGATATGACAAGCTAAAAGGAAAATCTAGGTCCAAAGTTGGTTATGATGTAAAGGCTTTACTTGTCTTATGATGGATAGACACAAGGACCAATAATCAAGAGAGGGTATGTAGGAGATGATGGACTCCAAAAGTATTTCCCTACTCAAGGATAACGGTATGTTTCCCTAACTCAAGGATGGTGAACCCCAAGTGATGCAGGTGATAGATAGCCAATAGTTTGATTTCAAGACCTAGGAAGAGTAGCCTAAGTGCAAGCTAAAGGTTTTATTTGATCCATGATGAATATGCAAAGGGATAAATTCTTAGAACATGCAAAGGTTAGGTGAGATGGTCTTGATATGCAAAAGGGGTTGAACATGAAAGAACTAGGTGGAATGATATATGTATGCAAGGACTATGTAATGTGACCTATGTATGCAAGACTAGGAACATGCAAGAACTAGGATGAAAGGGATATGAATATGTAAGGACCATGAATATGCAAGGACTAGGTGGAATGCAAGGATTGAAAGATCAAAACTGAAGGATGATGACCCCAAGAAATCTAAGTGATAGGTTCATGTGGGATGTTTATGTTGTTGGACCTTTTGAGGTTTGCAAAGTTTGAGATGTTGCAAGTTTCTCGGTGTGATGTTTGTTTGAGGTTGATTGTTTGTGTTCAGATTTGTGAATGTGGTGAATACTATTTGAAAATCAAAAAAAAAATTGACAAGCATGATGTTTTGGTGTATGCAAATGCACATGAGACAAGCACAATCCTAATAGGCCAATAGGCCAAGGGTTTGTATACTTGATATAGCCCACGATATACCCCAGATTGGTGCTAAACACCTTTCCTTCTTGAGAGCAGATAACTTAGAAGTTTGGTGGCATTGGCTCCCCTCCACGACTCATTAACGTCATTTGAGCACACCAAATTCAAATTCTTGGGTAGTGACTTCCCAAGAACTACTATCTCTACACAAGGGGATCAGTAGTGAGTGCCTTCAGGCATGATACAGTACCCTACACTATACCAAGCAATGGCTAAAAAATGGTTGGCCTCTAAAATAGTGGGTGTTTAGTAAGGGCATTCCATTCGTAGGACATGATCCATGCGGCAAGAGTCCCCTTTCGGATCCATCTCGTTGGAACCATACACATGATTCTTGGGCTTTCCCCAAGAATCCACTTTTATATACCGACTGGAAGTCCCTCAGGTTCAGGGTGCTACCGGTCTGAGTCGTCCTGGGGTGAGTACTTTTTCCCACTAGAACAGGCCGAAGTTCTAGAGTCAATAATTGTTTCTCTTGCACCAAGGATCACACAAGTGTGCAAGGGGAGATGATACTTTGATTATTAAATCGGGGTGACACATAAAATAGATGGGTCTAGTTTCTGATCACCAAGCTTTGCACAAGGTGAGAGTATACTCCCTACCATCTCAAGCATAACAAACAGTGTTCATTCACCCCCTAGTTAGATCCACGTGAGAGAAGACAATTGTTCATTTTTAATGCACCAATTGAAGTGTTTTCTAATCTAAAAGACAATTGGTTTCAAAATCATGTCTTCGACAAACGTCCTGCATCAAAATCTCATTAGTAGTTTCATGCCTCATTTCTTTGACAAGTGTATGTTTTGATTTTCAATTCTCTACCAAAACGTCCTGCACAAGCCACAAAAAGATTACATTAGCCCCCCCCTCTCAAGAAAAATCAAAACATAACTAAAATACAAATTTCTAAATTAAAATTTAAAATTTTATCCTAAGATTAAAATTAAATCTAAAATTAATTTAAATTAAAACTACTTAAAAGATAATCTAAACTAAAATGCAATCTAAGATTAAAATCCAATCTAAATTAATTAAAAAAATTATCTATATTAGAAGCTAATTTAAATTAAAAACTAATCTAAAAACTAAATGAAATCTAAAACTTAAAATCTTAAAGTCTATATTAAGAAAGAGAAAAAAAAAAGATAATTGCACTAAGGTTAAACAAAAAATTAATCTAAAACTAATTTAAAGATTAATCTAAAATTAATTAAAAATTAATAGAAAACCAATTTTAAAAATTAGTCTAAAAATAATTAAAAGATTAATCAAAAACTAATGAAAAGTTTAATCTAAAACTAATTAAAATATTAATCTAAAACTAATTTAAAAAAATAAAAAATAAAACTAAATTAAAAATCTAACTTAAACTAAATTGATACTAAAAATTAACCCTAAATTAAAATGTACTAATCCAAACTTAAATTAGGAAACCTAATTTAAAAAGAAAAATAAAACTAAATCCTTAAACCTAAATCAAATCAACAGCTACGTTTGAAGCATAGATAGGGTGCATGAACTGTTTGACAGAGGCGTAGACAAGGAAAGCATAGATAAGGCAGGTTGAAACTAAGACAAGGGCGCATGAACCAAGCAAGTAAACTATTTGACTAAGCATACCAAAATAGATTGCATAAGGGAAATATAGACCAGGCGCATGAACCATTTGACTAACTAGCTTGCAGGCCATGCACAAAATGGATTCGTTGAAAAAGCTTCAGAAATATCTAAGAAAAATACCAGGCAGTGTGCACAAGATATGAGCTCAAAAATAGAACAAGTATAATGATTTCCTAATACACTGGAAATAGACAATGCTTCAGGTTATGATTCTCAGTTTGCCTCACAATAGTTGCATGAAGATAACAGTTGAGGGAAGGAATATGTCTCAATTGATAGAATGGTGAATGAAGGAAAAATTTAAATATTCTGGCACCATGATGGAAGGCTAGCGAAGGCTAATCTAGCCTTAGAAAAAGGGCGAATCTTTAGAGGCTTATACACATTGGAATTTTTGTTCCTTCACCTACAACAATTTATTCAACACAAAAACACAAACATAAAGATAAACAACTAAAACAAAAATGCCTAAAATGCCTCATAATCAATGCAAAATGCCTCAAAATATAGTCAAAATAGCTAATCTCAAGAATGCTACCGGTAGAGCAAATCTTTCCTTCACTTGCAGCAATTATAAAAAGACTTTCAAAATTTTCCAATATGGATGAGCTTTTATATGGAAGAGATTTTATTCAAACAAAGCATTTAAACAGAAAATATATTATTTAAGGATGCCATGATCAGAATACCACAGATATAACTTCTCATGTATGATGATATTTGTTGTAGAGACAATAATGCAAAAATTCCATGACAAAAATATAACGTATTATGTATTATGATTCATTGATTTTGTTTTGCACATACTATCAGCATTATCCCTTCCTGCGCAAAGATGAAAGCTTACACTCTAAAATTTCGTCCAATCTACCAAATAAAGTAATGATCATATACAAATTCCTTCACGTCAGGTTCACCAATTGTAGAGCCATCAAAATGCATAGTTCTATGAAGTAAGAACCACCATTTCAACCCACATCAATAGAGCCATTCTAATTAAAATAAAAACCAGAAATACAAATCTAAACTACAAAAAAAAAAAAATGCTTTTAAAAGAAATCAATTTCCATTGTCTCCCTATCAGCAAGGTCTTTGTTTATGCATTTGCTCTCAGATTTTATGAGCACAAAATGCAATAAAGAGGCTATGGTGAATGAGAAATGCAAGCAAGATGCAAAGATGATATGAGTATGTAAATTTGTGAGAAATTTTTTTGAGAGCTCAAATGAGAGGGAAATCCCATTTTAAATAGGAGTTCCTTGAGGATGGAGAGGAGTTGAAGATGAAATGTGGAATAAAAGATGAGAGAGAAGGAAATGCCATTATCCCACATTGTTGGGTTAAATGTTATGCATGAGAATGAAACTGATAAAGGGATATTAGATTAAAATGTACCTAAATGATTAAATATGAATAAAATGATTTAAAGATATTTTACTAAAATGCAATATTTCATGAACGATTTATGCAAATGATATGATTAATATGCAAGTTATGATAATTAGTTTATTATGAAATAATAATCAATGACTATGATAATTGATTTATTAATGGAGATGAATATGAAACAATTATGGATGATAATGATAATTGATTTAATATGGAAATGATGTTTATAACTTATTATGCAAATGGATTATGAATGATTATGATTTATTATGCAAACGAGTATGAACGATAGTGCAAATGGATATGAATGTTAATGCAACAGATATTGAACAAGCATGAGATGGTTCAATGATTTCATGAATAGAAGAAAGTATTGAATGAATTGATTAAGTAAATAATAATATCTATTTAATCAATAGACAAATATCGTTATGATTGTGAGGACAAATTTGAGTGTCTACAGGTGCGGTCATAAAACACCCGTCAACAGAATTGGCGCTAGAAGGAGGGATTTTTTCTGACTATATTGAAGTACAAAGGTTTTTTGTTATAAAGAGTTTTATCGGAGAAGAGTATCATGAATCAAGATGGTGCTACTGAATAGAGGCATATTTCTGGTGTTGCAGCCAAATTTGGGATTCAACGATGATAAAAGGAGGATATTTGTTTAGGATTGAACAATATCGTGTGGAAATTGAAGAGGAGCACAATTGAGTATATGCGAGCGACCTTTGTGTTGGAAGAAGAAGAAGAAAAGGCTATTTAGATTCAAGTTACTATTGAAAGAGATTTTCTAAATTAGAGGAAACCACTCTCTCCCGTGCATTTCCAATAGAAGAAGCAGCTACATCCTAGAGCACATTAGTTCTTTCTCGCCATAAAAGTTTAAAATAATTTTGAGATCTACACCAAGTTTATCCTAGGACTTTTTGTAGTTAGAGCTACCTACTAGAGAAAGAAATAAGAAGAAGGAAGTACGATCAAGCAAAGAAGTTCCATCAAGTGAAGAGGTTCATTCAAGTGAAGAAGTACCAAGTGAAGAAGAAATTTCAAATTTATTCAGAACTCCACCTAGTGTTTCAAGGTTTGCTCAACCAAGATCAATTCAAGCTACTGTACTAGTGATTATTCAACAACAACCCATCCTAGCTATTATTCAACAACAACAACCAATCCAAGCTATTGTACATCAATAGTAGTAACCAGTTCAAGCAATGGCTCAACCGACTCCAAATAGTGCTACTTGGTTGGTTAACAACCTGTCTCCACTGGAGTTTGTTGACTATCATGACATGCCGAAGAATCTAGAGAATTTTTGCACCAAGTTCCATGTCAATGATGTGAATTGCACTTGTGAGGACCATATCAAGATGTTTGAAGATCACTTATGCAATAGGAAGATTGCATATGGGGACGTGGCTTGTAGGTTATTTCCATATTCCTTGGGAGAAGAAGCTCATTATTGGTTTCTTCACCTACTGACTGGATCAATAAGGTCATGGGAGAAAATGAAAGACACCTTCATTGGAAAGTTTGGTATACCTATTACTCATGTAGAGCTTTATTGTCAGTTTGTAGAAGTCAGAAGGTAGGACAAAAAGCCCATCCATGCATTCAAAAATAGGTTTCAGAAGGCTCTCACAAGGTTGCATGCTCCCTATGTTATTGTTGATGCCAGGGAGAATTACTATTCAGCTTTGGATCCTTTGACTGCAATGTTCATGAAGCAATGTCATCCCGCTCTGGCTAATATGAATCAAGCTTATGCTAAAGCTGTTGAAGTGAGTTAGAGTTTAGAACAAAACATAGTTGGGCCCTTAGTATATACTGGCCTAATTATGATGAATAATCAAATGCAAACACTCGGCTTGGCATGGAATCAACAATTTCTAGCACTAAATTCAATTCCTCATCCAGCTTATCAAGTATCGACACCATAAAATTAGTTAGTTCTCCATCCTAGGATTCCTTTGTCCTAGGCACAAGAAACACAACTTGTTTATCTCCAAAGCATAGTACCACCAGTAAAAACCCAAGAGGAGAAAGATGAAATGAAAGATTTAATAGAGAAAGTGAAAAGGATATCAATTGAGGTGACTTACCTCAGAAATTAGAACAATCAGATTCAAGCCATGCAATGAAATTATAAAGCACACCAAGGTGCTAATTAAGGATACCCAAATAATCCTTCAAGTCATCAAGATACCCATCAAGGATATAGTTATGAAAATAGTCATGGGTATAGAAATAATAATCAAGGATTTTAGAAGAGACCCTTGAATATAGGGCCTAACAATGGAGGTGTTCCTTCACCATTCAAAAATTTTCCACCTCTCGAGAACCGTCCTATAGATAAAGTCTTTTTGGCTAAGGCTGCCTTGTTAGGATGGTGTATGCTACACAACACCAATCAGCAATTTGAGCTTCAATGCCATGAATTCAAAATTGCAACTAATATCTTTAAGAGAGAAGAAAAGAATACAAAGGCTATAGAGAATCCTCGAGTTACAGGATATGAGTTAGTGCCAATGCCTCAATATGATCATGCGTTGATCTTAGAAGATTTCAACTTCTCGCTTGAATTTCATAGTTATACGCCCCCACCAATTAATCATAAATTTCAGCCAGCTTCAGTAAATGGTCCCATGGAGATGCCAAAGGTTCAAATTCCTTCAGAGGCTCACACTACATAAGAATCACCAGAAGAATCTCTTACCAAAGATGATTATATTTTCCCACCTCTCAACAATAGTGTCTTAGTAGGAGAAGGAGAGGTCCAAGATTCTCAGTCAACTAGAGGTGGAGCTCCTAAAGTTTATCAGAGGAACCATCAACAAGATGAACCTCTGACTACATCAATACCTCTAAATAATTTCACAACTCCCTCACATCCAAATGCAAGTAATAATCTAAGCTTACCAAGAGATTCTCCAAAGTATAGACTGAAAAATGCAACACAAGGTAGAAGTGGGCAACAAACTACTTAACAGCTTGTTCACCAAGCTGAACGCAGATAGAAGGAGATTTCTCGTAGAGAAGATATCAAGAAGCTGAGTTCCTATGTGTTAGAAGAATTCAAAAAGATAAAGGTAAGTCTCCCCCTCTATGAGCTGATGAAGATTCCAAAAGTTAGGGACACTCTATTGGAAATTTTAAATGAATCTCTTATAGTGAAATACTTCCCAAGAAGCACCCAATGTATTGAGAAATCCTCCTGTTGTCATGCAATCTCATCCCACATAGAACACAAATGTAGTACAGGATGTGTCCCAGATGCCCTTTAATGCTCAGGAGGCTCAACAACAGTTTTCCAATTTTGTGGGTATGGTGCAAGATTCTCCAAATGCTTCTGAGAAGCCAAAGGCCGAAATTGAGAGGAGTGCTCAACTTAATATTCCTGTGAACAGAAAAAAATTCAAAAGATGTTACTCAAAATAATCAAGTTTAGATGAACAAAAAGGATGAGAGAAAGGATAGTTTGGCAGACGAAAGGAGAAATCCCATGGTGTTTTATCAGGGGAAGGATGAACCAGCCCCATTCCTTTTCTCCATTAGAATTTTTGGAAAGCTATTACATAATTTTTTGATAGATTCTGATGCATCAAGTAATGTCATTTCTTTGAAGGTATGTGAGAGGTTGGGTTTAATTCCACTCTAGACCAACAAGGTGACTCAACTGGATAAGACTGAAGTTAAGGTTGTGGGAGAATTGAATAATATTCATATGCAGCTAGCAGCAGATCCCAGAATTTAGAGTTGTATTGACATATTAGTCGTGGATATACCATATGGTTATGGCATGTTGTTAAGTAGAGATTGGTCTAGTAAGCTAAATGGATACATTGCAACTAACTTCTCTCACATGTGGTTACCTTGGAGAGGGATTCCAAATAAGATAAAAGTTGAAAGCACACCACGACTCAGATTGATGATCACGGACTGTGGTGAAGACAATAATATTTTGTTTATGGAAACTGATTTAGGATCATATAAGCCCATTAAGCAAATAATCCTTATGTTGCAGAGTTCAAATAAAGGAAAACTTCTAGAAGATGCACCTACCTCTACTAAAGTGTCAAGTAAAGATGATTCAAGTGGGAGTGAAAGTGAAGGAATGTTCAAAACTTTCAGAGATTTTGTGTTAAAGAGTGTAAAGCAAGAGATAGAATTGGGAGAGGATGCCTCAATCAAAAAAATTCTACTGCCTAATTGGTGTAGGATTCACGAGGCTTTCCATTCATAAGTCACATATGCTATGTGAAAGATCGCCATAGAGCAAGTTTCAAAGAGGATTTCCACAAGTCTCTATAGAAGATGGATGCAAAGAAGTCAATAAAGGAGAAAGTTCTTCAATTGAGAAATTGGTAAAGGATGAGAAAATCAAGCTAATGGTGGAAAAGAACATTCTAGAAGCATGTGATCAAGAGAATGCACATATCCAACCTACTAGTACTCACATGGAAAATCAAGTATGGACTTTGAGATTCGATGGATCAAAGTCTATGAAAGGAAATGGAGTTGGATTTGAGCTTATCAACCCAATAGGGGAAGCATATTTAGGTGCTTACAGACTCCAGTTCTCCTGCACTAATAATGTCACTAAATATGAATCATTAATTCATGGGTTGATCCTAGCAATCCAGAAAGGAGTCAAACTTGTACATGCATATGGAGATTCAAATATAGTGGTCCACCAAGTAAGGAAGCAGTATGCCTGCCATGATAGGAGATTGAATCGCTACCGCAATAGAGTTTGTGACCTGGTTGAGAGCTTTGACTCATTCAACATCAAGTAGGTCTATAGGTCTAGGAATCTAGTTTCCAACCCTCTTGCGCAAGTAGCTAGTTCATTAGAGCCTTTGGCCATGGAGGGTCTAAAAATTTTTATAGTAGAATTGATCTCTATGCCCTCAATCCCTGACAATATAAAGAATTTTCAAGTGTTTGATGATAGCAAGAAGATTCTAGATTTCCTCACATGCTCTAGTGTGTTTGACACAAAAATCATAGATGAAGAAGAAACTAAAGAAGTAGAATTTGATGCCAAAGGGATCCTAAATTTAAAGACAAATGTTATTCCTAGAGGTATGGTTGAGTTGGAGAGACTTTTCGATCTCGATAGATTGAGTATAAATTAGAGCACTCAGGGAAATGAATGTGAAGCCATCAATTTGGGGACAAATGGGAAAGTAAAGAATGTTTTTATTGGTAAGGTTTGTTCCCCAAAAGAAAAATAAGGTATCTTATAGGAAATGAAAGAATTCTCATATGTGATAGCCTAGGGTTATGAAGATTTGAAAACATATGATACTTCCTTGACTACATACACAATCCCATTGAAGCTAAAAATTAAGCCATTCAGACAAAGGCAAAGGCCTGTAAACCCACTTCTAGAACCATTAATCTATCATGAAGTCAAGAAGCTTCTTTCAACTAGGATTATCTTTCAAGTAAGGCACTCAATGTGGGTCACCAATCTAGTTCCAATTAGAAAGAAGAATGGTGAAATAAGGTTGTGCGTTGATTTTCCTAATTTGAACAGGGCTTCCAAAAAAGATAATTATCCCTTGCCATCATTGGATGAATTATTACAAATTGTTAATGGCTCTCAAATGATTTCTTTCCTAGATGGTTACTCTGGATACAACCAGGTGATGGTAGAAGAGGTAGATAGGTTGAACACAACATTCACCACCAAATGGGGAACTTTTGCATACGAAAGAATTCCTTTTGGCTTAATCAACGCTGGAGCCACATTCTAGCGAGCTATGGTCATCACTTTCTGATATTTTGTTGGAAAATGTATAATTATATATTTGGATGATTTGACCACATTTTCCAAAAGAAGGGAAGACTACGTTGAGGACCTGAGGAAGATTTTCCAGAGATGTAGAAGATATGGCATATCCCTCAACCTGAAGAAGTGCATATTTGGTGTTACTGAAGGAAATTTGCTAGGGAACTTTATCTTAGAGAAATGAATCTCGATCGATTGAAACCGTATTGAGGCAATTTCGAAGATTGGTTTGCCAAGAAGCCAGAAAGAGTTGAGATCATTCTTCGGTAAGATCAATTTTGTGAGGAATTTTATAACCGGGTTTGCAGAAATTCTAAGACCATTGAATGAAATGTTGAAGAAAAATTTGAATGTTGATTGGAACCTCGAAGCTAGGAGAGAATTCAATGAAATTAAGTAGGCAGTAGTGGATGCCCCAGTGTTAGTCAGTCCCGATTATTCTAGGTCATTCTATTTGTACTCCTTTTCTTCAGAGCATACTTGCGCGACAGTGCTAACCTAGAGAACAAAGGAAAAAGATGAGCATCCAATAGCTTTCATGAGTGCACCTTTAAAGGATGCAGAGTTAAGGTATCCTAGTGTGGAAAAGCAGGCTTATGCTTTGGTAAAAGAAGTTAAGAAATTTAGACACTACATCCTGAGAAGCAAGGTCTATGCTATAGTTCTAGATGCTACTGTGAAGACATTGTTGATGCAGAACGAACTAGAAGAAAGGAGAGGCAAGTGGGTCGCCACTTTGCAAGAATATGGTATGGAGATATAGCCTATGAAGTTGGTCTAATGGAAATCTTTGGTGAAAACTATTGCAAAACTACACCAGGCCTTGAGCAATAGACATATGTATTGGAGGAAGTGTCTCCAAGGGAATGGTACAATGACATAGTTTATTATTTGTTGAATCATAGATGTCCTTCACATTTGAATCTAGTGCAACAAAGAGCTCTAAGAATTAAGAGCTAGAAGTTTATGCTTTAGGGGTCAGTGCTCTAAAGAAGAAATCATGAAGGAATTTATTTGAGATGTGTAGGAAAAGAAGAAGCCAAACAACTTATGAAACATTTTCATGAGATATTTGGAATAGGCCACATAGGCGGTTTAGCCACAACTCATCAGATTCCAAGGACTGGATATTATTGGCCTACACTTTTTAGAGATGCTTATGAGTACATGAAGGCTTGCCACATTTTTCACACAACTATAGATAGAGGAAAGAATCCAATTATGCCTTTGCATCTAGTGATTGAAGTCAGGCCATTTTCCAAATGGGGATTGCATATTATTGGGATGATTAATCCACCTTCTTCGGCACAAAACAAGTACATTTTAACATCAACAAATTATTGCACTAGGTGGATAGAGGCTCAAGCCCTCAATCTTTGCACAATAGGCGTGGTGATTAAGTTCATTGAAGAGAATATTATTACAAGATTTGGATGCCCCCATGCTTTGGTGTACAATAATGGTCCAACATTTTCATCTTAGAAGTTTTCTAACTGGGCATTTGAGTATGGGATCACTTTGAAGTTTTCTTCCAATTATTATCCATAGGGAAATGGACTGGTTGAATCCACAAACAAGAACTTGTTCAATCTTATTAAAAGACTACTTGACAAGAACCCCAAGGATTGGCATACACAGCTAAAATTTTCTTTGTGGGCAGATAGGACTAGAACAAAGAATTCTTTGGGAACATCTCCTTATCATTTGGTCTACAAAAAGGACCCTATCTTCCCAATGCATTTCAGGATTCTGACTCTTCATTTTATTCACGAATATCTCGAAGGAGAGGATTGAATTAAAACTAGGTTGTCCCAGTTGATGCATTTGGAGGAGAAGAGAGATGAAGTGCTAGAGAATTTGGCGAAGCATCAAGGAGTTGTGAAAAGAATGTTTAACAAGCAGGCTAAGGTCGAAGCCTTCCGGATTTTTGACTTGGTCTTATGTTGGGACAAGTCCTATGAAAAGAAGGGTGATCATGACAAGTTCAACAAGTTGTGGCTAGGCCCTTATCAAATTTCTAAGATCCTTGAAGATAATGCATTCAAGTTGAGGACACTGACAGGAGAGGATATCCCATTTCCAGTCAATGGGAAATTCCTCAAGCATTATTTCCCAACGTAGGTTCCCTCCTAGGACCTACTTTGTACATAGTTAGATTAGGTTTCTCTTTCCGCTTTCCATTTTGGTTTTGGTTTGTTTCCCCCTAGGTTTTTGGTTTGGCGTTCTTCCCTTGAGTTGTCCACTCAAGTGGTTTTGGGTTTGGAATGGGCAAAGATTTTGGATTTTTCCGTGGCTAAGGGGGTGGTGATGTTTCCCTTGCACAACTTGGTTTCTTTCCACTGGGATTTATGGATTTGTACAAATTTTGAAGGCCAAGGTTGTTTTCCTCTTCTCATCATGATGTTTCAAAATAAGCTCAGCTCAGGAGGTTAATCAGTTATTATGTCTTAACACATGAGTCCAAAGATCCCAATGCTCTACAAATACTCTGAGTCATTTTGATTTCTTGGGAAAGGTTATGGCAAGTGAAAATTTTACATCTTGCTTTAGCGCCACTACAAATCCCAAACCCATTGGAAGCTTCACTGCTTGCTAGCCAATTGTGGAATTGATGGAAAATCATATAGAAGAAAAGATAAAATATGTTAAAAAATAAATATCCAAAAATAAATAAAAGAACAATGAAAGAAATATTAGACTTTGAATATTGGTCTTGGGAACACACAGATAACTCCACTGGGGCTATGGATGCCTGACTGGCAGTGGAGCAATATTCATAGGAATTGTAGCAACAACCTCATTGGAGCTATGGATGCCTAACAGGCAGCGAGGCAATGTCTAGGATTCTTTTGAAGTTAAGATACTTATATAGCTTTCCATGACCAATTTCGGAGGTCAAAATGGTTTAGAGATGGAATGAATGCATATACATATGCTTAGAGGATCTTGGATGAAGGTGTTTTGATCCAATATCGGATTCCTCTCCCCTTTTGGGTAAAGTTTCCTTTTTGTATGATGGTTTTTGAAAAAATAGCTAATGTTCTATTCTTAAATTATTTTTCAACGCTTTCTCGTGGGGACGGCAGATGTTGTGACCTTTTCACAGATCACCCCATTTAAAATGGGGAACCCCTAATTTTTGTCCCATTCGGGTCTTTTGGCTTTGGTTTTGGGTGGTTTAGCGGCGGTCTCTCTCTGTTCCTTTTTATCTTTCTAGGGATGCACCCATCTTTTGGCCCAATTTTAAGCGTTGGCTAAGTCTGGAGTGCATTTTGACAAATTAGGGTTTTATCCTTTATTATTAGTTTGGGGTTAAATTGACTAGGAAATTTTAAATTTGAGCTTAACACTACAATCAAGAGGCTTCAGGCATGTTCCCATTAAATTTTCACTGAATTCTGACAACTTACTATTTTTGGTAAGTACCCAAGTTGGGACCTTTTTCTTAGAACTTTTGAAAATATGACTAATGCACCATGTTTAGATCCCTTTGAGCTACTTGCCTAAAAATTTGAGCGAAATAGTACAACTTTCTATTTTTAGTAAGTCCCCTATTTAAGGCTTTTCTACTGTGGTTTTTGAAAAACTGACCGTTGCATTAGATTCAGGACCCTTTAAAGTGCTTACCTGCAAGATTTGAGCCAATTCTAAGAACTTACTATTTTTAGCAGGTGCCCCTAGTTTGGGACCTTTTTCTAGGGTTTTGGAAATTTTGATCATATCACTAAGTTTAGACCCTTTCGAGGGACTTGCAAAATTTGAGCAAATTCTCATGACTTTCTATTTTTAGCAGGTCCATATTTGGCTGGCATGGTGTCACCGTAGCAACTCCAACACTTCAACTTTTAGAACAGAGCAACATGCAATGAAAACAGTATCAAATGGAGGTCTACAGAAGCACATGCAGTAAAATTTGAGTGCATTATGTACAGTTACTAGTAAAATTTGAGCGCATTGGTAAAAGTCTTTTTCAAGACAGCACAAAGAGGTGAAACGAAACTATAATACCTTTTATTGAAAGAAAATTCTTGTTAAACATTTATGCACTCCTAGCCATTTTTTTTTGTATTTCATTTTGTTTTTGTCGGGTTGGTAAGTTTGAACTCTTTCATTTGAATTCATTTTTGTTTCCAATTTTGTCTTGAATTTGATATATGCATATGCTCTGTTCTTTTGTTTTTTCTCATGTAAATCAAAATTCAAGAAATTTTCAATTTGGTAGATAGTTTTTAATTAGTTCATAGTTTACACAATTACTCTACAACTTGTAGTTCTTTCATTACAATTCAGGCTAGTCAAATTATTCTTGTTCCTTTAAATGAAAATGCCTTTTTCTTTTAGTGAATGCAGAACCAAGAAAATGTTCATGGGGAAACTTGGAATAATCAGTTTATGAAGTGTACACTATGTTGGAACTTGGTAAACGTCAAAATTTGAACTTTGAAGACCTGAAGCATATATTTAGACTTGTGTTCTCTAGAATTAATTACCCACTGAGTTCTTTCTGTAACATCTAGAAAATGGAAAAGAAAGGTTAAAAGCACACAACAATGCAATCAAAGCTCTAATGCAATTTAAGCTAAACAACAAAGAACAAAGGAAAGATAAAACATAAATAAACTAAACAATCTCACCCAATATCTACGTAATTCCATGTATAACCTCAATTGCCCCTCTCCATTTTGCCGTTGTAGTATAATTGCCCTCAAATTTCTCTTGTGCAAGTATTGCCTATGATAGTGATTTAGCAAAACATCGAAGATTCAAATAATAGATATGCTTCCAAAAGTCATAAGATTTTGAGAGAGATTGAAATGATGAAGGACAAATCAATTTATAGAAAATTGATCATTTGAATGACATGCCAAGATTGAAAGATCGACAAATGATTGAGATCGAAAGATTAGACATGCATTATGATAACTGTTAGTAGTGACATGAGTGATAAAAACTAGAAATAGAAATAAAGATTAAATAAATGATTTAATCTTCGAGTTTGGTATTCAAAAACAAAAGAATAATCTTTGCATGACAAAGATAGAGATAGGATTAAATCAACACTCTGTTTGAATGCACACACAAGATTTAATTAATTAAATAAAGATATTTAATTAATACACATGTACATGCAAACAAGTTAGAACTAGATGACTGAATGATATGACAATGAGATTACTCGTGAAAGCAACTCAGACATTAAATCAAGAGTTAACTGACCGATTTAAATAGATCTTGAGTCGAGTCAAAGTGAATACTTAGATAACTTACACAATTATCTAAATATAGAGGAATGTGTTAAAATAGATTTTTACAAATTAAATAATTCATATAATTCAAGATTCGATATTTGAAGAATAATTAAATAAATAAGATTTATGTAATTAAGTGACGAAAGGATTAAATGAATAATTAAATAAATAAAGAATTCATTTAATTATAGTTGAAATATGATAGAGGTAAATTAAATAAGAATTTATTTAATTGAAGAAGGATAAGGTTAACTAGTAACATAATTAAATAAAAAGCGTTTATTTAATTAATCAAATAGAATAAAGAAAATGAGAATTAATTAAATAATTAACATTATTTAATTAATAGATGAAATGAAGACTTTTAGAAAATAATTAAATACTTGACATTATTTAATCATGACCATAGAAATATGAATTATGAAGAAATTGAAGTCGTAGGCCTATAACAGATTTTGGTGTCTACATTTTCCCCTCTTTGATATAATTCCATTTTGGTGTTGTGTCAAAGAAAAAAATAGAAAAAAAGATATGCCCTAGTAAAATTAGGATGAGGAAGGATGACAAGGAGGTAGTAGTATACCCTCTCGAGAGGACAGGTAGGTTCAAAGAACATGAGTGTGCTCTTGAAACCAATGAGAGAACTAGAAGATGAAGGACAAAAGGATAGAGGAAAATAGATAAGGGTGGTGAAGATGTAGAAAAGAAGAAATGTTAGTGTGAAAAGAAAGATGAAAAAAATAATAAAAGAAATGAGATGGACGTTAGTATTAGCAATATTCGATGTTTCGTTGTATCACTAAAGGCGTTGCACTTTATCATCATTGGATGGGACCAATTCAAATGGAGAAAAACACCATGATATGACATAAATCAAGGTGTGCAAGGTCATCCACTTGCTAACAACAGATAGTCGCAGACAAGAATTGTCACTAACTCATACTAAAGGCACAAGTTACCCCAGTCTTTTTGTCAAGACAAGCCACAAACAATAAACAAAATATAACACAGGTCATGAGACGTCATCGCTCCTCTGAATCCTTCATGGTATATCCTTGAGGAAACTAGTAACATGACTCAAAATCAAAGTTAAAAGATAGTTGATAGACAACAGTCAAAGAAAATAGAATTCGGATACATCGTTGCTTCTCTAAATCCTTCATGGGACATCCTTAAGAAAGCTAGTAACATAATTCCCATCATAAAGTCAAGTGAAATGATAAGATAAATAAGCCATAAAGTCAAAAGCCAATAAAATATTTGCCAAAACTTGATCTGTTTGTTTGATTTGTTTTGATTGATAAAAGGATTGATCAATAGAGCCTGATTTCAAGAGATACACATACCAGATAAGACTTTGAGTTTGGTTTCAATGTTATGACTATCTATATAAGGCATGACAAAGTCTGGTTTCAAAAAGACATGTATCATATAAGACATTGAGTCTAATTTCGTTGATGTGATAACTTGTGTAAGGTTATGTTGATTGTTTAACAATGTCGATATGCAGGAAGGAATCATCCTGTATAAGACATAGATTATTTTGTTGATATCAGTATTTAGGAAGGACTCATCTTGAATAAGACATAGGTTGATTGTTTTGATGATGTTTGTTTCTAGGAAGGACACATCTTGTAGCAGACATTAGTCGATCTATTTTGGTTGTTGTTTCAGCAATTTGTTTGATTTGACTTAGAGACATTGGTGAATTTTCCACCAGATTAATGCATGACTTGATATGATGTGTTGAAAATTGATTGTGTGTGATGATGAACCCTAAAGGACAGACCTAGTGTGGCCTCGGTGGCTCATCGATTGATGGCCTTACCTATGCTATACATGCAGAGACCTCGTAGTTTGACTAGACTTTGAATAACAAGACTGACTATAAAATATAAGATGTTTGTGATAGTGAATGTGACGAACCCTAATGAACTGACCTAGTGCGGCCTCAAGGGCTCATCGATTGATGGCCTTGCCTACGTTATACACGTAGAGACCTCATAGTTCGACATGACCAATGACATTGTCATATAGACATATGGATTGAATCATGATTTTATATAGAAAAACCTAAACAAACTGACCTAATTCCTCGGGGGCACATCGGTAGATAGCCTTGCCTACGTCCAGTTGTAGAGGCAACATAGTTCGACATATGACAAAGACCGACTAGCTTTGACTCTATTTTTGGATTTTTGACATGTTTTGATTTTTTTGTCTTTCGAATTTTTCTAATGTTTTTGTATTTTTGCAAGACATTTTCTAATGTTTTTAAAATTTTTAATGGTTTTATGTCTTCAAGATAGCCAATGTAAGAACCAGATATGACGTAGGTCAAGTGTTTGCCCCCAATCGAGTATAAGACCAATTGATTATGAATAGGATAAAATGGGTGATATGAAATGCACTTGATGTCAATCATTCCAAGTTATGGGAAAGACTACCACTTATTATGAATGGTATGTACAAGCGATGGACAAGAAAGATATGTACAGGGATAGATAGTATGTATAGGAATGTGGACTATATGTACATGTATATTATATTAGAATAATAGTGGACAAAGGAGCAGAGTCAACTACACATGGTGCCTATTTGATAGGTTTTCACCATGGTATTTATCCAAAGTGCCATCGAAGTGGTTTTCACTATTGGATGAATTATTTCTCTTTACTATTTTTTGAATTTTCTAATTTTTTTTTTATGATACCAAGATGCCTGTTTGCCAGGTTTTCAACTAGGTAATGATGTTTTTTTATTTATTTTTATTTTTTTGTATTTTTGCTAATTAAGACAAGGCTCTCATAAGCTATGCATAGAACTTCTTTAGATGAAGACTATTGATTGGCGAGGACAATGGTTCCCCTTCAAGAGTAGAGATTTGATACACTCCTGATCCAAAGGTTTCTATAATAATGCAAGGTCCTAACTAGTTAGGTTCAAACTTTCATGGTTTCTCTCTTTCTGCTTGATTCTTTGGGTTCTCCATTATGACCAGGTCACCAATGTCAAAGTTTTTGTTCAAGACCTTCCTATTATAGCTACGACGAAGGTGATTCTGATATGCTTGGAGATGGTCTAGTGCCTTTTGTCTTTGCTCATCTAGGAATTCTAACTCATGGAGTCTCGATACTCGGTACTCTTCATCATCATTGTGCCCTTTTAGGGATACCCTCAGGGAAGGATCTCGACCTCAATAGGAAGAATGGCTTCAAAATCAAATACTAGTGAATATGGAGTGGTGCCAGTGGGAGTACGGATACTTGTGTGATAAGCCCATAAGGCAGGATTAAGTTGTAAATGCCAATCGCGGCCAACATCATTGATAGTCTTTTTGAGGATTCTAATGATAGTTTTGTTAGATGATTCTTCTTGGCCATTACCTTTTGGGTAGTATGGAGTGGAAAAGTGATGTTGAATATGAAATTTATCACAAAGATGGTGGACTTCTTGGTTCTTGAACGGGCGGCCATTATCTGTGATTATGGATTGAGGGACACCATATCGATAGATGATATAGTTCAGGATAAACTTAGAGATATGTGTGCTGGTAATGTATGTCATGGGAATAGCCTCAATCCACTTCATAAAATAATCGGTGGCAGTGATGATGACCTTGTGGCCATTAGATGATGTGGGATGGATCTTACCTATGAGGTTGAGTCCCCATTGGGAAAAGGGCCATGGTGACATTATGGGATGAAACTCCTATGCTGGTGCATGTATCAAGTCTCCGTGAACCTAACATTGGCGAAATTTCTTTACAAAGACATATGAGTCCTTTTCCATAGTAGGCCAATAGTAACCCAGTCTCATAATATTTTTAGCTAAGGTAGGACCGCTAGAATGGGAACCACATATGCCCTCATGCACCCCACATAAGGTTGATTATGCTTCATCAGAATCAAGACATCTCAATAGGGTATTATCTAAGGCGCGTCTATATAAGGTGTCTCTGATGATGGTGTATTTGGCTGACTTGCAGAGGAATGTCCTATGTTGGTTATTTGAAAGGCCAAGGGGTATGATTTCAGTATGGAGGTATTCATAGATTTTTTTGTACCATGGGGAATCAGGACCAACAATGTCACATATCATCTTAGAATCTAGGATATCGTAGGCCAGGACCAAAATTTGTTCTACCAAGAACTCAAACTTAGGCACATTGCTAGGAATGTCTAGAAGTGATGCAATGGTTTCCATAGTGTTTGCTACCCTATTGAGAACACGAGGTATCTGATGAAATTTTACCTTGTCAAAGTACTCCTTAAAACTATCTACCATGTGTTTGTATGGAGCAAGCTTCTCATCCTTAGTCTCATAATCATCATTTACCTATCTGATTACCAATTGAGAGTCACCATATACTTGTAGGTTCTTAATTTTCCACTTGACTGCCATGCGTAACCCTGTCACTAGAGCCTCATACTCTGCTATGCTGTTAGTACATGGGAATGCAATCCTAAATGACTTAGGGATGGAATCACCCTATGGTGTGATAAATAGTATACCAGCCCCTGAGCCATGGTTTGTATGTGAGCCATCAAAGTATAGTTTCCATGTTGTGTTTGTGTCAATTATGAATATAAACTCATTGGGAAAGTCAACAACTAATGGGTGATCTGCTTGTATTGGTGTGTCATCTAATTGATCAGTAATGACTTGTCCTTTAATAGCCTTTCACTCTACATACTGGATATCATACTCACTATGTATCATAACCCATTTGGCCAATCACCCTATTAATGCTGCTTTGCTTAGAAGATATTTTAGAGGATCTATTTTGTAAATCAACATTGTTTGATGGTTTAGCATATAATGCCTTAGTTTTTGAGTAGCAAATACTATTGCAAGACAAGAACATTCAATGGTACTATAGTTGAGCTCATAGCCTACCAAAGTCTGGCTGATATAGTATATTGCCCTTTCATGACTTTCATCATCATTTTGTGCAAGCAATGCTCCAAGTGATGAATGGGTTGCTGAAATATAAAGAATCAGTGGTCATCATTCAATAGGTGGCATTAAGACTAGTGATGTGGGTAAATATTCTTTGATCAATTGAAAATCCTCTTCACACCTAACTGTCCATGCAAAGGGTACCCCTTTCTTAAGTAAATGTTGAAAATGATGTTTCTTATCTACTAACTGCACTATAAATATTTTGATGGATTATAGTCTCCCTTGTAATGTCCTTAGCTAACTAAGATTAGTTGGTGGAGGCATTTCTATGATCACTTTTACCTTGGATAGATCTACTTCAATGCCTTGTCTGGAAATGATATACCCTAAAAGCTTTCCTGATTGTACCCCAAACACACATTTCTTGGGATTTAGTCTTAGTTTATATTTCTCTAGCCTTTGAAATATCTTGTCTAAAACTTGTAAATGTTCTTCTCTTTTCTTGGATTTAATTGTAAGTTCATCGACATAATCCTCCATAAGAGTGTGTACAAGGTCATGAAAAATGGTGGTCATGGCACGCTGATAGGTTGCTCCAATATTCTTCAGTCCAAAGGGCATAACATTCTAGCAATACGTTCCCCAAGGACATGTGAAATTTGTTTTAGGTTGGTCTTCAGTTGCAATTCTAATTTGATTATACCCTGAAAATCCATCCATAAGGGACAACATCTTGTACCCTATTGTCATGTCCACTATCATGTCTATGTTATGCAAAGGGAAGTCATCCTTAGGGAAAGCTTTGTTGATATCTCTGAAATTTGTGCAATGCAGATGCCCCCTATTGGTTTAGTGACTGGTAAAAGATTGGAAATCCAATCTACATAGTTGATTGATCTAATGAAACCAATTTCTAACAATTCCTTGAGTTCTACCTTGACTAGTAAAGCAATCTATAGGTGCATTTTCCTCAATTTCTATTTCATTGGTTTTACACCTGGTTGTAAGGGCAAGTGATGTAGAACAAGTTCAGGATCCAACCCAAGCATGTCTACATATGACCAATAAAAAATTATCTATCTTTGTGTGAAGAAGTTGTGGAATTTTGGCTACTCTTCTTTTGTCAATGACACTACAAAATAGACCAGCCAAGGATTCTCTTTTGTGCCTATGTTGACTTCTACTGATTCTTCAATGAGCATGGGTAACTTTTCCTATGCAAAGGGGAGAATGTTCAAACCTCCATCCTTAGGTGCCTCAGAGAGGCTTTCACCTTTAGATGCATCCTTTATTTTTATTTTTTCATTATCTAGAGGCACCTTTTGGTTTTCACCTAGAGACTCATCTTTTTTATCTTTTTTATTCTTTTTCTCATTTTTGCGACTGGAGGATTGAACAGATTCCCCAAAATATGTTTTTTTGTCCAATTCAATGGTAAAACTAGCCTTGTGATCACCACTAGGTATGCCTTCTCTTAGTCCCAAGAACTCATCAATTGCCTCGTCGTTCTAAAAAATGTCTAAGACGGGTGTGTCTTGTTGGTCCCAATCAATGAGTTGGGGATAAACTAAGGGCATGTCATCATCGGAGTTGTCAAAGTTCAAGGGGGTCAAGGTAAGGACTGAGTTGTTCATATGGTCACAAATTTTTTTTACCAAGTCCTTTTTTCTCTTTGGTTTAGATCTAGGTGGATTGAGAGGTGGGCCTAATGCCAAGGTTTGGTTATTTGAAACAAATGTATCAGGTTGCCAAGAGATAGGATCAAGAGATTACCAATAGTAATGTTTAAACCATTCCTCTTTTGTCATATTCTTTGGTGGACAAGTTCAATTCAATGAATTTTGTGAGGATTTCAACATTAAGTCAAGTTCTCTAAATAACTTGTCAAGGTCCATGGAAGAGGTGGAAGATAGGGAATCCCACTCATATTCGTTTGAGTCTGGGGAATCATAGTAGTATTGGTAAGATGGCTCATAATATGTCTCAACATCTTCTGAAGCACTTACTTCCTCGATTAAGGGTGATGTGGTACTAGGAACACCAATCTGAATCGATTGAAACCCAAGCACTAAGCCTTTTGGCCACTGAGAAACAAAGATTGGTTCAATCCTCCCATCTTGATGTAAGCCTAAACCACTCTGTCCATTATATCCCTTGCTCTTCATGATTGTGAAACCTTTGCCATATAAATATGTAGGAATGTGAGCAAGTGAGAGAGGTTCTTCATTATCTTCTCTATACAACCAAGAGGTGACATCTTCTATATTTATGGCTTCTTTGCTTAATTCTCCCCATTTAGTGAATTTTTTTGTGGGAGGAATGTGTATAGTGACAATAGATTGTCTCCTATCTAGTGTAGGTAAACCGTATGACTTAGAAGGAATCAAATGGCTAACACAATAAGATGTCTTCATGTAATATTCTCCACAACCCTTGTCTTGGGTCTCGACCCCAGGAGTGGCAGGAAATGAAGGTGAAGTGGATGTTTTAGTGAGAGTAGATGGATTGACATAGTGAGATGAATTGGATGATGAAGCCTCTTGGTTTACTGGCACTTGGTGTTGGGGTATCTATTTTAGACTGGTGCAATATTGGAATGGATCAGGGTCACCATCTATTGTTATTTCAATGCCATTGTAAGGGAATTTGAGATATTGATGATACGTGGAAGGGACTGCCTTCATGGCATGAATCCACAGTCTGCCTAGCAGAAGGTTGTATGGAAGGGTGAGATCCAAGACTTAGAATTTTGTCTCCATTATTGTAGGACCAATTCTGATAGGAAATGTTACCACCCCCTTTGATTTTCATTCCTCATCATCATAAGCCTTAATGACAATAATTTTGGTTGTGTCTATGCATGCCTCCGAGAAACCTAATTCCTTAATTAGTTTTAAAGTGCACAGATTTAACCTTGCTCCTCCATCTACCAAAACTCGTCTAACTTTGGTGTCATCAACAAGGACTTCAAGATGTAAAGGGTCATTATGATTTGTCGTTTTAGCTGTGTAGTCTTGTTTGGAGAACGTGGCATGATGATTATTGGTCAAGCAGCCTATCATTTCCTGGAAATGATTGACATCAAGATCATTAGGGACAGTGGTGCTTTGTAAAGCTTTGTCTAAAATGGATCGATGCTCAAGGGAGATACGTAATAGTTCCACGATGGAGATTGGGGCTGGGGTCTTCCCCAATTGATCAAGTAAGTTATAGTGCAACTTGGAAGTTTGTGGTGTTTGCTGTGATGGAGGACCTTGAATAGTGATCTTAGTATGATGAGTGTTGACAGCACACTTGGTACTTGTATTGATGGTAATGGTATTGATATTCTCATCAGCGGTGTGAAGGTGATTAATGATTTTTCCACTATTATAATCATGCTTGATATTAGTATAGTTGGCTGACATATTGGTCTTGTTACTTGAACTAGGGATATTTCCTTTCCCATGGTCATGTAATGGATCAAAAAAGACTTGGTGATCAGTGTTTGATGACTTTTGTTTCTATCCGCTAACTTCAATAATTCTCTTTTTGACAAGATCATGTATGATATTTTTTAGTTGGCGACAATTTTGTAGGTTATGTCCCTTAGTTCTATGATAATCACAAAAGGTATTGTCATCCCACCAAACTAGTTTAAATTTTCTTGGATCGTATTTTCTTGGCTCTTGAAGCTGTATAAGATTATGTTGTAATAGTTGTTTAAATATGGACTTGGTGGGTTCTCCTAAGGGAGTGAACTCACATTTTTGAAACCTCCTCTATTATTGCAGACATTGAGTATTTTGGACCATGTTGGGAGGTTGATTGACAACATTAAGCATGTTGGCTGAAGGGTTAGGTCCTTGTAATGTGATGATTGGTCCTGCTTGTATAGTTTTAGCATCAACTACCCCATCATTGGTAACATTTTTGTTTTGAGACCAAAATCTATTTTTGTCATTAGGGGTGTTTTGCACTATTGGATTTTTGTTGGATGTCGGTGTCTTAAGTTCTCTTTTTCAATGAGATCCTTTTCTATTATAACCCATTTTTCCACTAGTTCTGAAAAGGATGTGCAACAATGTACCCTTAAGTTACTCCTTAGTTTTGCATTAAGATTTTCCTAGAACATAGTGACTTTTTGTTTTTTAGGTATCTTGATAGGACACCAGCTGGCTATTGTCCTCCATCTCTGGAAGAAAGCGATGGAATTTTCTCCTTTGTCTTGTGTTGTGTGACACAAGGTTGCTATATTTATCTCGTGGTCTATGTTGAAGGAGAATTGCTCAACAAATTTCTCAGCCAGTTCACCCCATAATTTGATGCCATAGTCTAGACCTGAAAACCACTCGAGTGCAATTCCTACAAGACTTCTTGGAAATAGTCTCATAAGATATGTGGGGTCATAAGCGAAATCTATGCACATGGTAGAAAATTCCCTTATATGTTATATCAGATTTTGTTTGCCATTGTACTTAGGAAGATCCGATATGACATACCCGTGAGGGAAAGGTGTCATGTACAATAATTTATCAAAGAGAAATGGGCACGTGTCCTTTGTTGAAAAGGTTTTCTTAGTTGACACAGCCATGTTATCCATTTGTGTTTTTAGTGCATGCATTTTTGTTTGCAAGACGTCAACTTGGGTTAATGATGTGTTGGGCATATTATGCAGATCTATGTATGTATTATGAAATCCAAGGTCTTGTGATGGATTTTGATTGAATGTTGGTATTTGATGTGGATTTGGATTCAGAATGTTGGTGAATGTGTTCTAATTCAAAATTTTTGTGAATGGGTTTTGACTTCAAATTTATGTGAATGGATTCTGACTGCTAATTTGGGAGAATGGATTTTGATTCAAAATCTGTGTGAATGGATTATGACTACCAATCTGGGAGAATGGATTCTAACTACCAATCTGGAAGAATGGATTCTGATTTCCATATTGAAAAGAGGGAATTCCTCTTGTCTATGTATTTTTTGGTATAGTACTAGTGACATGAACACTAGGTATGGCTATTGACTATGGTATGGTATCAGTGACACTGACATTTGGTGTAGAAGCTGACATTTTAGATCTTTTATTCCCAACAAGAGGACTGAAGGGAGTGGACGATGATGCCCCTATAGTGAAATTAAATCCCGATGTCATGCCAGATGTACCGAATGGAGATGTATGGACTATCGTACTCTATGTAGGTATGCTAGATGGTATGGTTGTATTAACTTGAGGTATAGAGGTACTAGCAATCATTGCGGTTGTCCCTTGTGTAGGTTGAGTTTGTAAGGTGCTAATATCAAATCTTGTAGATAAGGTAGCACCTTCAGCTAGCAATTTGGCTAAGTATCATTAACGATCATTTGCTAGATACTCATCTACAAAAGAGGCAAACTCGGGGTCTTGTGCAACAACCTCTATGTCTTCTGATCTAATGTGTCCTTGAGGGTCTCTAGTGGTGAATTTGTCCAACAAATTCCTGTGAGGTCTTGATGAATTCATTTGGGTTCGACATATTTTCTCTCTCTTTTCTCTTAGACCTAGTTTCAACCATGTAAGATAAGCTCAATATGCAAGGAATGCAAAACTATGTCTATGGACAGTATGACTCTAGTCTATGTTTTTGGGATTTTCTGAATGCAAAATAAGGAATGTTCTAAGATGACGCTAGTTTAGGATGACAATATCTAAAGATGCAAAGTCTAACCAAGCTTCTAAGGTAATCAATTTTGTAAAACTACGATGAGGGTAACAACTACCTAAAGTCTAACCAAGGTGTCAATTTAGTTACGTCAAGGAACCTATGTAGGACAAGGAGCAAAGATACGTTGAGCTCCCTAACTAGACTGATGAGCTAGGAGGACTCTCTTAGGACAAAATATATGATGACAGGACTCTAGGTTCAATGACGAAATTCGTTGACACTATGATTTTTCTAGAGTATAGAAAGTGAACCTATTCTAAAGTTTTTAAAAGTGACCTTCCTAAAAGTTTGATCTAAAAATAATGTGTAGTCTAAGATGAAAGTAAAAGGCAGAATTAGGACAACTATAGTAATGACTAAATGATACCTAAAGGATGCAAAATTGAGCAAATCATTTCAAAATTTTGTTTCAAGGACTACTATGAAAAGATAGATCAAAGACTGGTATGATTGTGTCAATGGACTGTGACTGTAAATTCTAGTTTTCTAATACTCAAGTAGATGTGTTGCAGAATTTCATAGATGTGGTTATGTTTCACAGTTGCAATTTTTTAGTAATCAGTTGCGCGTTTCTAGTAAAATTCAATATCTAGGATCAGATAGTTGCGGTGTAATTTCCAACAAATGCGACTCATTATGGCAATTGTGACTTAGACTGTACTAGATGCAGTTTTCTAGACTATGTGCACTGGTAAAGTTTTGCGACAGCAGCAAATGCATCGTTCCATACTGTAGTTGTGGCTCACCTTTTCAGATGCGTCACAGAATGTCACAAGTATGGTGTTTTAAATCAGATGTGGTTTTTTTTAGAGCAAGTGTGAGCTAATCTAGAAAATGTGACTTTAGGCTAAATAGATGCAACTCGACAGAACAATTGTGACTCTTTGGTGAATAGTTGTGACTTTGTTGACAATTGTGTGTTTTTAGTGAATGGAGATATAAAACTAACATTTTTTTTCATGATCAAGTTCTAGAAAACAAAGAAAATCATAAGACAAAATGTTTTCAGTTTGATTTTGGACTCAAAGAACGTTTAATTTGACAATAGACAAGCACATCCTAGGTTGTGTAGGATACTATTTACTGAGTTCTCACTTGGTTTTCCCTAGCTATGCTTATTCAAGGTGGATGATTAGTAGCTTAACCCCTCTGGCTCCCCTCCACAGCTCATTAACGTCATTCGGGGCAGCCAAGCTACAGTACCCATGAACATCCATTGGAATACTTTCATCTCTACACATGAACCGTAAGAATATGAGATGGCTTCACAAGTCTGACCTGTTGCACCAGTAAATAGAAGGATTTTGGACACTACAAACAAAGGTGTTAAATTCGGGCATTCCATTCGTAGGGCATGATCCATGTGGCGAGAGTCCCCTTTCGAATCCATCTCATCAGAACCATACACATGATTCGTTGGGATTTCCCCAAGAATCCACTTTTATATACCAACTGGAAATCCCTCAAGTTTAGGGTGCTATCGATTTGAGTCATCCTAGGGTGAGTACTTTTTCCCACCAGAATAGGCCCAAGTTCTAGAGTCAGTAACCATTTCTCTTATACCTAGGATGGCATAGATGCTCAAAGGGAGAGGATACTTTGATATACCAAATCATGAGGGTAATAACAAATTTGTTCTTTCACACCAAACACAGTAGACACTTGTTAATTTTAATCCAAATAAAAGATTTGCTACACTACCGAACAATCTATTTCAAAAAATTTAACTATGGTCTTCGACATGCGTTCTGCAGAAAGATTCATTAGTAGTTTTGATATTGGTCTTTGACTATCAATCTGCAAAAACTTTGTTAACTCCTCAAGACACATGCTAAAAACAAAAGATTAGCAAAAATAAAAACACAAAAGGAAGTTGTAAATTGAAAATCTAAACCTAAAAATTTACCAGTAGGATGCATCATTTTCTCTGTCAAATGCATCGCGGGATTTTACCAGTCAGTTGCAACTCCAAAAATAACATATGCATAAGCATTTTTCAGATGTGTCATTTCTGATATCAGATGCGGTCAAGTAAGACAATTGCATCATTTTTGATATCAGATGTGGTCCAATATTTTAGTTGCGTTATTTTGTCAAGAAGTTGTGTCTTCAAATGTCAATTGTGTCGTTTCATACAAAAACCTACAAAAATTGAATAAAAGTCTACGGATATGTGAAGATGGTGTCTTCGCGTCAGGTTCACCAAATGTAACATCCAGATAATGCAGAAGAAAGGTTAAAAGCACACAATAATGCAATCAAGGCTCTAATGCAATCTAAGCTAAACAACAAAGAACAAAGGAAAGCTAAAACATAAATAAACTAAAAAATATCACACAATATCTATGTAATTCTATGTATAACCTTGATTGCCCCTCTCCATTTTGTCGTTGTAGTATAATTTCCCTCAAATTTCTCTTGTGCAAGTATAGCCTATGAAAGTGATTTAGAAAACATCAAAGATTCAAATAATAGATATGCTTCCAAAAGTCATAAGATTTCAGGAGACATTGAAATGATGAAGGATAGATCAATTTATAGAAAATTGATCATCCGAATGACAGGTCAGGATCGAAAGATTGACGGATGGTTGAGATCGAAAGATTAGACATGCATTATGATAACTGTTAGTAGTGACATGAGTGATAAAAAAATAGAAATAGAAATAAAGATTAAATAAATGATTTAATCTTCGAGTTTGGTATTCGAAAACAAAAGAATAGTCTTTGCATGACAAAGATAAAGATAGGATTAAAGCAACGCTCTGTTCAAATGCACAAACAAGATTTAATTAATTAAATAAAGATATTTAATTAATACGCATGTACACACAAATGAGTTAGAACTAGATGACTGAATGATATGACAAATAGATTACTCACGAAAGCAACTCAGACATTCACTCAAGAGTTAACTGACCGATTTATATAGATCTTGAGTCAAGCAAGAGTGAATACTTAGATAACTTACACAATTATCTAAATATAGAGGAATGTGTTAAAATAGATTTTTACGAATTAAATGATTTATTTAATTTGAGATTTGATATTTGAAGAATAATTAAATAAATAAGATTTATTTAATTAAGTGATGAAGAGGTTTAAATGAATAATTAAATAAATAAAGAATTTATTTAATTATAGTTGAAATATGATAAAGGGTAAATTAAATAAGAATTTGTTTAATTTGACAAGAAGGACAAGGTTAATTAGTAACATAATTAAATAAAAATCGTTTATTTAATTAATTAGATAGAATAAAGAAAAGTGTGAATTAATTAAATAATTACTATTATTTAATTAATAGATGAATTAAGGTTAAGGAAAATTAATTAAATAAATAGATTTATTTAATTAATAAAGAAATGAATAACTTTAGAGAATAATTAAATAATTAACATTATTTAATCATGACAATGGAAATATGAATTATGAAGAAATTGAAGTTGCAGGCTTAGACTAGATTTCAATGTCTACACTTTCCAATGTTTTTCTTGTAGATTTACAGTTAATTTTGGTGGGATGAGCTAGAAATCGGTGTCGTGTGCTCTATTACTTGTTTTGGCTATGTGCTTATCTCTCCACGTGTCAGATGTTGTGAGCTTCTAGACGTGTGCTACCGGCAAGTGGGCTTCCTTGAATTTATTTTTTGGAACTTGTTTTGAATATGACGATTGGTTGACATGTCACTTGATTTGAAATGGGTCATCCACAATTTTCATGTTCTTGATTTGATGTACATATTTTGATTCACATATTTATATGTCTTCCCTTCAAGTTTGTGTAAACTTGCCAGAATTTTCTTGGAAAATTAGCTAAAGGGTCCAACAAAACCCCCAGAATCAAGAAGGGGACAACCTAGAACCCATTACATGATTGACAACCCAGAACCCATGTATTAAGCAGAAGGGGACAACCCAGAACCCATATACATGATTGACAAGGCATTTTAGAAATAATAATATTTGTGTGATCCACATTGTCAATTACTTGCATGTTGCTAGAATATGTAAGACACTTCATCATTGCTTGCTTGGTTGAAACCTTTAAAGATGAGAAAAATTGTACTAATTATGGATTTTTTATAGGAGCTGAGTTTGGTCTAGGAGTTAAATTTCCTATTACCCACCTTTTGTTAGGATACAAGGGTTGCATGTTCATAATGGGCAAAAAGAATGAAATCATTTTCCACACATTGCTTGGAATGGTTCTAACTTCCATTCATTCTAAATAGAGATCTTGTAAATGGGTCTTGTTGTGACCTTTTCACACATCACCCCATTTAAAATGGGGACCCCCTAATTTTTGTCCCATTCAAGTCTTTTGGCTTTGGTTTTGGCTGGTTTTGCGGCGGTTTCTCTCTGTTCCTTTTTATCCTTTCGGGGATGTACCCATCTTTTGGCCCAATTTGAAGCTTTGGCTAAGTCTAGAGTGCATTTTGAAAAATTAGGGTTTTATCCTTCAGGCTTAGTTTGGGGTTAAACTGAGTGAGAAATTTGAAATTTGAGCTTAACACTACAATCAAGAGGCTTTTGGCAGGTTCCCATTAAATTTTCACTGAATTCTGACAACTTACTATTTTTAGTAAGTACCCAAGTTGTGACCTTTTTCTTAGAACTTTTGAAAATCTGACTGATGCACCATGTTTAGATCCCTTTGAGCTACTTGCCTAAAAAATTTGAGTGAAATCACACAACTTTCTAATTTCAGTAAGTCCCTTATCTGAGGCTTTTCTACTAGGGTTTTTGAAAAATTGACTGCTGCATTAGATTCAGGACCCTTTAAAGTGCTTACCTACACAATTTGAGCCAATTCTAAGAACTTACTATTTTTAGCAGGTGCCCCCAGTTTGGGACCTTTTTCTAGGGTTTTGGAAATTTTGATCATATCACTGAGTTTAGACCCTTTTGAGGGACTTACATGCAAAATTTGAGCAAATTCTGACATATTTATATTTTTAGCAGTTCCATCTTTGGCGAGCAGGGTATCACCGTAGCAAATCCAACACTTTAGCTTTCAGAACAGAGCAACATGCCACGAAAACACCATCAAATGGAGGTCTATAGAAGTGCATGTAGTAAAATTAGGGTTTCCTACTTCCATGGCTAAAATGAAGGGAAAAATGTGAGAATCTTTGAAAATCGATGTATCCCATTGTGATCAACATTCTTTGAGGAATCTACTAGTAAAATTTGAGCGCATTTTGCATACTTACTATTTTTAGTAAGTCACTTCCAGAATAGGGCCTAAAATAGCAGGTGCATGCAAAAATTAGGTGTGAACAAGTCAATCATGCCATGAGGGTCAGGGTGAATGAAAATCAAGTCCTGAGAAGTTGAAAATTCATGGAAATCACAAACTTCAGAAGTTGCTAAAAATGGAAAGCAAGGGTGAACAAAGAAAAATTGGCTAAGTGTTCATATACACCTTAGAGTGATCCAGGAGGGTGCTCGAGAAATTTCTTAGTCAAAAATATAAGCACACCCGTCTAAATGCGCCCAACTCTAGTGGGGGATAGAGAATTTTCCTAAGGCACGAAAATGACAGAAGACCCATCAAAATGTGCCCAAGCAAGAAGTTGGATGAGAAAACAACCCCTCAAATGCACCCTTGAGTAGATTGAAATTTTTCTAAGGCATGCAACAAAATCTGAAGGGTTAAAATGAGCCCAAGATGAGTAGGTGACATAAAAAATTTCTAAGGCAATGAAAATGAGAACACCTCCCCTAATATGCACCTAGGGAAGGGTAAGTTGAAATGAAAAATTTCCTAAGGTATTGAACATGGAGGAAGCACCAAGGAAATGTGCCCTACAAGGAGATGGAAAAATGTGCCCTCGAAGAAGTTAGATGGAAAAATATCTAAGGCATAAACTTGAAATGACACCTCTCAAAATGTGCCCAAGGAAGAGACATCAAGGTGAGAAATTTTCTAAGGGAAGAAACAAAAGCATGAGGGGTCATATGCACCCAAAGAAGAAGTTAGAGCAATAAATTTTTCTAAGGCATCAAATATGAGCTCAACCCATCAAATGCAACCATGATGAGTGGAGGTGGAAAATTTGTCTAAGGCGTGGAAAATAAAACAAGACCCTATGAAATGCACCCTAAGTAAGATACCTCAAATGCACCCAAGGAGCAAGTGGGGATAGAATATTTCTCTAAGTCATGAAAAACAATAAGGAGCACCCCTCAATATGTGCCCTAGAACAAGAGGTGAAACGTACCGAAGGAAAAAGAATTTGTTTGAGGAAATTTTCTAAGGCTGAGAAATTTGAAGAACAAGGTCTAGAATGTGCCCATCATGAAGAGGTTGGGTGAGAATTTTCTAAGTCATGAAAATAAAAGTAGACTCATCAAAATGCGTCTTAAGAAGAGGAGGTTGAAATTTTTTTTAAGACGTTGGAAATCAAACTTGAAACACCAAGGGTCCAAATGCGCCTTGAAATGTGAAGCTCACCCCTTTAAATATGCCCTCAAAGAAAGCCTCATGATGAGAATGTGCCCATGGTACAAATTCAAGAGCTTCATGGGTGAAATGCAACCCAAGGTGGAATGAGTGGAGGATGAAAAGATTCTAAGGCATGGAATGTAAGAAAACCTCCTCCTAAATGCAACTTATAATCAACAAGAGGAGGCTTGAAAAGTTTCTAGGGCACAAACTCAAAGCACTAGGAGTAAAATGCGCCATAGAAGAAACAAGAACATAAAAATTTTCTAAGGAAAAGAAAAATGAAAGAGGGCCCCTCTAAATGCACCCAAGGGGGAATACATGAGAAATTTCTAAGGAATTGAAGGTGTATAATTTGAAGCCACTCCCTCAAATGTGCCCAAGCTCCAAGAGGCAAAATATTCTAAGGCAGGAGGGAGATGAATGAGAATGCACCCCTCCAAATGCACCCAAGATGAAGATGATTCAAAGTGCACACACAAGGAGTCAAATGCACCCAAGCACAGATAGCTAAATGTGCCCAAGGGGATAATCTATTGGTTGGAAACTTTTCTAAGGCAGGGAAAATAGAACGTGACCCCCCCAGGTGCACCCAAGGAGGAAGTTGAATGAAAATCTCCTAAGGCATGAAACAAGACACACAAGCATTGAAATTTGCTCCAAGAAGTTTGAAAATCTGCCTAAGGGACATGACATACAAGAATTTTCTAAGGAAATAGTTGAAGATGAGAACACCAAGGGAAATATGCACCCAAGGAGGAGTGAGGTATCATGAAAAATTTCTAAGGCATGGAAATTCTCCAAGACCCCTCAAATGCACAAGTTATGAAGGAGGCAAAGTTTGCTAGGGAAAAATGATGAATTTTATTAGATCCAGAGATCAATCAGACCTTGGAAATTAAAACATGGAGATTAGATAAGAAAAGTGATTTTATACTATAAGTGTCTTGATGCTCTTCTTTTTGTTTGTTTTGTAGGATGAACACCGGGACCAAAGCATGATGATTTGTGGTGATGGAGCAAGTCACTCCAGGACAACATTATAACCTTGGAAGGGGAAAAAGTTACATGTTTAAAACTTCTCCATGATTTCTCATTTGTGCCCAAACCATGAAGGGAGATGTTGGAAGAAATGGCTAAGTCTTGGAATTTCTCCACAAAGATCTAATATGTGCATAACTCAGGGAAACAAGCGGCAAGGAAGAAATGGTCAAGTCCAAGATGAGAATCCTTCAAGATCAGGATGGAGGAAAAGATGAAGACCTGAGCATTAAAGATCATCCTCAAGAACTAAAATGTCCTCAAGGCTAAGGAGGAGGAATGGGAAAAAAAATTCAATGTTAAAGAGTGACAATAGGATGGATTGAAGAACAAGGTAGAGGAATTCTTCTTAAGTGTGAAGTCCTTCTCCGGCAGTGACCCAAAAAATGTTCTCCACCATACTTCGTGCAACCCAAGATGTAATGGCATCTAAGAGGAAATCATCATCAAATAGGAGAAAGAAGTCATAGTCTTGGACCTTTAGATTGAGAACGTGCCTACCATCTCAGTTCAGGAGGTTGAAGCAATATTGGCCAGATTCATTGAATTCACAATCAAGGAGAAGAACAATGGGAATGAGTTTTTGGATGAAGACCTTCTAGAGGATAGTGGGAATTAAATGCTCATAGTGGTCAAAGGGAGAGAGTGGGAATTTTGTGCTCATTTATTACCCCGCTCATCCACTTTCTGCCAATTTTTAGGGAAGAATCTTGACTAAGGCTTATGTGGCTCAATCTAAGCCCTTCATTGTATTTGAATTTGAGCCATCTATTGGAATTGGCCAACTATATAAGGGGCATACCCCCTCATTTTTATATCATAGAATAGATAGATCATAGAGAGTAGAGGAGGAATAGAGAGAGATTGATAGCATAGCATAGATTGATAGGAAGAGGAAGGAAAGTTTTCAATTGAAAGCTTTGTAAGAAATTGTTGTGAACACTTCTATAATAAAAATATTTTTCATTTCTTGTGATTTCATCTTTTATTGTGGGTAGCTAGCAAGGTTCCTTCATATTTCCAATTCACATAGAATCTTAAAGTAGAACTTAGAGTAGAATAGATTTCATTTCATGCAAGTAGATAATTGTGGAATGTGGTGGTTGAATTGAGCAAGCTTCGCTAATCCATACCACTAGTGGGCTCATTGATGGTGGGTTTGCCTTGTGTGGTCAACTAGAATAGTTTGGACCTAACTTCAATTATGATTTACATGTTGGTATGCGTTGTTGTGATGGTGTCTCCATGATGAATTGTAATTTGAAGATTTCTAGGTACTCCTTTGAAGATTGCATCAGTTTTGTGGAAGTTGTCCAAGGTGAGGCAAAGCAAAGCTTGGTTGAAGTTTGTAAGAGTTGATCTCCACATCCGTGCCTAGAGTAGATCATAGCATTTTTAATCCCTACAACCATTGAAATTCAGTACTTTCTAGTTAGTTTAGGAAATTCAAGCTTCATTGACAATCATCCAATTCTTGAAAATCCCTTTCTCTCGAAGCGAACAATTGTGTAAGTCCCCTTGAAATACCAGCAAATCAAATCAAGCCAACTGAGTCTACATCCAGTGCATAAAGGAACCTTGGAGTTGAATGCATGATCTTTTGCAATCTTAGCATGCAGGAGATTTTGATCAAGAGAGGATAGAGTGACCATTGGAAACTTTATTTTGTGTTGGTACAGTCATAAAACACCCATCAACAGGTCCTATCCTTCTTGTTAAATTTAATACCCATCTTCAAACCTATGTTTCACCAAGTCCTCTTTTCAGAGATGGAAATAGATATACTTCTTTTTAATGTTTGATATACTAAGGGGTTTGCTTAGTCTAGATCTCAATATCCTATTGAAATCGTGTTGATTTTTGAATTGCAGGAACAAAGTGGAAATATTTCTATCTAGGTTTACTCTGTGACTTTAAATCCATATCGCACTAAAAAAAATAGGCCATATTCATTATTTCTGCCATTTCTAGTGAGTAATACTAGTTCTTACTGTATATGCTGTAAAAAATTAATAATAATAAGTATAACAGAGTTATAATGGATCTTCAAATATTTTACATTATATTTCATTTTTTAATTAAAGCTTATTTAAGTTGTAAGATTGATTGTTTTCCTTTTATAGAGTTCACCTGTTTTCACACCAAAGAGATAGAGGTACTAGAAGATGCAAATGCCTTTTGAAGTTTATAGGTTTAACAATCATAATAATTTCTAAACCAATTTTGGAGGATCCAAAAGACATTTAAATGTCTAAATTACCTAGATTCTTATCTTTTATTACATATGGATTGCAAATAAAGATTCTAAAATAGTATAATGGATCAATACACATAGTAAAGGGTTGTAAAACTAGAGAATTTCACATTCAGCATATTGAAAGTAAGTGGTAATGGTTGAGGTTTTATTTTTTCCATCATTCAAACATTTTGTGCCACTTGTTCATTAGCTTCTATACATGAAATTGGGGAAGACTCGTGTGTTGGAAAACAAACTGTCTTCTTGTGTCATAGGGAAAAAATGTTCATGTTGTTGAATTCTTGAAAGATCTCATAGATTTGAGATTCAATGAATAAACTCAAGTGAAGCTTTATAGCCAAATGTCATTACCATAGGATTACATGTTATCACTTCAAAGATCATATAGATTAGCGAATACATTTCAACCACATCAATAATTTCAAGTAGTGAAAAGCATGATGGCAATAGAAATCTGTTTGGGTTTAATTTTATTGTTTGAACATAATGTTAAGATCTCTAGTCCCTAGTATGTTTATTTATATGCTTAATCTTAGATGTATTGAAGAGAATGATATCATAGAATGATGTTGTACTTTAACATTTTGTTTATTACATCCAACATACAGACATGATTTTGTTGGTTCACTAGATTTTGTTACTTTATAGTATGAGGTTATAGGTACTTTCTAGACTTTTATACCCCTGTAGATGGGGGTAAGCATAAGTAGGCCTAGAATGTTAATATCTACAAAGATTCCCTGACATAACAACAAGGAAATCTGAAATACATGTTAGCCCAACAATTTATCCTTCAAAGAGAGATTATTCTATGTATATAAATATCCCTAGCTATAAAGACTAAATAAAGTAACTCTTTCCATCTTGGAGTTTTCCTCATATTGGGTGTTCTCTAGGGTAATATAGTGTCATATGCATGAATTCCATTGTTATAATGTCTTATACAATCTATTGTTTTCAGCTTTACACATTGATGATATGTGTTATTTGGACATTCTTTGGGATGAGATACACACATGTTAACAATAGTTTAGAATCATAGGTCACAGTCATTAGCATATACAATTTCAAAAAAAAAATATTTATTGATATTTATAGTTTCAGAATTAAGAATTTCATTTTTGTACAATTTGTAGAAGTTAGCACTAGCAGTTGTAGTTACATGTATTTATTATACTGGAGCATGTGCATTGGCATATGAAAGTATATGATAATGGTTTTTGGATCTCTACTCATCTATTTTAGCCATTTTCATATTTGAGTCAGCTATGGGGATGTAGATGGAAGTATGGAGCTAAACACTAGTTTTAACATTTCTAAGTCGAGTTTCAATAATTTTTTCACTAAATCAGCAATACAATTTATTTAAGTGTGTTGAAAATTTGTATCATCCATAGATTAGGCAATTATGGATTAGATTCATATCAAATTTCTTTTCCAAGCCTTGTGGAGTGTTGAATCAAATTACCTATGGAAGAAGTGATAAGAAGCTAAATATCCAAGAGTGACTTGAACATTCAAGCAATTTAAGAGAACTAAATGTTGCAAAAAGAAGTTAAGAGTTTGGAAGGGAAGAATAGAGAGTTGCAAAATGAATTTGGCAGCCAAATTGAGTTCCTCATTGGTGTCATGAGAGGGATAGATATGTATGAAAGAATATCTCCAAAATCTTAAATCAACTACAAGTAGGTTTATTCAAGTCATGGAGAGATTGCAATAAGAAGTGATTATAAAATAAGAAGAGTTGAGAAAATCCAAGAAGATTGTGAAGAAGTGAGGAGGAAAGAGTACTTTTTTTTCCAAAGGAATCATAACTCAATACAAGTTTCCCAGATGGAGGAAAGTGTGTTGACTCCTTCAATATTTTATTCTTCACAAATTGAATCAGCATTTGTTAATTTTGAACCACACACCTTAGGAATTGGTTCCAATTTGATATAGAGGTTAGGATATAATGTAAAGGTAAAGATTGTTTTCTCAGGTATTGTCCAAGCTAGACATCAGTCGTGGAATCCTAGAAGAGGAAATAATAGTCTCAAAATTTGTAAAGATGGCTAAGGACTTGGTAAGGATGGAAAAGGAATTGATAACCCCATTAAGGTTGAAACCAAGCCACAATATGTAAGTGTAAAATATTTTGGTCCAACCATGGTAGTTGTAAAAAGCTTACACAACCAAAGAACTGATGTCTTCCAAAGATGAGACCAAACTCCCATGGAAATATTATAAGCACAAAGAAGGTAGTAGCACACTTAAGAAAGTAGCCAAATAAGCAAATGAAGCCTCTCTATACAGAGGCTGAAAGCTTTTCAATGATGGAGGAGGGATAGCAGATGACCACTTCACAAATATTTTGCAAAATTCAAGAAGGGAAGAAAAATAGCATGCAAAGAAGCATCTCTGCATGCTTAAGATATTATTGATTTGAGTTACATAGGGTATAAGCATAGGTCCAAAGAAAATAGTATTCCATAAATCTTCCTAGTATTCCATTATTTGTTTTCATTCTAGAAAAAGAGATCACATATTTCACTCATGTTGGGATCTTCTCCCATGCTCACCTTGTCAGAAAAGTAACCATTGTGTCATCGTGTTGGAGGAGGCATGTAATCAAGAAAGGATTAGAATTATTTAAAATGAAGGCAAGTTACAAGGACCCTAGTTCAAACCATTTTTTTTGATAAAGTGGTAAAATATATTAAAGGAGATTTAAAAAATTGCAATTTCCTAAGACCTGGTTTGGATTGGACACAAAACTTTAGCATTTTTGTCTTAAAATTAAGTTTACATTGATATCCCTGACAGCCTCAAAAGACCAAAAAGATAGTTGTGACTAGACAATACTTGACCTACAACTGAAGAAAATATTTTAGATAAACTTCCTCAATACCTTGCTACTGATTTCATACCGATAATTGTTCATAAAACTAAAATTGTATATACCTATAGAAAGAGAAAATGTACTACTTCATATAATTATATAAAGAAAGACTACAATTCTTGAATGATTGCATACAATTGTAGACAGAAACCGCACAACTATTGAATTTCAACATACACCTATTACTTTTTTCATCAATGGGAAATTATGTGATTGCAAATGGTTGTAGGAGAGCATACAACTATATATTGGAGAGCTTCCAACTTACAATGAGTAAGTGTGTGACTACATACAATTGTAAAGTGAAGGTGTATATCTGATAAATGGGAGTATACATCCATGACCCTTTTTATCAATGGGAAAGTGTGTGACAACATAGAACTGTGGAGGTACAACATACATTGGTAAAATAGGAGTGGGCAATAATTTATTTGGATATAATATTTTATTATTGCAAGGAAAATAGGGGCTCATAAAAATGTGTTTTCTATTAGGGCTGTTAGGAAGATATGTAATTAGGAGGGATAAAATAAAAAATTATATAGATAGAGATAAATAAAAATAAAAAGAAAAGGAAAGGACCAAGTCTATTAATAGTGGCGGTATTTTAAATATTTATCACTACTAAGAAATAGGGATCAATATGATAGTTTAATAGAGTTATGTTGGAAAATGTGGGCCATGCATGACTACTAAATGTGAGCTTTGAAACAAAAGATTATTAATTATGACTAATAATCTTGCATCTACTTTGAAGTGAGAAGTTTAAGTCTTGGCAAGGACATTTACTGGTTACATATTATTGATATTGTTAGACAATTTCAAATTCTCTTTGGTGACTATATTCACCTTTTCTATGTTCAATTTGACAACTTATGAAACTTCTCAACAACTCGCGCATATGGGCCATACTAAGTTATGCTTTCCTTGAGTGTTGTAGTGTTTTGTTCTTTGCTAAACAGTTTAATAACAATTTGAGAATTCGCCTCCACTTGAATAGATATCAGGTACTTTGGAGTACTATCTATACTTCTTTTCAAATTGCTAATAGTTATACTGCTTTTTAAGATTTCTATCCAATGCATTCTCAATATGATATCAAGCATTAGCTCATTTTTATTCCTAGAATTCCACCTATTCTAGCATCCTCCATGTTTCTTTTGGCTGCATCATCAAAATTCACGTTAATCCAACCTTCACGTTGTGGGTCACAACTTGCTTTAGTGCTTAACCTGAAGTAAAGTTTGTGAAAATATCACATTTTCCACTAGTTGGTAGTAAGGAGATCCATCATATTTGTAGATGTGTTCTTATCTACTTGTGATTTAGAATACATCAATTATGTACTTATGATTTGGTTAGCAATTGTATGTATTGAAGTGGTCACATCCCAACATGTTTTCTCAAAGATTATTCACTTGAACACTTTTTCATTCTATATAATGAAGCCAAGAGTTAGTTTTTGCATTGTTTTGTTACTATCATATATGATTTCATATTTGTCCAACCCTTTAGCATTTGTAATGAATCATCCTATGCAGGACTAGAATTGAAATTTCTTACTAGTCAATACCAAATGTAGTAGCATAAGACCATTTTAGAAACAAGTGAACAACTATTTCTTCATCCTTTTGAGTTAGGACAAATGGTTGAGCCAATTCATCTCTTTTAATATCAAATTAAATGTTATAATTGTTCCTTGCAGTGTTAGCCATGGGAAGTATTTGATTTTAGGTCGTGCTGAGGGACCAAAGCATCAGTTGTTGTTTGTTGGGAGGTGTTGCATGCTTATTGAAAAGGGAACAAGCCAAGGCCACGATGCATTCTCTTGAATGGGTAGAATTCCACACCATTTTTTGTTCATTAGGAAATGGAGTATACTTCTGACCTAATTCTCCAGTCAACTATTGGCATTATGGGGCATAGTTGAAAAATTCAAACTTTGTAAAAACTCGTAGGCCTAAAATTTGACTTGGACTTGAGACTCGATAAAATTTACGAACATTAAAGAAATTGTAAGTTTGTAGATAAATTTAAAAAAACATGCTTAAAACTGAATATAGAGAACTCATATGTAGTTTTACATCATTTATAGATTGAAAAATGGGTTCAGAAATTGGAAACACGGCAGCAGTGATAGTCAATTGATGTTGCCTTTTTCAACTATAGTTCAAAGCTCTAAGTACACGAGTTATGGTTATGGTTTACTCATTTTACCTGGTTGAAAGAAATAGGGAAAGGACCCCTATCTATACCTTTGATCCTAGAATTTCCTTCTGCTAGGCCAAGGTTTGATTTCCAAGGTGAAATTCAAGGAGTAAGTGTGCCATAAGGATTCTCCAAAGAAGGAAGAATTTTCTTTCTTTCATTTTTGAGGATATTCCACATCACAGTGTCATATGATATATCATTATGATTAAAAATTACAAATCTATATTAATATTTTACAATTTCTTCTCCAACTAAAGAGTATGTGTAGGATCATCATGGAAAAAATAGGCCCTTAAGTGGCAAAAAATTCAGAAAAATCAGAGTTAGTCAACTTGACGTAAAAATTTGAATAAGTTAAATCTATATTATTTCAAAAATATGTAAGAATATAATCTGTAGCAAATTGAATGTAGTTTCTAAACTACTAGGTTTATTTCAAAAAAAATATAATCTATTTGGTGAAAATTTGAAATTTCAATGCAGTAGTACTTAAATTTTAGGGAAAAAATAAGTAGGTGTTTGTCTAACCACCCTAACCACCATAAAATGATAAATTTTTTTATAAGATTTTAGATATAAATAGAGGACTCATGTCTCGATGTGATGCATATTTTTTTGTATTTTTTTCCAAGTAAATAATTAATTATGATTTTTAATTACAACTTTTAAAAAATATAAAAACCTGCATGTTTGACCACCTTAACTTGGTCAAAACTTCATGAAATTCATTCCTTTTTTTTTAATCCTATAGTATGCAAAACATAAAATGTGATGCATGTTTCGGATTCAAAAAATGTGATACTGTTTGAAATCTATAGATGTTTTTCAATCAGCCTATCAATTAGGACTTTTGTCGTAATTCAAATAGAAAATGAATAATAATTATTTATTAAATTCAAAGTAAAGCATAATTTATATTGGTGGAAAGTTGAGAATCCCCTTTAAAAACCCTTTTCATTTCATCAATTTTGAGTGAAAAAAAGGTCGCCAGCCACATTACACTACACATACCCATCATATCGCCACTTTTTGGCCCATCATGATCCTTCACATACCCTAAATCTTCTAAGTGGTAGTGTGGATGGCCTTGAATTAGATGGTAATGATTCCCATTGAGGAATAATATCACCCTCATGCACATCATGCACATCCAATGAAGTCCTATTAATACCTTTCCTTTTGCCTCCTCGTGCTATTTTGCTACTTCTCTTTCCAAATCAGCAATCTCATTAGCAGAAAACATGGGCTCCACGAATTTAGCAATCCCATGTGAATATGGATCGATGTCACCTAGGTCACTTGTTTCACATCTCTCCTACCCCTCCACCTTTTTGGCACATAGACAAAGGTTGTACCACACAAAAACGAGATCATTTGGGCACTTTTGAGTCAACTTGTTTCCCTTCTTCATGTGATGGTCAAAATGTCATTAGGTCGAAAGCATGGAGGAGAAAATGCAAAAAACTGAGATGTTGGGGATTTCTAAGTATGAATCTCATAATGCAGTGGTTGGTGAGTTTCCTCATTAGACTTGATGGAAACTTGCTTGCAACTCATTGGCAAGTCACTTGCTAGACTATTTCTATTCATGATTATTTGTGAGTTGGTGAGTAAATAACTAAGTTCTTCATCTATGTTGTGGGGTATTGATGGTTGAAGTATTGAAGGAGGGTATGTGCAGGATCATGGTGCGCCAAAAAGTGGCAATATTATGGGTATATGTAGGGTATGTGGCTGACAACCTTTTTTTTCACCCAAAATTAATGAAACGAAAAGGGTTTTTAGAGGAGATTCTCAGCTTTCCAAAAATATAAATTATGATTTAATTTGAATTTAATAAATAATTATTATTCATTTTCTATTAGAATTATGACTAAAGTCCTGATCGATAGGTTGATTGAAAAACATCTATAACTTTCAAGCGGTATCATATTTTTTGAATCCAAAACATGCGTCACATTCTATGCTTCACATACTATATGATTAAAAAAAGAAAAATTAAATTTCATGAAGTTTTTGGTCAAAATGAGTTTTATATTTTCTAAAAGTTGTAATAAAAATTCATAATTAATTATTTACTTGGAAAAAAATTACAAAAAATATGCATCACATCCGACATGAGTCCTCTACTTATATATAAAATCTTACAAAAATATTATCATTTTATTATGGTTAGGGTGGTCAGACAGACACCTACTTCTTATTTTTTCCCTAAAATTTAAGTACTACTGCATTGAAATTTCAAAATTTCACCAAATAGATTTTATTTATTTTTAAATAAACCTAGTATTTGAGAAACTACATTCAATTTTCTACAAATTCTATTCTTGCTTATTTTTGAAATAATATGGATGACTTATTCAAATATTTATGTCAAGTTTCCTAACACTGATTTTTCTAAATTTTTTGCCACTTAAGGGCCTATTTTTTGCACAATGATCCTGCACATACCCAGGAGTTCAACGTTCCATAGCAATAAAAATCTAGCATATGTTAGGATCAATATAGTAGGCCAAATCAGACAAAAGAGCGGATAAAACTACCAAAAAAATAAGAGTTAAGGATAGCAAAAGTAGAGAAAGGCATGAGAAAAGAGAGCAAGGTGCCCAACTAACAGAAAAAGGAAAACTCCAAAAAGAATGAGAGGGAGAGAAAAGAAATAAATGTAGAATGGAAAATCCATAGGACAACCATGTACAATGAGGGAAAAAATGAGAAAATATCTCCAAAATGATAGTCTAGCAACTAAAAATTGGGAAAGTTCTTAGAAATAAAGCCAATTTAAGAAGAATAAGTGAAAATTCTATCTTCATTGACAAGGAAAAAAAAGGATGGAAAGTAACAATTTTTTTTAAGATGTTGCCAACTTGAGAGAAGTAGTTGTCTTGAAAACTTAGGTTTTCCATCCAATTAATAGCTTTATTCAATTCTCGATGAGCGTGCAGAAAATGAAAGTTTATAAACATTCTTAATAAGATCTTAGCTTCCTCAAGAATTTCATTGATATGCCAGTTGTAGATATCCCTATTTTGCATCCCATTGATGATGATGTTTGAATCATCCTCAATAATCAGATTATGAGCACCTATTTGGAGTCCTAATTTGAGATCTAAGATTAAATATTCATCCTCTAAAATCTTGTTCTAATTAATTCTAGTAAACTAATTCCCAAAAGCATGTACATCTCCTTTGTGATTCCTAAGAAGAGTCCCCACACTTGAGCATCCGATATTCTTCTTGGAAGCACCATTAAAATTGAATTTAATCTATCCAATTAGAAGGGATCACAATTTTGTAGAATCCTTCTTGACTAAAGTTTTAGAGAGAATACCATCATGATAATTCCTAACTTCTAACCAATTTCTCAAAATAGTAGCTTTTCTTAGATTTTCTTCCTTGAATTTAGCCATTTATAGATAGTAATGCTGCAAGAGCTAGCCATGGAAATTTATTTCCATAATTGGTCTTGGCTTTTTTTCTTTTCTTTTGAATATTCTACTATTCCTTTCTACCCATAACTTCCAAGCTATGAAACTTGGGGCCAAGTACTATAATTATTGGAGGGTATTGAGAGTAATGGGGCATGACCAAGCGTCAAAGAAATATTTGATCCCATATCTTTTGGAAAAATCACAATGTAGGATCAAATGATTTTGATTCTCTTCTTAAATTTGACACAAAGGACATTGACTAAGTCCAAAGAAAACCCGCTTTTGAAGTTGCTCCCAATTGAGGATCTTAGAATAACATACTGGAAAAATAAAGAACTTAGGTTTGGGCTAGGCCTTCGAGGTCTAAATCTTCCCATAGGAGAATGGAGGGGGATCATTTCCTCAAGTCAAAAACTTTTCGTACCCTTCACTAATAGAGTAGGCCCAAATACCATACTTACCTTGGAGTATATTATTAGGCTTTCCCCAAGAAGATACTTACTTTGGAGTATATTATCCCAAGAGGCAAAATTACTAGTTATGAATCTCCAAACTATTTTACCCATAGGGGCTTAATTGAAGAGTCTAGTATCCTTGAGACCAACCTCCTCTGCAAATGTTGCTACAAATCTTATCCCAAGAGATGAGAGAACTTAAAATGTTCACTAGTACCTCTACATAGATTTTTTTGCATGACAATAGTAATTTTGTAATCAACGCTCCTCAAGGCATGTTATGGGACTTTTCCCCAAAGTGTAAGAAAGTTATTTTTCTAAAATAACCCTTTAAAATTATAAGGGAGATAGCAAAATAAAGGATATTATGCTTCTTTGGTTAAAATAGGCATTAATAAAGAGTATATATATAAACTCTTTTAAAAGGGGAGGAATAGTTGTATTTGTTTAAATATGTAATATGCAACCCTATTTTTCCTTTATTTTTTATTTTTGGTTTTTATGAATGTTGTGTGATATATTTGTAATGTTTGATACAACAATATAATGCAGCAAAATAGAAGATATTGCAATAATATTTTCAACTCAAAAATTAACCATTACATAGGGAATACACAACTAAAAATCTCAAATTTTTGTATCAGCTTTGATACTCAATATTTTCACAAAATATCAACAAACTAGTTCATAAAATATCCCCTATTATCTAAAACAACAATACCCAAAAAACCTAGGAGTTACAAATCATGAACTCACAAGTAAGATATACCTTGAAACCCTTTGAAAATGGATGCTAGCTACAAGTAACACCTCCAATGGAAGAAATGATGCCAACACAGTGCTCTCCAACCCTAGGTGACCTCCCAAGAAGCAACATGCTTTCCTAAAACCCTAGTTGCTCCTTCAAATACTCCAAACTCCTCTCAAAATGTACGGCCAACTCTGAAAATGGTATAGCCAGCATGAGAGCCACTATTGCTCCTCAAAATCTGTTGCCAATGATCTCCAATCTATTCAATAAGATGATCTTTCAAATCTGAAATGTATCTATGAAGCTCAAATTCCAAATCTCTATCTACAAATGAAGCTCAATTGTGATTCCTGAAGTGAAATCACCAAGAAACCTCCAAACTATGTCTTCCAACAACATAAAGAATGTTTCTTGCAAGAAATTTCGTCCTCACAAACCCTAGAAGAACCAACTCCTTCAACCAAAATAACAAAGATATCAACCAAGCATAGACTTTGAATGGGTCTATCAACTGTCGCCCATAGAGGATCTTTCACCACCATGGATGATATTCTTCAAGAGTGGTTTCATCCTCCAAAAGTTTGAGATGAACCAAGTTCAATATCCAAAACCACAAGGGTTTCAATAAGAGAAATAGAATAAAACTCAACATATGCAAATGAGCTCTCATAACCTCCTTTTATACTTTTCCTGCCAGACTCTCCAAAAGCTTCTATTTAAAATTCACTTTTTAATTAAAACTCTATTTTATCTTTGAAAAAGACCTTTTAATTAAAATTATAATAATTTGATATGCAAGGCCCTTGTTTTATGCATCGATGATTTAAAACATTTCATCTCGGTTCCGATGAGCTATCACACTAAGGTGCTTTTAAATTTTTTTAAATGATATTTAGTGACCTTAGTAAAACAATTAAAATAAAGCCATTAATGCACCCATTTTTACAAAAATTGTTGGAATGCATCAGAATAAAAAATAACTACATTAGAGAGATCTCGATGAAGAATAATGATAAAACGAAGCCAACCAAGCAGCTTTCTATAAATAGACCTCTCCAAGATTCTTGGAGAGCACACTAGAAGCCAAAAATCACCTCAGAAAGAGGCATAGGAGTCCTCCCGACCACCTAAGCTCATTGGAATCATCATATTACCCCTTTGATCATGCTGACACAAACCCAGAAAGTCAGCTCCAAGTGCAAAGAAAGAGAACCCAAAAATGGGGACATTACAATTCACCCTTCCCAAAGATTGCTTGTCCTCAAGCAATGCCAATGCACCCACCATAACATCTTACTGAAACCAACTGAACCCAAGTGTAATCCCTGGGTCCCAAGTCAATCTCTATAGATGTCCACCATGTTGTCGTTGTACTACTTTGATAAAAACTATAAACTCAGCATGCTCCAACTGCACTCTCAACTCCTATGACCCCAAAAATTGAACATCAACAACACTCGTACTAAAATATTTGCAAGGGCTGAAAATTGTATCCTGAAAAATATCCTACCAAAGCTACTCAATGAAATCCATATATGAAATCCCACTGTCTAACTCGATTTTGGGCAACAAAAAATATAATCTACTCAACTTCAAAGAGAAACCCTTAGCAAACCTCCTCATAATGTCCCAGAAGTGATACAAATCAATCCCTAATCAAAAGCTGATAATAACAGTGCCATCTCGGAAAGCATACATCTTGACCATGCTCTCCCAATCATAGAATGATAACTCTACATTGACACCCAATCTCCAAGTGTCAATATGGTCATACCGAGCACACCAACTCATCCAATCAACTGCAACCATCAAAATAACAACTAAATATATACACATCAACAACTTGAATTGATTGTAGTCACTATCACTCATACCGGTGAGAGATGGAAATAAATGCTCTAACTCTGTAAGTCCTCCCACAACCTGTTGCCACAAATCCTGTAAGTACTTGAAGTCCATCTACTTATACATTGAAATTTCCATAAATGTTGGAATACTAGGACAACATCTGTCATAAAAGATTACCCCTGAAAACGTAGGGAATTCGAATGTGGGAATGACCAATGGAACTCCTCCAATAACCAAATTACCTCTAGTAATCAACACCAATTGAGAATTACTCCATTGTTGGGTTGGAGGTGTTGGCCAATCCATCTACATGATATCATTCATTGTCCTATATAGGCTAATTGGAAAGTGGATAACAGTACCAACTCCTAAGTCATGTCCACCATTCCAATTTTGGATCAACATCTCACCCCTAAAAACTATCCCTAGATCCCAAGTTCTATGATTACCATCAATCATACTCACACACACGTCCTCTTGGTTGTTGCAACAACTAATGACAATACTAATAAGTTTGAAAATCAGATCTATAACTACCTCATAATTACTTCTACTGACATAAATTGGTAATATCTCATTAGCATTCCAATTCCAAATGCCATAGTGACAAACCTGTGCACACCAATCCATGCAATCAACTGCTATCATCAATGCAAGGTCTGAAAATTTCATGATCAACACCATAGAACAACCCTTAAACATTAACGTGTAAATTGGAAACCAAAGAACCATGTCTAAACACTCTTTCTCAATTAGATGCACCTTGTTGTTATGCATTTTCATGAAGTAAGGAATAGTGAAATCATTATGAAACATCATATCACATGAGCCCACAAACAACATTTCATGCTTAGCCATAAAACTTTGAATATCAACAAGATGGAGCCCTTTATTAGTCAAACTTAAAACTCTTATCCACCATCTCACAATAAAAAAAATCATATAGAGATAATGGATTGTTGTTCACAATCATAAAATTAGCATCTAGCTCATACCTTTCATCAGTGTCTTCATGGATCTCTTGCATACCTTCTCCCATTTCAAGATGTTCATCATTATTAACATATTCAAGAAGTATATCATGCCCATACCAAGACAATAGGCTATTTTTTTTTAAATTGGGGAAAACAGATTTTGATGGGATCCGGAACCCATTACAACCAAAAGCCAAGCAGCTTAAAAAGCCAAAAAAAACAGACTACAGAAAAGACAGCTTGCAGTCAACAAAAAACCAGCTCACAAACAAACACCATTAAGTTTTACAATTAGAGTTTCGTTTGTTGGAGTGAAGAGTCATATCGAAAGAAGGCCCAAACGGTTTACATTTTTTTCCAGTAACAGTAGTCCAGCCTTCTTCAACTTGTGTTGCCTTAGCTTGCCAAGCCAGCCCATCAATTTCTTGAGGATGACAATCCGCAACCCGAGAGGTAACATCAGAGTTCACCTGAATAGGTGTGGAAATAACTGGAGAGCAATTAGAGGTGGGAAACAAAGCACCATCAGTAGAGACAGAAACCGGTCTAGTCAAATGCTTAATATGATTTAACATGGAAGCTTCCCCAGCGGAGGAAGGAGAAACCCCAGCAGTCGAAACCCCAACAATCTGTGAATCAGAAGCCCCAGCAGCAAGTGAATCAGAAACCCCAGCAATATGTGAGTCAAAAGCCCCAGCAGCATGTGAATCAGAAGCCACCATCTCAGAGAAGCTCTGAAGTGGATCAAATTTCTTCTCCACCGTGTAATGTTGTTGAGAAGCGCCATTCCACCAAGTAGCTATCTTAGTCTTCTTCTCAAGACCACATTGAACAGCAGCATGTCCTGTTTTGAAGCATCTTCTACAGTAGAAAGGGACCCCCTCATAATCCAACAATTGGATCCAAGACCCCCTAGAAGATTTTAAGAGAACCTCAGCAAGCAGTCCTTTTGAGACATCAATTTCAACAAGTATTTTGGAAAAGGTAGAGTGATAAAGATCATAAAATTCATTGTCCACAGTTAAAAAATCACCTAGGGCATCACCAACCTCCTCTAGGAGAGAGTCATGCCAAAGGTGAAGGGGGGGATTAGGCAACCAGACCCAAATTGGGAATTTATTGAAGGTTTCAGAAGCTGGGTTAAAGTTGGAGTGCCAAGGTTTAACCATCAAATAGTATTTGTCCTCCCAGCAAAAGAAATTTTCATACAAGATTTTATCTCTATCTGAAGTATTTTCGAACTTAGCAACAAAAAATCCTTTGGCCATAGGGAATATTTGAACTTTACCAGTGATGAGGGGCTCCCATTTATTGGTGATCCAAGAGTGCAGCTGAGGAAGGCTTGGCCAAAAGCCCCTAAACCGACAAATCACCCCTTGAGCAAAAATCCCTGCTACACTATCACCTATTTCTTCTGCTAACTCGTCCTTAATCTTCACTATGATGGAGTTTTTCATAGGGATGAAACCATCAAAACTCTGCTTAATATTCATATATGATCTAGGTGCACGCACAGATGAGCCAACACCCTTGATACTCTTACCAAATCCAGCCCGGATGCCAGAACCAGTGCCAACCCCAGCGCCAACACTAGTACCAGCCCTGACGCCAGCACCAGCCCTAGCCCCGATGCCAGCACCCACTCCAGCACCCCTGAGAGCCTCACCAGAAACAAAAAACTCCCCTGCTAGCCCAGTATTCCGGCCCTGAGCAGAGGATTCCCCAGCCAGCACAGTTTTCCCGCTCGTGGTCATTTTGAATTGTTACTAAGGATCTTTGGCATATGTTGAATGTTGATATCTTTTGACAATAGGCTATTGTTAACACTCATAAAATCCACACTTTCTTCATTCCTTTCAGTGGTGTCTTCATAGGTTTCATGCGCTCCTTCACCCAATGCTAAATGCTCATCATTATCTGCGGATTCATAAAGTGCATCATGCTGAAATTTGCCTCCATTTCCTGTTATATCTGCTATCTCATGGCTGCAAGCTACCCTTTCATGCAAAAATTGATCCTCAATTAGGTTTCAATCTTTATCAACATACCAAACCTCTCCAATATGGGAAGTGTTGAAAGCATTATGCAACATTTCATCCTTATGGATTTCATCAATCCCTCCAACAATTTGTTTGATCTCCATAATCCTTGTGTCACTTGCTTGAACTTTGGATGGGGCTGCAATAGGAATAGAATTTTCTGCTTTGTATAAAGAAAAGTAAGCCATACTCAATTGCAAGCAAAGATCATGAACTTCTTTTTCTTTTCCTTCAGCATACTTGAAAGCCAAATCCTTGACCATAAGCAATTGCAAGTAATTTGATTTCATCATTTCCAAAGCTTCCTTGATAGAGTACAAGTGGGTATGAGTGACTCCACTTGCAACTCCCTTTTTCCTCTCCTCAATTTGAGTTTTCCAAATGAGATCTTCAACATATTTATGAATATCATATGCCCTTGTTAACACTTGTACAAATTTCTCATCTATAACCACAAGTGTGTCCTTCAAATCTTGCAATGCTAGAGGTATTTGGTCAAGTTCATCAAGGTTACTTGGGCTGCCACACGTTAAATTTTCTAATTTACTTTCATGTGTAGGAACCATATCATCATCAATATCAATTTTTTCACTAGTTGATGTCTTGCAATCCCCATGTAAAAATGTTGGGACAGCATTATGATCAAACACACTATCCTCAAAGGAATCCATCTTCTACTCACAAAGCTTATCAATAAGGATCTCTATTTCACCAACATAGAGATTTGTGTATAGATCACTTGTAGAAGCAACAAGTGAATCTTTTCCCTCAATTCCCATGGTATTGCTTTGTTGGAAGGAAACATTGCGGAAATAATTCTTTTGGTTGTTTGTCCCTACATCCACATTTGCTGATTTAGTGAACTCCAAATCAACAGATTGTTCGCTCTCATCATTACTATGAAGTTCAATGTACTCAACTTTGTTAATAGGAGAACTTGAAGAACTAACTCCATCCTCACTCTTAAGTGTATCATATCCATCATGAACAACTTCCGTCACCTGTATCTCTTTTCCAACCACCTCATATGTGACTATTTTCTCTTCCTTTGGTCTCTTTGCCATTTTACTTGTGCATTGGTGATTAGGTTCCCAAGGTCCTTTGCACGAGAAGCAAATATTTTGTCTTCTAAGATCATTCTTACTGATTTCCCTTTTTCTTGCATTTGTGTACTTCTTTACCTTAGTATTTGCTTTCTTTTCTTTAGCAACAAGGGAATCTAGCACTTCCAGATGCTCTACCAATTTCATTAAACTCCTATCGTAGTCTTGAAAATTTTACATTAATTATGTTAAAAGATCCAGCATAGAATTCATCTTTTCCCAACCAACAGTCAAATGCAACTGAGAGAAAACCCAATACTATCTTGAAACTTCTACAATCAAAATGTGTTTCCAAACTCACAGGTTGGCAGGATGCACAACTTTGAGACCACTATAATATGCAACCCTATTTTTCCTTTGTTATTTTTTGGTTTTGATGAATGTTTTGTAATATATTTGCAATGTTTGATATGTCAACAATATAATGCAGCAAAATAGAAGATATTGAAATAATATTTTCAACTAAAAAACTAAACATTACAAAGGGAATACACAACTAAAAATTCTAGATTTTTATATCAGCTTAGATACTTAGTATTTTCACAAAATATTGACAACCCAATTCATAAAATATCCCCTATTATCTAAAACAATACTTGAAAAATTTGGGAGTTACAAATCATGAACTCACAAGTAAGATATGCTTTGAAACCCTCTAAAAATAGATGCTAGCTGCAAGTAACACCTCCAATGGAAGAAATGATGCCAACACAGTGCTCTCTAGCCCTAAGCAACCTCCCAAGAAGCAACACGCTTTCCCAAAACCCTAGTCACTCCTTCAAATACTCCAAACTCCTTTCAAAATGTACGACCAGCTCTAGAAAATGGTATGGATAGTATGAGAGCCACTATTGCTTCTCAAAATCTACTGCTAATGATCTCCAATCTGCTCAATAGGATGATCTTTCAAATCTAAAATGTATCTATGAAGCTCAAATTGTGAATCTCTGACTGCAAATGAAGCTCAACTATGATTCTTAAAGTGAAATCACCAAGAATCCTCTAGAATGTGTCTTCCAACAACATAGAGAATGTTTCCTGGAAGGGATTTTGTCCTCACAAACCCTAGAAGAAGAAGAACCAACTCCTCCAACCAAAATAACAAAGATTTTAACCAAGCAGAGACTCTGAATGAATCTATCAGCTATCACCTAGAGAGGATCTTTCACCATCATGGATGATATTCTTCAAGAGGGGTTTCATCCTCCAAAAGTTTGAGATAAAATAAGTTCAATCTCCAGAACCACAAGGGTTTCAATAAGAGAAATAGAATAAAACTCAACATATGCAAATGAGCTCTCATAACCTCTTTTTATACTTTTCCCACTAGACTCTCCAGAAGCTTCTATTTAAAATTCACTTTTAATTAAAACTCTATTTTAGCTCTGAAAAGGACCTTTTAATTAAAATAATCATAATTTGATCCGCAAGGCCTTGTTTAACTGGTTATTAATAAATTTTTTGTCAACCAATTTACATATTAGTATTTTATTAGGAAGATTTTATTTTTCTAAAGTCAACATGCAAATTTTTTAATTTTATAAATTTTCAAAAATATTTTTCTTCAATGTGATTGGATGAAAAACTTAAAGTGTTGTGGGTGGATTTGTCAGCATGCCACTTAGTTTTTTTTGGCTTTTTTTTTTGTAGTGTTTTTTGGAATGTTTTTTTGGCGCGAACTTCAGTGTAGAGGCTAACGGGCTCTGGAAAACTAAGCCTATTAGGTTAAGTGTTGGTTGTTTCTTACGAAATGTCATTCAGGTTAATTTTTGTGTTCTAGTATGACATGCATTTTGTGTGCTTTAGTTTTTTGTAGTTGAGATTTGCTTTCAATTTCATGGTTTCTGAAGCAGGCATGGTTATTCTTCAAGCTGGGGTTTGTAGATTAGAGATTGGAAGGAAATTTCGGTGAGTTTGAGCCTTGGTTTTGGCTTTTGATTTATTTAGATTCAGGTCTATCAATCACTATGTTTTATTAACCATTAGAAATTCAAAATAATTGATTTAGAATGCGACCCATAAAATTCTTAATGGGTTTCAATTCTTTTGGTGTAGGATACCATCAATGAACTTTTCAAGCTGGTTTGGACCCAAACAAGCAAAGGTAACGCTACATTTTGTTTCCATTTTTTTTGTGCCTCTCTCTAACGTATTTTGATATGGGTGGTCATGAAACTAGTAATTATGCATATATGCAATGAATATCTCTCTCACGAGTTCACATTGCTACCTCCCTTGTCATAACGCGCTCAAAAGAAGGGAAAACTGATCTGGAGGTATATTTGTATAATCTCACTTAGTTATTGGGCTGCATAAAATTGTCCAATAGATCAATATAAAACTGAGAAACAACAAAAAAAACTACAACCTAATTTACATGTGCATTGAATTTGGACATTCTGTCTCACATGGTAGCAGTAGTGGAAAAATTGGATGGGCTTTCTTAGAGAGTAAAATTAAAAATATGAAGAAGAGCTTCATTGTTTGATCTTTTGGCATGGATGTACATTCAATTTAATTCCCACGCAAACACATTCTATGCTTAGTCAGCTCTCAAGCCTCTGTTTGAGAGAGGCTTCAGTAAAAAATTTTAATTGTCTCGCCAATGACTCTGTTTATGGTGTTTTGTTGTGGATTCACAACGGACTGCTGATTCCAACGAGACTGCAAAGAGATGAGAGGAAAATATGGGAAGGAGCAAGATAAGAAAGTTTGTGGTGGAGTATCTACAGGAGAAAAGGTTAAAAGGGGTGACAAAGGCATGATTGAAATAGAAGTGAAGGCTATGGCCATCAACACACAATCAACCATAAAGGTGTTATGGAAGATTGTTGAAGATATGGTCATAGGAACTGTCACGGGTGTTGTGCAAGCTGCCAAAAAGACTATTATGGGGACTGAACATCGTGAGCATTAATGTTTTCTTTGGAATGGCTACCGTTCATTGTATATGCTTTAGCTCTGTATATGTGAGTGCGCAGTTATAATATTATGTTATATACAGTCCTATCCTATACTGTTTGAAACACATTGATTTTGCTTGGTGCTTGCTACTTGTGAAATCATATTATTACTAGCATTGAATGTCTGAAGATATTCAAAGTTATTCATTGGTCTAGGCATCTTAAGTATCTACTGTATGATGATGTGATATCAGATCATGGATTCATAAAATTTCTTGTATCTTTATTGATAGAGACACTTTGAGGAGATAAAATATAACTTATTCAATTTCAAACTGACTCAGGAGAGTGGCTACTATTTTCACTTGTTTCTTACATATGTTTGTTTTTATGGATTTGATTGTGCCATCTGCACTAATTTATATAACTTATTGAAATTAAATGACAGTGTGAGTAGTTAATATGTCATTTTGAAAGTTGCTTTCTCCGTTAGTTGATCATGTTAGTTCCAAGCCTTTAATGCAGGATATTCATAATGTTGGGGAAATTTCATGAAGATATTAAACTTATGTGTATCAAAAATCTCTTAGAGCTTTTGGAGCTAAAGATAGCACCTCAAGTTTAAGATGGTCTTCAAAGTTCTTTCTAGCTACTGGCTGATATTTTTTAGGAGATTCCATTCTTTTTACCTTCAATCCCCTGCTTTCAGTCTGCCTTCACCAAGAGTACTTAGTTATCATACTCCTTTGGGACTTTGAGACTAGAGGGCTTCAAATATTGAAGTTAAAATTCAATATTGTAAGAGAGAGCAATGGCCAAAAAATTGTATTAATTTAGAATAGAATAGGTATCCAGACTTTCCACAACTTACTTTGAGTAGATTAACAAATTCCTGGAATCCCTGTGTACGAATGAAAATTCTATTTAATTTGTATTCATTTTGTAAGTTATTTTCTACCCATTTACTCATTTTGTTATGTGTAAACATCTGTGCTATTTTCATATTGTACTCCATCTTTTCTAAAATAAAAACAGGTTCACAAAGGTCTATGGTTTAGGAAGTCTAAGACTAAATCATTCTAACTTCAATTCTTCAATTTCTTGGTCATGATGTATATGAGCATCCATTGTATTAATATCCAAAATTGTATAACTAATAAGCTATAGAAAATGCAGGCTAATAAAATTAAATATTTACTTGTTCACAGGATTTATGAACAAAAAAGGGAACTCGTACCATATAAACTGTAGAGGAGGGGGACTGACTACTCAAGACCCTAGGTCACGGGAGGATCTTGAACAATAGACTACCCTGATCTACCTCAAGCTAACAAAATGTTTCAGGAGAGTTTAACATTTAGAGGCTGAAAGGAAGAGCAATTGGGTTGCTACTGTCTTTTTACAAGGTCGAATGTTAAAGGAAGTCAGGTGAGCAAGTTTCGAGAGTCTGTACTATGACTTAGACAGCTCACTACCAGAGGACTACAACACAAGACACGGACAACACCACGATGTGTTGGCATCTCAGTGGGGCATTGGCGTCCATACAAACATAAAGCATAAAGTACAGTCAAAAACCAAGGAAAACCTACTATCAACCTAACATATATAGTTTGATGCAATAACAAAAACAAAAAGTAGAAAAACAAAAGAATATCAAGAAGAGAACTAAGACTAAATCTAATTAGGAAATGACAAAGAAGGGTAAGGAAAGCTCACCTCCTACCCACAAGTTGATATCTTCAAGATCTTCACCTCAAGGGGAACTTGCACATAGAAGACGAAAAATGTTGGGGTTGTGTTTAGAGGATTGCCACAGTCAGTTCCCCGCTTTGGTGTTTCCATCTCCACGAATAACCAAGATAGCAATGATTGGAGAAATATGATAAAGAAAGATATTGAAATAGCAATACCAAGCAATACGTTGAACAACAATATGCTATGATATTAAAATGATAATGCCAAGTAAAAGGAAGATGGAGTGATATCACCTTCAACCATGTGCACTCAAGGAAAATGGAAGGAGTGAGCTCATGAGCTTTCAAAGATTAACGTTGCCACAACAACGAAGAGAATGAACCAACAAAGTATCAACTTGCATCTTCAATGGAGGTGGTGGAGCTTGAAGGAGCTGAAAGTGAGTGAGAAGAGTAAAGAAAGTTTTCCAAAGTGTCTAGATGGTCAAGAAGCATGGAAGAATGGATGAGATAGGCTTTTGAAAGGTGAAAATGGAAGCAAAAGAGTCATTCAAAGTTGGTCTAAAGGGAAGGAGACATTAGAATTCATGTCCAATGGAGGAGTGTAACGCCTTTGCCGATTCCAGAGGCAAGAATCCTATCAAGACGATAGTGCAACGCACGGAGCATGCCACACAGACGTCTGTTTGTTGTGCTAGCATCCTCAATAGAATATCCCCCACCAACACATAAAAAAGTTTCCAAGTGGACAAGGGAAGGTGGCGGAAATATGAATTGCATTATTGGATTTAATTCTCTAAGGTAGGAGGTAGCGTAAATGGGGAATTTACCTAGGGGTACAAATTCACACCATTATATTTTGCCTCCACTTTAGCGAGCATAAGTATTAAGGAATGCACGATAAAGTAAAGTGAAAGCTGAGGAATGTATACTTGCACTGTTAAGGAAGCAGATTGCAATTTGGTGAACTTGGTTGCAGGAGAGAGAGATGGCTCCACAAGTACTTAGCCCTATTGAGATTTGAACAAAAGCATCACAAGTGCTCGGTCCTTCGGAAGGTGAACAAAAGTGTTGTAGGTGATTGTTCCTACGAAAGGTGAACAAAAGGCTCTGTAGGTGCTTGGTCCTATAGAGTTGGCTCTATGGGTGCTCGATCCCACAGAAGATGAACAAAAGGTTCTACAGGTGCTCGGTCCTGCAGAATGAAAACACTTCACAGGTGCTTGGTCCTGCAAAGGAGGCACAACAGGTGCTCGGTCCTTAGGGAGGACATATGTGAAATGCTCCGTAGGGTCTAATTGACCCTCATAGGTGCTTAGTCTTGCAAGGCAACATGTTAATCAGTAGACAAAACATGTTAGGCAAGAAAAAAGTCACGCAGACAGACAAAGACTCATATCCCAAAACAAGCAATTGAAGGAGAAGCTTTCAAAGGGGTCCCTCAAGAATCCTTCAAAAGAAAGAGGGGTCTGCTCAAGGTACGCTTTGTTTGAAAAGTGATGACATTTTTCACAAATGATCCTATCATCAAGGAATCCGAAAAAAAAAAAATGGCCTCCTCGAAGGAAAATTCTTAATTTTTTTTTGCTACGAATTTGATTTCAAAAGAAATTCTTGCTAAGGGGATCCTTTTCTGAAGGATGCAATTTTTGAAAAAATGCAAATATTTTCAACAAGGGATTCATTGGCCATCGAATACACCTTATTGAAAATTGGAGAGGTAGGGCCCCTGCTTAGGATGATGCATGCGAACTGAAGGAGCATGTGTTATCCTAAGGAAAGGAAGAATGTGTAGAAATGTTGTGGCCCACGATACATGACAAGATGTAGATGTGGAAATGTTGTCGCACATGCAAGGGACAACACATAGGCACCACAACATCAAGAAGCAAGAAAAGAAGAGAGAAAGATAAAAAAGAAAGGAAAAGCAAAGACAAAAAAATCAAGAGACAAGGGTATTTGATATTTTAGGGCTAGAACTACTCATAGATATAAATAGATATGACATAATATAATATACATATGAATAGACGTCAATCCCCTACTATATCAGATCATGAAGAAGGGTACGTGAAAACAAAATAAAAATAAAAAATTGGGTCAACATGGAAGAGAGGCCTAAATGCCCCCAACACTTTGCATTGTCCCCAATTGTTGAAAATCAAGGCACAACAAATAGAAGAATGATGCAACAAATAGAAGAAGTTTAGGACACAAAAAACTCATGTATCCAAGCACCTACAAGGGTGACAAGGGTCCTCCAGGGACACATAAAACAAGCATGGGGGGAAACGCAATGCACACCCAAATCTAATCTATAGATAAAGAAGAGATGCCCTCCTAGTCCTCAACAACAAAGAGGTTGTCGTTCTCCCAATTTAGATCATTATAGGGAGAGGGTGGATGAACCTACAAGGGCAAGATAGCAAGGGGAGCACCCTCTGACTCTCTTGTGACAAGATCTAAGGAAGAGGGCCCTTTGAGGTCTTCTTCACTCAACTCTTGTGAGGTAAATGTCATTGAATTTGCAAAAATTGCCGACAGAGTTGGGACATTGTCCGCCAAGTTGAACATACACTTGATGGGAGTGCCATGTGTCAACTGGGCAGGCGAAGTAGGCATCTGAGATCCATTGTTGACCTTACTGAAAGACTCAGAGGCAGTGAACAACTCGAAGGATGTCAGGGATACCTCTTTCACTAGGACGACGCAAGCCAAAGAAGAACCCTCTCCTAAAGAGGGCAATCCTTTCTTCTGACCCCCATTAGAAGCAAGGTCGTCCTCCAACTTGCGCTTCATCAAAGGATGTGAGATCCCCACAGAAGAAGTGGAAGGTGAGGAAGACGAGGACTCAACCGCAGTGGACACCATGAAGGTATTCAACATATCCATGAGCTTCGGAAAAGGTGGGATGTTCGGAAGGGACATCAAAAGAGGAGGCTCAACTGATGGAGCGATGAACACTTGCACCCTTTTAGTGTGAGGGTCATCCATGCTTGCAAGAGAAGCAAGATCGAGGCGATGGGAACCAAAGCAGAAGGGGTAGAAGAGGAGAGCATAATAGGAGGTTCCAAAATAGGAGTTGTTGGCTCCTCTCCTACCTTCTGCAAGGTAGCTTGCTCAATAGTCAGAGCCTTCCTCCAGCACTTACGCTCACGTGCAAGGTGGTTTCCTTGGCTCCAAGATCTAGAAGCTGTGGCTTGAGGAGGAGCAGAAGGATCTTGTTCTTCCATGGGAGTGTCCATCATAGTTGTTGTTGACAGAGGGAGTGGCTCCTAGATAGAAATAGGAGGAAGAGATGTAGGAATAGGAACAACAATCAATGGAGAAGCAAACTCAAGTGCCTCGACAGTGGGCCTCTTCCCATTAGCCACCCTAGGGGTAGGAGCAGTAGGAGGCCGCAGAGGTTGAGACATTAGAGGAAACTCCATGGGGACCCTTCCCCTTACCATAGACAACGAGTCGAGGCACCATGGGAAAGACAAGAAGGTTGAACACCTGACTCTTGGCCTTCTACCAAGTGGGAACCATTGGACTCCAAATGAGATGCATGGAGGTGGAAGCCGAAGGCGCCACAGTAGGGTGAGAGGCGAGAGCGGATGGAACAATAAAAGAAGAGGAAGGCTCCTGAGCACAAGAATACTTCCCTTGTGATAGGTAGCCTTGTTCCACCTATTCTAATTCTAATTCTAATTCTTAGCACTATGATAGGCATCCCTATTCTACCTATTCTAATTTTGATTCTTGTTGATTGTCTTACTTGTGTTTTGACAATATTTATAATTGATTTGAATAGAAAATTAAGTGCAGAAATAATAGAACTTGCAGCAAAGAAAAACTCAAAAATTTCACTTATATTCAACTATACAACTACTTGGAAATTCCAGATTTGTATTACAACCAAAATATTGAGGACTTCTCGAATATGACTACTACCCAGTTCATAAAATATCATCTAATCCAACATACCCAGAAAAAGTTAGCCACTTTGACAATGTGTTGTAGAAGAAACCAGCAATTGGAAGCCATGAAATGATGGATTCGACCTTCACAAATTGATGTCTCTGCTATCCTCAAAGTGGTTGAGTGCTCCTTAGCCCTAGGTGCCACCAAACCCCCAAATAAATGTTCGAAACCCTAGGTGACCAACATGTAAACCCTCATACCCCTCTTTAAAGTGGTACAACCAACATAAGCAATTGTACAACCCAACAATGAGGATGAAATAATAGCAGCAAACTTCTCCAAAACCCCTTAATTCATCCTCCACAAATTTGATGCACAATGCACTCAACAAATATGGAAGTACAAACTCTTCCTGTAATTCCAACTGTGATTCCTATGTGAAACCACCATAGAATCCCCAAGATTGGATCTCTCACCAACATCAGAGATGATTCCTACGAGGGATTTCATCCCCACAAACTCTAAGAAGAATAGTCTCCTCCAAGAACCTAAGAAATATCAAATATTCATCTAGCATAATGAAAGAATGAGCTCAAAAGCTCTTATAAAGCCACTCCAAACCCTAACGCCTCCTTTTAGGGTTTTAGAAGATTTAAATTTAAATTATTTTCCCCCCTTATGACTCCATAGGTGTTGCACTTTAAGTTATAACCTTTTATAATTTAATTTTCACTGATGTCTCCCATGGCCCCCTTCGAGAAGTCACTTTATTAAAATAACATAAGTCAAATTATTTAATTTAACTTTAATAACATAATGTTATTTTAAATAATTACATAGGACCATAATAACAATAAAATATTTATGCCAACCTCACCAAGCTGGATAAATGGTAACCAAGGTTCCCTAACCACACCCTGTTAGCCTATGGGAACAACTGAATAGGCTAACCCTGACAACTACTAAGAAAAGCTAGGGAGGGGACATTACATCCCCTTCCCCTTTTGAGAGGAGGAAGAGGTAGCCTGCTACTACATGATCATAGAATCCTTAATTGAAATAACATAAGGGGGAAGGAGGATAGGTCACTTTCGACACTATGCCCCCATTCTTGTATTTTGCATAAGTGTGATACAATAGGTCCATCCTTGGAGGAAGTGCACCAATAGGGGTAGGCCAAAAGTGATCTAATGAATAGGCCCCATGCAACTCCAGGGGTTTATACCCAGTGTTGTGCACGACGTGCACTGAGCCCTCATGAGATAATTTCAAACATTTATGGATCACCGAAGGGATTGCATTCATGGAAACTAGCCAAGGGATGTCTAGCTTCACTATGAACACATCAGACTCTGAGATAATATCGGAAAGGGAATTCACAATCCTGGGCCCTACCAGGATTGAAAGGGTGATGGAACATATGGGAGGGATGGAAAGCCCATCATGCGTACATATTGTGCTCTTAGATTCATTGTACTCATCCTTATGTAAGAAGCTTATTAGCATAATCTCCTTTGTAATAACATTAACTTGACACATAGGATCAATGAGGATGTGACTCACGGTATTCCCATTGATACGAGTGGGAATGTACAAAGGAGAGGGTTCTCTATTCCCATTCATGGGCAGGTCCTATGATGTAAAGGTTATAGCAGGTGATCCATTCATAAGCTGTGCACAAGGAATGGGAAGATGCATGAAAGAAGCCATCTCTATATACTTCGAAAAGGGCTTTCTTAGGATACCCCAAAGGTTCGACAATTAGATAGTGACCTATTCTAGAATTCTCTTCACAATGTTTAGGGACTCTTCTAACTATGTTGCTAGGGGTTGTAGGTTGGGTTGCAAGGCTATGCAACACACACACACACAACACACCTAGAACACAAGAGAAGATTCCTTCAACACTACGAAATGGAACCAAGATAGTTCACGTTAGGTTCACCAAAATGTAGAGGAGGGGGACCGATTGCTCAGAACCCCAGGTCACAAGAGGGTCTAGAACAATAGGTTGCCTTGATCTACCTCAAGCTAACGAAATCTTTCAGGAGAGTTTATCATTAGGAGGTTGAAAGGAAGAGCAACTGGGTTGTTGCTATCCTTTTACAAGTCTGAATGTTCTAGGAAGTTAGGTGAGCAAGTTTCCAGAGTTCGGATTGTGACTTAGATAGCTCATTGCCAGAGGACTATAGTATGAGACATGGACGATAGTGTGGCGCACTGGCATCCGTATAGACAAAAAGCATAAAGTACAATAAAAAAACCAAGGAAAACCTACTATCAACCTAATAGATATAGTTTGATACAATAACAAAAAAAGAAAGCAGAAAAACAACAGAATATCAAGAAGAGAACTAAGACTAAATCTAATTATGAAATGACAATGAAGGGTGAGGAAAGCACACCTTCCTACCCACGAGTTGATATCTTCAAGATCTTCACCTCAAGGAGAACTTGCACACAGAAGATGAAAAAATGTTGGAGCTGTGTTTAGAGGACTGCCACAGTTAGTCCCCCACTTTGGGGTTTCCACCTCCATAGACAACAAAGGTAGCAATTATTTTAGAAATATAATAAAGAAAGATATTGAAATAGCAATACCAAGCAATACGTTGAACAACAATATGCTACGATATTAAAACGATAATGCCAAGTTAAAGGAAGATGGAGTGATATCACCTTCAACCACATGAACTCAAGGTAAATGGGAGAAGGAGTGAGCTCACAAGCTTTCAAAGATTGATGTTGCTGCAAGTTGCAACAACGAAGAGAATGAACCAACAAAGTATCAACTTGCAACTTCAATGGAGGTGGCGGATCTTGAAGGAGCTGAAAGTGAGTGAGAAGAGTGAAGAAAGTTGTCCAAAGTGTCCAAATGATCAAGAAGAATTAAATAATGGATGAGATAGGATTTTGAAAGGTGAAAATGGAGGAAAAAGAGTCATTCAAAGTTGGTCTGAAGGGCAAGAGACATTACACTTTGTTGTACCCAAACCAAATTTTTTGCTTCATTAAGGCATTTTGCTTAAAAGAGATTAAACCTTGTTAAAATGATGTCAAAACATAGTTTTTGGGAAAATCAAGCATGGAATTTGTGTCAGTTTGATGTTAGGAGGATTCTGGTGAAATTTGAAAAAAATGAAAATTAGGGTTTCAAGCACCCCTGTTTCAGGCCGTGAAATCCTAAAAAATTGAAACTTGTCAGAATTGACTAAAAATTGTTTTGATTGGCGTATTTTGCTTCATGATCACAATGGTGAAGTCAGATTCAGTTAAAACTCAGTCTAAGTCTGGTGGGTAATTTTCACTTTTTCATATGGAAAGCTAGGATTTTTGAGATAGTCAATGGCAGATGGCCAGAGACCAAGTATTGAAATCTAAGCATAAAACGCTCAAAAGAAGAATTTGTGGTGAGATAACTGCAAAATAATGTTGTCTCAAAGGAGATTTTTCGCCGGGATGAAAATCATAAAAAAATTTCTAACTCTAGAGCAGCAGAGCCCCTAGAGGCCAGGGGCGCCCTAGATTTCAAAGGCCCAGATTTCAGTTTTGAGGTTTGTCACTTCCAAGAAGACTTCTCAGGAATACTGTCATCTTCACGATGAGCTATCCAACTAGCTTGAAAGATCTATCTAGCACTTGATATGGGAGTTTCAACGAGAAATGGGGAAGTTTGAAAAATGACACTGGAAGGAAAAGCACAGCTTTTGCAAAAGGCACCCATCTTTTTGAGGGATCAGATGAAGGATTCCGACCAAACGACACCTAGGATGTTTGTCTCACATTTTGATCAGGCTTCGCAATGCATTCGTCAGCGGGTGAATCTAAGTTGTTGAACTGTCGAGATCAGAGGTCAAACACAAGGTTAAATCTTGGTTAGAATGACAAGGAAAAAGTAAAAGCGCCCCTGGGGGCTAGGGGTGCCCAAGGTTTTGGAGCCTTGAATGTCTTCTTTCTAGTGATCTTAGGTATTCATCCTATTTGTGTTACATCTAGCTTTCTGTTGCATATCTTCATCAGATCATAAGACGAGTCAGCAACCTATAGCTGGAGATTAAGTAGATTTTTAGCCAGTTTCAAAAATGGCTATCTATGGGAACAGTCCCTAGAGGCCAGGGGGGCCCTTGATTTTGACCTATCAAATGATGAAATTTGATGAAGTGTTCTCTTGAAGTTGTGCAGAATGGAGCCAGCTCCACAATGAGCCAATTATTCAGTCCTAAAGTTTTGCCAAACATGAGATGCAAGGAGGTCAATTTTACCTTCGTAAGTGATGAAAATGATGAAGATTTGTCTAAGTCTGGGGTCAAAAGCACAACTCTTGCTAAGGGCGCCTTGATTTTTCAAGCCTCAGACCTCAATTTTATGGATTGCAGTTTTAAGGAGTGTTTTTGTTAGATTTGATCCTGCTCTTCAATGCAACTATTAGCCAATTGATTGGTGATGTTAGTCAATCAGAATCAGTGATTGAACAGAAGATCTGACAAGGGTTGAAAATCCAAATTTTCATTAAAATGATTAAGTCTGGAAAGAGACGCCTTAAGTCAAAGGTTGACTTTTTAAATTGAAGATGACTAGGCACCCATGAAAGGTGGATTTAAATATTATTTTAATATATAAATAATTCAACTTTAAGGGGGTTATTTTAATTACAAAAAAGGACGATTTTATGCATGCATGTTTAGTTAACTGATTTTGCACGCTGAGTTAACTGAATTAATTATTAAAGGTGGCGCCCTTTTTAGGGTTATTTAACATTCAGTTACCTTTTTTCAAGTCCCAATTAGATGAGGTCGAATTCTTTTATGGTCCAATCAGAATTAAATCAAATATTTTTAAAGGTGGCACCTAATTGCATGAAGATGGACAATTTTTTGTCTTGAATTTATTTATTTAAGTCATTAAAAACCGCCATTATTCTCATACCAAGTTCAGAGCAAAGGAGAATTTCTTGAGCAATTGAAGATTCGAAGGTGCTTTGAGTTTAGTTTTTCAGTGCCTGGTCCAGATTGTTCAGAAGATTAATTTTCTAGAGTTTAATTTTTTAGTGCATGCAGATATCATCGAAACTTAGTCAAGCATAGGCGATTTTCTACAGAAGCAAAATAAAAAAAACAAACTTCTATCTTCTGTCTAATTTCTTCTATTCTCGTCTTAGGTATTCTTCACATGTCAAAGAAAATGGCAGAATATTCAGAATCAGATCATTTGGGTTCACATCCTTCAATGACAGCAGCAAAACCCATGTCTTAGATTTTTTTGAGAAAATTGCCCCACAGTTTTTTTTCTAAAGCTCTGTGCTTTTTTCCGAGAATTCCATACTATTAAGGTAGGGCATTGAAGTTCCCAAGAAAAGGGTGTAGAGTTTGAGCAGAGTTTTGGTTACTTTGGGGGTGATCTGTAAACTAGGATGTTAAAGTTTCCCAAAACTTAATCCAATTACAGATTTAATTCCTGATCCAACAGTAATGCATGATCATGTATCTTAACCGTTGAAATTATGAAACTGAGTAATGCTTTCAAACACTTTAAAACAATTATCTATAATAACATTCATGAGAGAACATAACACCAAAATAAATGAGAGAACAAGAAAAAGATGGAAGAGAGACACAAACAACTTGATAACGGAGTTCACTCAATTTGAGCTACGTCTCCGGGTCTGCTTCTCAACGTTGGACCACTTTATTGATATCGCCAAGCTTCAATAGCCTTCTTACAATATCCAAGCTTTAATCACTCACAATCTCTCTCTTTACAATCTTACAATTCTTGGTGTAATCAACACCTTGTAATTTCTCTCCCAAAAATTCCTCCAAAGAGTATAAAATTTTCTCTCAAAAAACACATCCGAATTATTTCTCCACAAAATGCATAAAGGCCCTATCACATCACCTCCTTTTATACATAAATTTTGCATATGGGGTTAAAAACCACCATAATAAATAAAATAACAATTTAACCCCCCTCCTTTGGCTTTTATAATTATAAGCCTTACAAAAAAACACTAACCCGTTTATATAAAAACAATAACTTCCCCATTTTAAAAATAAAACATTAAACAACCCCTTAATAAAACATTTGGAATTTGTTTTTTAATCCCTTGTCTTATTATATTCACAGGCTATTTGAGTTTATGGGGTTGAGTTTAAAAATAAAATAACAATTTAGTGTTATTTTAGGAGGTTTTGTTTATTTTTTATGAGTTAATTTTATTGATTTTAGGAGATTTGGATCCCACCAAATCCGGTTGGGATCCCACAAAATCCGATGGATTTTTGTGAGATTAAATAATCCTCCACACCTTATTTTCAAAAATAAAGCATGGTACGTGAATTTTGTGAGATTTTTGCCACATCACCTGCAACTCCCATGTCACCATCTAGTCAATTGCCATGTCACATGCTGACATCATCATTTTGACTAAAACTTTGACTGGCTCTATTTTTCTCATATGGACTCTATTTTCGAAATCGAGGATAGTTCTGGAATCAGCATGACAAGCACTACAACTTGGTGTCATTTTTTCTTGGATTTGAGACAATCAAATTTCACCTTTTTGAATGCTTGATTCGCTTGTTTGACCAAACCTTTGACCAAGCATAACTCTTGCATATGACCTGTTGACGCAATACAGGTTGCATCAAGATCATGTTAGCAAGCTCTATCCAATGATGTCAAGTCTGAGAGATTTTGAGACTGTGATATTTTTTGAGATTCTTGGATCCTCCTGGATCATTCCTCCCCATTGAGAAGCTTTTGGACCTCCAAAAGGTCTATTTTTATTTACAATTTAAGTGGGCATTTTTGCCTCACTTGCCCGGTATCATCTGCCCTTCCTTCTTGGAACCTATGCATCTGACTCATCACAACAACAATCAAAACTGCACTGATATTGTTAAGTACATTATCCATATACACATCCACATTCAATGTTTTTGCTACCAACCATACACTGCTAAGAAGTAGAAGGTTGAATAACAAAACTAAATTTGCAGATGAGAAAAAGAATGTACCAACATTGTGCTTGTCTTCCATAACTGGAACATCCTCAGGCAATGGCACTTCTTGTGGTACAGACATAAGTGCCAAATTATTGCTTGCATTAACTACCCTTTTCAATTGTCCCATTGTCATAAAAGATTTATCAATCTTAATTGGATGAGAATGCACAATGTATTCAATTCCTTCCTTAATTAAGTGATACTGATTATGTTCCCTGTAGAAGATTGTCTTTCTATCATATAAGTATGGGCTACCCAACACAATCCCACAAATATCAAGTGGAACCACATCAAATTTAACCTCATCTATAAACTTAGATGTTATTGCAAATCTTAAATTGCATTGCCTTGTTACTTGCAATCTATTATCATTGCACACCCAACCTAATGGATAAGGTTTCTTATGTGGCTTTGTTTTCAATCCCAACTGTTTAACAACTTCTTCTGAAATTAAATTAACTTGGGACCCACTATCTATCAGTGTATCAATCTTAGTGTTCTTAGAAATCACCCTTATATGAAACAATTCACATCTTTTGTTATCTTCAGGAACAACATGACTTTTAGAAGTAGAAGCACATGAAACATTAGTGGCAGAATCATTACCATCAAAAGCTTTACCTTTCAAACCCACAACTGTTATCTTTGTTTCATCATCAGAATCTGATCCAAGATCCTGAATGACAGTTGCAGCTTTTTGCTTTCCTTTACGATCCTTAAACCACTTTGGCTTCAATTCTGGATGCAATTTCCAACACTTCGCATCTGTGTGCCCATTCTTTTGACAATGTGAACAAGTAGGCTTTTCACCTTCTTCTTTCTTCATGGTGGCTACTTTCTTCTCCTTTCCCTTTTTATTGCCTTCAGTTGGAGGAACAAATTCCTTCTTTGAACTAAAACTTATGTTCCTTCCACCTGCTTCAATATGGGTTGCTTGTACACACACTTCATCAAAGTTAGATGGATTAAACATCAAGATTGTATGTTTCAAATGTGAATGCAAACCACCTATATACTTTAATAAAGTTTCTTGTGTATAAAGAGGAATTCCAAGAGTGAGTGCTTTCTTCCTAAACACTGTGTATACTCTTGCACTGTTTGTTCTTTACTCTGTCTCAGATTTTTCCAATCCATAACAACTTGTTGCATATAACCCAAAGGATAAAACTGTTTCTTTAAAGCAGAAGTAAACTCATACCAAGATGAAATGATTTTACCGTGTGTAGCAAGATCATCTTGAATCTTACTCTCCCACCAAACCAATGCAGTGCCTCCCATTCTAAGAGTAGCTAGCTGGATTTTGGAAGAATCATCCAAGATCTGTTGAACCCTGCAATACACTTCGATCTGCTTAAGCCAGTTATCCAATTTCTCTGCATCCAATTCACCATTATACATAGGCAACTCAAATTTAACATCCAGTTTTAACAAAGGTGTTTGCACAACTTGTTTCTTTTTAGAAGAGTTAGATGAAGAAGAAGACGATGAAGAAGATGAAGAGGATGGGGATGGAGGTTCAGGAGGGTCACCACCACCTCCTACTCCTTTACCTTTGTCTTCTTTTGAAGTAGTTTCATTTTCCTCCTTTCTGTTCTTGTCTTCCTTTCTCTTCTGTCGTTCTTGCCTCTCTTGGAAAAGAACTTCCACCATAGCTTTCATTTCAAGAAAATCTTTCTGGAAAGCTTTCTCATCAAGCTCTATAGAACTTTGTTCACCTGCCATCTCTGATCATGGAAAAGTCCTTCGTTTTCCAATCTTGGGTTGAACTGTATAAGTGCACCTTCTCCTTGCTTCAATTTCAACCTGGTTAACATTCACCACTTGCAATTTTCCTGTTAAACTGCTCTGATACCAACTTGATCTGTAAACTAGGATGTTAAAGTTTCCCAAAACTTAATCCAATTACAGATTTAATTCCTGATCCAACAGTAATGCATGATCATGTATCTTAACCGTTGAAATTATGAAACTGAGTAATGCTTTCAAACACTTTAAAACAATTATCTATAATAACATTCATGAGAGAACATAACACCAAAATAAATGAGAGAACAAGAAAGAGATGGAAGAGAGACACAAACAACTTGATAATGGAGTTCACTCAATTTGAGCTATGTCTCCAGGTCCGCTTCTCAACGTTGGACCACTTTATTGATATCGCCAAGCTTCAATAGCCTTCTTACAATATCCAAGCTTTAATCACTCACAATCTCTCTCTTTACAATCTTACAATTCTTGGTGTAATCAACACCTTGTAATTTCTCTCCCAAAAATTCCTCCAAAGAGTATAAAATTTTCTCTCAAAAAACACATCCAAATTATTTCTCCACAAAATGCATAAAGGCCCTATCACATCACCTCCTTTTATACATAAATTTTGCATATGGGGTTAAAAACCACCATAATAAATAAAATAACAATTTAACCCCCCTCCTTTGGCTTTTATAATTATAAGCCTTACAAAAAAACACTAACCCATTTATATAAAACAATAACTTCCCCATTTAAAAATAAAACATTAAACAACCCCTTAATAAAACATTTGGAATTTGTTTTTTAATCCCTTGTCTTATTATATTCACGGGCTATTTGAGTTTATGGGGTTGAGTTTAAAAATAAAATAACAATTTAGTGTTATTTTAGGAGGTTTTGTTTATTTTTTATGAGTTAATTTTATTGATTTTAGGAGATTTGGATCCCACCAAATCCGGTTGGGATCCCACAAAATCCGATGGATTTTTGTGAGATTAAATAATCCTCCACACCTTATTTTCAAAAATAAAGCATGGTACGTGAATTTTGTGAGATTTTTGCCACATCACCTACAACTCCCACGTCACCATCTAGTCAATTGCCATGTCACATGCTGACATCATCATTTTGACTAAAACTTTGACTGGCTCTATTTTTCTCATATGGACTCTGTTTTCGAAACTGAGGATAGTTCTGGAATCAGCACGACAAGCACTACAACTTGGTGTCATTTTTGCTTGGATTTGAGACAATCAAATTTCACCTTTTTGAATGCTTGATTCGCCTATTTGACCAAACCTTTGACCAAGCATAACTCTTGCATATGACTTGTTGACGCGATACAGGTTGCATCAAGATCATGTTAGCAAGCTCTATCCAATGATGTCAAGTTTGAGAGATTTTGAGACTGTGATATTTTTTGAGATTCTTGGATCCTCCTGGATCAGGGGGTGCCTAAGTGTGGTGAACATTCAACAAACAAGTTGAATGTGGAGCAGTGGGGTTTTGAAGGAGTTTGCGATCATTTTCAAAGTAATAGGTGGATGTTCATTGTTCATTTTCAAACCATTTTAACAACCAAAAATGGGTATGTTTGTAATGTCATTTTGAGGGTGTTTTAGTCATTTGGATGTTGGTTAAATAATTATTAAAAGGCTATACAACTTTTGTGATAGTTCTGAAATAAATTCAAGCCAGTGGGTGTTTCAAAGTTTTTAAGTTTCCAATACATTTCATTGCAAAATATTTCTAGTTGATGCCCTTATCATTATTCCTCAATATTCGAAAACTCAAATTGCAAACATATCAAAAAACAAAAAAAATTAGGGTGCATATTACAGTGGTATCATAGTAAAGTATCCTACCATCTTGGATGGTTGTGTTAATAAACAGTGACCTGATAATGGAATGAGTAATGCAGCCTCCCTTCACCCATCATTATAATATGAGAAAGAATAGGTCTAACCCTAATCTTAAAGGAAAAACGGAGACTAGTGCTTTTGTGGGTGTTGATATAGATGACAAAGACAAACAGGAATGTAATGTCCCCTTTTTGATGGTGAGAGAATTAAATAATATTAATTATTATTACCTACAAATAATTAAAAGGTAATAATTAAATAATTGATAAAAGTGATTTTAGGAAATCAATATTAATTAAAGTCACTTAATATATGTGATCATAGCAGCAAAAATCTTTTGGGGAAAAAATTGGCAAACCAAAAGTATAAGATTTTTTGAAATTGAAGGCATTTCCATAGCATAGAGATATAGAGAGCAAATAAAATAGTGTTTAACTAATGAATTGTAAAAAGTAGATTTTTGTAGTTTATATTCATATCGTTGATTAAATTGCATTGCACATATTTCAAACTCAAAGCATTACTTCACATTGTATAACTAATAAATAGATGCTGATATATGACGAAATTTCAATTACAATATAGTTTTTACAAAGTCAACCTAAGGAGTTATGCAATTACTTCACATTGCATAACTAACAACTAGGACCAGCTGCCAATTGCATTTGCTTGTCATGGCATTCCATGTGACCACATTTCTTTGAGGCATTTTTTCAAACAATTCATTGCCTTGTCTATGCCACCACATTTTTCATACATGTCTACCAAAGCATTTTATCAAACAGTTCACTGCCTTGCTGCTATGACTAAAAGTTTTGCTTGTCATAGCATTCCATCACCGTGAAACCATATTTCTTTGAGGCATTTTTTAAAACAGTTCACTGCCTTGTCTATGCTATTGCTTACTATTATGCTTTGATAGATTTTTTCCAAGCATCCATAGCTTGTTTGAAAGCACCTGTTTTAGGCTTTTAGCCATAGCAGCAAGGCAGTGAACTAGTTGATAAAATGATTTGGTAGACATGTACGAAAAATGTGGTAGCATAGACAAGGCAATGAACTATTTGAAAAAATGCCTCAAAGAAATGTGATCTCATAGTAATGGAATGCCATGACAAACCATAGACATGGAAGTGAACTGTTTGAAAAAATTCCATCACCATGAGACCACATTTCTTTGAGGCATGTTTTCAAACAGTTCGCTGCCTTGTCTATGCTACCAAATTTTCCATACATGTCTACCAAAGCATTTTATCAAACAGTTCATTTCCTTGCTGCTATGGCTAAAAGCCTAAAATAGGTGCTTTCAAACAAGCTATGGATTCTTGGAAAAAATCTATCAAAGCATAACTAAGTTACTAGTACACCCATATATGGCCTCGGGTACGATACATGTACGAGAAATGGTACGGAAACGAAGGAAATACTTCCAAGATACATTTTTTTTACTGTGGAAACGACCAAGAAACGATTTAATGACTGGGTATTTTTGTTGGAGGATACGACTAGGAAAAAATCTATATTCAAGAAAGAGGGAAATGGCCTTCAGTGGGCTTGTTTCCAAGGCTTGTTTCCAACACTAGATTGGGGATTATCTTTGTTATTTAGTATATTTCTATCATGAAAGCAATTATAAAGGTGTTGAGTGCAAAATTTCTGGGAGTAGAAATCTGCGGTAGGGAAAAAGTGGAGGTGACCTCCATGTCATTTCCAACATTCTGGAGTTTGTGAGGGAATAGGAGGCAGTGCTAGAGCATGCAGCAGCTCACCTTGTTCACAATTTTCCAATAGCGGATGACAACTTCCGTGGGCTGGTTTCCATGGCCCCCATTAGAGTATTGGAAGTCCATTTTTTTGCCTTACCAGGTCTTTGTGGTGTATGCAGGTGTGAAGGATGTTGTCCCTTCTTATGACCATTTTTGCTATGCAAAGAACTTTCTGCTCTTCTTCTCCACATCAGGATAGTCTGAAAGCAGAAAGTAATCAGCAAGAAAGTAACGATTTCATGAGCATGAGACTAATATTTTAATATTTGACTATGAAAGTGGTGGTGTATTTTGAACTTAATTACTACTATAAATATGTATATATTTCTGATTTTTATATGTTTTTGTATTAACGTACCCAAAATGTACCCAAACCCCCAAAAAAAATTTGAGCGAATCCGCGTACCGGAATCTCATACCCATACCCGAACCCAAAAATGAACCAGTAACTTAGGTTGTACCCACTAATTTCTCCAATGTCCAGCAGAATTTAGTCCAGTAACTGCTCCTGCAAATCAATGTTGACACATATTCTGGCGTAGTTAATAACTCTTCATTGCTTTGTGAAGTCAGATGGTGCAATTTATTATCCAATAGCATTGCCTCTTGTTTGCTGCTCTTTCTGATAAATTAAATACATGAATTAATAATGGAGATGACAATGCATACCAGATACATTTGTAAAATATATCTTTATTCCCTCATGAAATTATCACAAAAGACCAGAGATGGTCAGCCAAGGATCAAAGTCGATCCGACTAGATCATACTACTCTCCTTGATGATACATAGTGTATTTAAAGGACTCGACAGTTACCAAGAAGAACACACCGTCAACGAACTGATGCTTATGACTACCCAAAGCCGACAAACAATTAATACATAGTTAGATAACCAATTTGACTGAAGCAGAATAATAGACATTGTACACCGACTACACCTCTTTCCTAAGAGAGAACTCTTGCCATATTCACTTGAGAGAAGTAGAAATCTTACCCAAACTGGAACTATACTTGGGAGGTCGTATGTGGGTTGAATGCAAGGAATATAGTTTCATAAAAACTCCTGCTTTCTTCATGAACCACAGCCCACCTTGGGAGGCCTCGTCTTTCTCTTGTTTTGAGGAGAAGATGGCCATGAAATACTCTTTTGGCATCTCGAGGATGTCCGCATAACCTACAGGTTTCCAATTCTCTTCTGCCCATAACCTTTGTTTCAGATCCCAGAAAACTTCTCATGAATTGGCATATCAAGGCCTCACCTTGAGCAACCATAGCCTGTTTTCTGTTTCAACTACTGAAAACTTGACCCAGGATGGGGTTCCCATCCTTAGATATCAAACATTTTCTTTTTTGGTGGAAAATTTTGGACAAGTTATGGCTCTATGAGCATGGTGGTCAATAAAGTGGAGGAAGTGCTTTTGCAGACCTAATTTTTCTCGTTAGAAACTGCATATCTAAAATCAGAGCCTGAAGGGGTTGACTTTGTGAGAACATAACCTTCCTTAAGGGGGTGTTTTTTGGCTGGTTTATAAATCATCTTGCTGGTTAGGGCGATAGGTGATATCTTGTTTAAGGTTGGAGAGGGCACAAACAAGGAGGCAGTACGTGGAAGCTCCCAGTTTTTCATAATCTCAACTCGCTCCAATTTAAGAATGATGACGACTCAAAATGGTCTGATAGCTTTAAACTTTTTAAGATTTCTTGGTCATAAACCTAAATAAATTGTATATTCAGTGGCTCTTAATTTGGAACAAGATAAAACTTCACATTGTTCTAACTAAATCAAGCTTTGTTGTGAAGCATGTCATGCACCTAAAGCCATAAAGCAAGTGTTCTGTGAGATTTTCTATGCTAGTTTAGTTTTAAGAAACATGCTCTAAGGTTGGATGATATTTATTGATGGAGACATTTACTGGCTGGATATTTGGTTAGCCGTTAGAAAATCTGCAGTTAAAATCTCAAACTTAAGGAGACAGTTTTGGTTACCATTTTCACTTGAAAGGCCATGGGTTATTTGGAAAAGGCACAAAAGTAGTTTCCATGGCAAGATGCAAAAGTCAGCCACCTTTGATGTAAAACTCCTTTACCTTTTTTGGTAAAGATTACAATTCGAATGCATATTGAAGAAGATTTAAGAAGGTATATGTTTGGAATAGATATGAAATTAATGAAAGAAGTAATGCTGGAGGCCAAGGCCCTTACAATCAGGATGAATACGGTATTAAGGGAAGAGATTACGATAAAAGTACACCCTTGAGAAGACATGTAAGAAGACACATTGGTGTCAGAGATTGGATCACTGAGAGTAAAAAAGAATTCACATTCAGCCACTAATGGAGAATTTGGGTTCCTTAGGCATGTGATTCAGATGGTGATAATTATACTATTTTTTAGGTTGGATAGGATGATCATCCTCCTTCACTGTGTAAAATGTTTCTCCTGCTTAAGTAGTTTCTAACCAGAGGAAAATTAAGAGTTTCCTGTTGCTGAGGCTGAATCAAAGTCATACAAACTAATATACACTGATATTACAGACATGCAGGAAATGGAGATGGATGCAATCCAACCTGATTACATTGACCTTTCATAATGATAGACAAATTGGAGTCTTTGTTCATGATGTCAAAATAGCTTTCAATGTTTTGTTCTGGGGCCATATTTCAAATATCAGCATCATTTTTTATTTTAATTTTTTTTTCTTAATTTGAAGAAGTCTTCACATATGCACCGTTCTACCAATCCTTACTAAGTATGTCATTTTCCAAACTTTCCTAAAAAGCAAAGAAATTATCTTAATGTCTATTTCTTTGCTTTTTGTCTTTTCTAACCCTCAAACAATTTCTTCTTCAACCTATCAATGATTGTGCTAATACATCTATGTAATTTATAGTTTAAAAATTTAAACATACCAAATTGTTATTTTGGACAGCAGGCCAGTTGACCTTATTAATCAACAATACAGAAACACATTAAATTCCAACAAACAATGCTAAAATTTCCAGGTTCCAACAAGCTGATCTTAGCCAGGAGTCCAGGAAAAATACATATATAGCTCTGCAACACGGTTGTTAGCTCAGTATATCATACCTGACATACTTGCAAAATCATCATCTATATTTCCATCATCTGCTTCTTCCTCAAAACTGTTGGCCATGTTACTAGCTGTATCCTCCAAAAAGTACTCGAGAACTTTTCTTTTAGGGAAGGACCTTCCTGCATTTGACTGATGCCTAATTGGCATTGTCAAGTGAATGCAGCTGGGGAGAAAGTAAAAAGTCTTCCATGAAGAGAAAATTACCAAGCAAAAAATAACATAAAAACTTAACCGTGAATATTATTTATCCCATTTTCTATAGACGGTGGCCACCAATCAGATTACAAGATTATTGTGAATATGATCTAAACCATGAGAGGAAATAGTTAGGGCACTCTTGAATCAATCTTAGTTATATCATATATGGTAATTTGTTTTCCATTTAGTCTAGAAATAAAATTTATAAAAGTGTTCCATTTTGTTACAATTTCTTCAATTAGAGCATGTACAATTATCTTGTTTTCCTTCAAACTTAGAAACAAAAAGAATTAGATTCATTTGTTAAAACTTAAAATGTACCTGATAATGGAGTTCTATTGCTTCACGACTGTATGCATGATGTTCATCCCAAATCAGCTGAGGTGCATCTTTTCCAAACAAGTGCGTAAGCTAAGGACAAGGCAACATGTAAACTATTCACATGTTTGTGGGCAACATGAATAGCATAAAGTAAATGTGCAGGCCAAGAAAAATGATTTTGCAAGGATATCATATCAAGATGTAATGCAAATGTGTCAGTCTCGCAGAAGTCCTCAATAAAGTCACTAGACATAACCTCCCCATAAAGGAAGAGAACCGGCCAGTGAAGTATACCAGATTCATCCAATCTAGGCTTCCTACTGCAATTTATATGGGGTCGTGCTACCCGATTCCTACAGTCTAATAAAAATAAAAATAAAAAAATTATAGTAAAAGAAAAGTTTGAATGTATTCAAAATCTATCTATTAAGGTGAATAGACAAATAAACTCTTAGAAAGACTTAATTCTCTCCGAATTATTTAAATCAAAGGAGGAAATTAAAAAACCAAGAAAATGTGCCTAAAATAATTGGAAAAGAAGAAAGAAAACAAAATCAAAATTATGTGCATAAAATATTCCTGAATCATAAACTGTGTATTGGCATTAGGATATTTCCTTGCTTAAAACATGAAGAAATTACACCCATTGGATCTAAGAAAATTCATAAACATATAAGAGCCTATGTCATTCCTGACAACCTTAACATTTTTTGGATTGATCTTTATTGCATCTTCAGCATCCATCAATGCACGCCTATAGTTTCCAAGAAGAAGATTGGCATGAGCCCTGTTTGCAAAAAAAAAATTGAATTCTCAATATTGTTTGATATCTTCTGATTGATTGCCATCATTTCTATCAGGTTAATGCTTCTTCCCCATCTTAATATACTGGTTCCCTTTTTCCTACAACATAAATTGATGTATTATATTAGAAATATATCGATTTAAAGCACTAAAGTTCTTTATTTCACACCCTTAAAAAGTGGTCAAGGATAAGCATTCAGACCAATGTGTACAAAAAACATAAATTTTGAATTACAGCTGTGACATTATCCTCCCCACGAGCCATAGGAAACATGATATACATCAACATAGAATGCACTTTGCACTATGAAGTCCAACAATGCAATGAAAAATATTAAATGACAAGATGAAAGAAATAAATTTAGAGTACAAACTGCATTTTTCTTTTTAATACCCAAAAATTACAACAACCAAGAGCTTAAATTTCTGTTGTAAAATATTTAGCCTAGGGTGTACAGCCAGTTACACATTTCCTATGTTTTGACAAAGAATCTCAAGCATGCATCTTCTCCAACTTTTGTTTGTCGGTCTGTCTGATAATTTAAATACATGAATTAATAATGGATATGACACTGCATACCAGATACATACCTAAAATATATCTTTATTTGCTCATGAAATTATTACAGAAGACTAGACATGGTCAGCCAAGGATCAAAGTCGATCTGACTAGATCATCCCATTGTCCTTGACAATACACAAAGTATTTAAAGGACCCAATGGTTGCCAAGAAGAACACAACCGTCAACCAACCGATGCTTATAATAATGTGATAACTACTCAAAACTGTCAAATAACACTATAATAAGAGTTTTGGTTCTCGGGAATGGACATTGTTGTACCCATAATAAATTTTTGCTTCAATAAGGCATTTTGCTTAAAATAAGCTAAATCATGTAAAATTGTTGTCAAAAGTCCGTTTTAGGTAAAACAAAACATAGGCTTTTTGTGGGTTTATGTCAAGGGAGATACTTGGAAATTTTTGAAAATTTGAAAATTAGGGTTTCAAACCCTTGTTTTTAGGAAAACCCCTAAAAATAGGACCTTTCCAGAATTAGTTTAAAATGATTTTGATAGGGTAAATTGGCTTCATGATCACATTGGTCAAGTCAAATCACCAAAATTTTTGTTTTACTATGGTGGGTATATTTTCATTTTTCAGGAGAAAAGCTAGGACCTCCACAACCATTAATGGTAGATGGTCAGTACCAGGTTTTGAAATCTAAACCTCAAAAGCTTCAACAAAGAATCCATGGTGAAACATGCTCAAAAAGATGACCTACGATGGAGGGGATTTTCAAAAGTGAATTTTTTTGAAAATTCACTAAGTCTAGAAAATGCACGCTTTGCTACCAGAAGGAGGCTATGCAATCAAATGCCTTAGTCATTTTTCCAACACCTATACACACAACATGGTGAAAGTGATTGCTAGGATGCACACGTTCACATCATCAACAACAATGCTCAAACCTGTCAAGCTACATGACGAACACAAAGTGTGAAGAGATGAATATTTTCAAAGAAAATGATGAAACTATAGCTAAAAGCGCCCCTACAGGCCAAGAGCGCCCATGAAGTTAAAGGTCAAAAACAGTTATCAAGTTTTGCCAAGATGGTCATCTCCTTCATGTTTTTGTTGGCTTTCCAGCACGTCATCAAGCAAGATCACCTGATTCATTGATCACCCACAAATGGAAGTGGAGACGGGAGATGTTGAAAGCATGTATCATCAAAGAACTATAGTCACATCAAGGAAAAAATGCCCCTGCTTGACAGGGGCATACTTCATTTTGGGTCACCTGATGAACTTTTCAATGTCTTCTTTCTACAGAGCATCCATTCAACATCTTCTCAACTTCATGATCAATTCATTTGGATGTTCATAGGACTTGCCAATCATTTGCAAACTAAGATCAATTGTAAAACACTGGAAGCAAAGGGAAGAATGAAAGACATGAAGAATTGGCTAAGTCTAAAGGAAAATGCACCTTCCTAAAAATAGCACCCAAGTTTTTGGGAAATTAGATGTAGTCTTCAAGCTTTGTCACCTCCAGGAAGTCCTCCATATTGATCAATCTCAACAATGACACCGTCAGTAGGTTTAATGGATAAATCAGACATCTAATGATAGAGATCAAACTGGGACAATTTGTGAAAGATTGGAAAGTAAGAATTACATCACCAAAAGTCAAAAGCACCCCTACAGGCTAGGGGCGCCCAAGCTTTTGAGGCACTTAAATCAACTTTCAGGATTTACAAAGCCATTCATCCTTTCTAGTACTGAACTGGTTATCCATCCCATGTTTCAGCAAGATCACCAGACTCATCAATCAGCGGTGATATCAGATAAGAGCACCGAGGGTCAAACTGAAGGAATTAAAGAACACCCAAGAAATTGACTAATTTTGGTGGAAAATGCACCTTCTTGGGAAAAGGCACCCAAGAATTTGAGGCATCAAATTCAAGTTTTGAGCTTTGCATCTCCCAAGCACACTTCTTTATAGTTATTTCATCTTAGCAATGGATCTATCAACAACACCTCGAGATCAACCAAACAACCAGAATCATAGATCAAATGGAGGTACTTCATCACGGAAAGAAGAATGAAAAATGTTCAACTCCTCAACTTGGATGAAAGTCAAACTAGGCTTAGTTGACTAAAGTTGTCAATCTAAAAAACTTTTCCATGTCTAAAATGTCCCATAATTGGTGGAAATCAATTCTGGGAACTCCATAGTAGGCTAATTGACTCACCAATCATGTGTTGGCATCTAAAATTGCTTGCTTTAACATCAAATGACATATATCAAGTCTAGGCATCATAATTCATCACTTTCTTTGCAGGTTGAAGCTCAAGAACAAGCATTTTTCTCCTCCAACATTTTTTTTGAAGATCTAACAGAGGATCTTCTCATTGTTCTTCATATTTTCAACAATAAGTTGCAAGGAGGGACAGTTTATCAAGGTCTACATTTTTAGGTTTGATTTTCTTGAACATTCAGAAGGATAATTTATCATGGTTTTCAACTAGGTGTGATGTTCTTGAAGGGTCAAATAGGCAATTATAACTTCCAAACTTCTTCCCCTCTTTTTTTTTCTATTCTTGTCTTAAATATTCTTGCATGTCCAAGTAAATGACAATTACTCGTAGATATGGTCTTCTAGGTATGATCAACATAACATATTTAGCAAAACCCATGTGCCAGATTCTCTCAAAAACAGTAGCCTTTCTACCCCATTTTTAGGGTTTCCAAAAAAAGTCACAATTTTGAAAATATGACAAATTGGGTTTGCTTAGCTTTGAAGCGCCTACAGTACCCATGTGTTAGATTTTTCTAGAAAAAGTAAGCTTATGATGCCTCCAAAACCTCTACCCCAAAGGGTTCTTGCATGTATAAGAAAAAGTGACTTTTTGGATTTTCTGACATTCTAAGTTCACTTAGAAAGTTATTCCCAACGAAACCCTCATCTCATAATTTTTCATAAAAATTACCCCTCGACAAGGCTATTTTTAGCTATTGTAGAAAAAGTTGTCTAAACATATCCATGTTTACAGTCAACAATCGAGTTTTTCATAATACACTACTCTCAAGTTGAAATCAAGACTAAAATGGTCCTACTTCATGACTTTCTGAAAGCACTCAACAAAAACGTGCATCAAGTGAAGCCATAGTCAAATTGGACGCTTTGGAAAGCGTAAATGACATCACCATTCAATGGATAATGAAAAAAATG